>CAOLHI010001093.1:0-444683 GCA_948474755.1 Ctenosaura bakeri | reverse complement strand
CAGTTTTAACAAAAATCTTCCCACAAATATTGAAAACAAAACAATGGCCCACAGATTGGAAGTGTTCAGTATCCATTCCAGTCCCTAAGAAAGGGGGCACCAGGGAGTGTAGTAACCATCAGACTATTTAACTGATCAGAGAACCAGCACAGTCTGCTGGTTTCAGTGTTTGACTACAACTCTGGAGACCAGGGCTTGAATTCCCGTTCAGTCATTGGATGACCTCGGCCAAGTCACACTCTCTCAGCCTCAGAAAAAGGCAAAAGCAAGTCCCCTTGGAACAAATCTTGCTGAGAAAACCCTGTGATAGGTTTGCCTTAAGGTCAGAATTAAACTTAGAGGAAGCAGATATCAAAAATGGGGGAAAGAACATCAACAATTGCTGGAGAAGAGTTCTGCGGATTTCATGGACTGCTAAAAAGACAACGGGTCTTAGAGCAAATCAGACCTGAACTCGAACTAGAAGCCAACATAATTAAACTGAGTTGTTCATAATCTGGTCAGATTATGAGATGATATAGCTCATTGGAAAAGATGATAATGCTTGGTAAAGTGGAAGGCAGTAAGAAAAGAAGTAGACTTGTGCTGGGCAGTTGGCAGCAAATAAAAATAAAAGAAAAAGTGGGAAAGAAACTTCTTGCTATGTGATGGGCAAACCTGTGGAATATTTAGAGCTAAAACCACCTATTTGTAACTACTGAGATAATTTTGATATGCAAGTTTTGATACAGTAGTCATGTAACAGAATCCTGTCAGGAAAAGCAAAACAACATGATTTAGTGCCTTTTTGCATTCACTTCGAATCTTCTTTGTCTCAGTTCCATAACTTTAGGTTTAATAATACCAAATATACCAATGTAGGGGAGAGATACACAATACTGAGTGCTAGTTAAGTATCTGGAATTTTTTTCTCATCTTTTTGGTTTTAGGCTTAAATCCAGTAGCTGATGCTAGCTTGAGTAGGACCATTGCATGCCCTCTAACATTTCACTGATGAAAACTGTGACAAATTTGAGTGAACAATATCAAAGTGTAGTCAAATGGCAAAAATTATTAATGAGGAAGAACACACAAGTTAGGAGGAGGGCGACCAAAATGGTGAAGGGTCTGGAAACCATGCCCTGTGAGGAATGGCGTAGGGAGCTGGGTATGTTTACTTTGCAGAAGAGAAGGTTAAAAGGGGACATGATAGCCATGTTTAAATATTTGAAGGGATGTCATGTCGAGGAGGGAGTGGGCTTGTTTCTGCTGCTCCAGAGACTAGGACAAGGAGCAGTGGATTCAAGCTGCAGGAAAGGAGATTCCACTTGAACCTCAGGAAGAACTTCCTGATGGTCAGAGCTGTCCAACAGTGGAATATGCTGCCTCAGAGTGTGGTAGAGTCTCCTTCTTTGAAGGTTTTAAAGCAGAGGCTGGATGGCCATCTGTTGGGAATGCTTTGATAGGTGTTCCTGCATAGCAGAGGGTTGGACTCGATGGCCCCTGGGGTCTCTTCCAACTCTATGATTCTATGACAGGCTGCAGCAGTTTGCTTTTGCCTAAGCCTACTGGGAAGAGCAAGGTTCTGCCCCTCCTCTCCCTTCTGCTGAGTTAATTGAGCACATACACTACTTTTGCACTTCAATCTCAGTTTGCAGAAATTGAAGTAATTTGAAAAGGGAAAGGGGAGAGGAAGAGAGCTAGATTGGGACATTTTAAAAGCAGCTGTAAAATTGGTATGACAGAGGATTAACAGGAACTGTTCCTGCCAAATCAGAAAAGTTGAAGGGTATGTCATTGTGTTAACAGAACTTATTAAGTATAGATTTACCAAGTTATTTAGCACATCTATTCTGTTTGGGACTATAATTGGACTTAGGCCTTAGTAGCAGGTGCTGTAATTTCTTACAAAAATTTTAGTTATCTCATACCCTTTTATCTCCTTTCCTTTAGCAGAGGAGGAAGTTAAAAGTTTTTGTGTGCACTATTTCCTTAATACAATCTGTGAAAGAATCTACTCTTTCCCAACCAGTTCCTTTTGTATTCTGATGGTTTTATTAGTAAAGAGCTGTCCTGAACTTTTAAAATTTTTATCTTTTTAATTAAAATAATTTGGATTAAAGGGAGGCAGTTGCTGTATTAATGGTTCTGTAATGCTGCAGTATTTTATACTAATAGTGACTTCAAGGGCTTTTGTGTTTTTAAAGACTGCACATAATGGAACCTTAGTATAAAATAGAATGGAGTATAGGGACTCCATTTCACAAACATAACATTTAGTGCAGTGTGATCTCCCTTTTTAAGTAGAAGCAAATAGAAAACAGGTAACAGTGGACTGAAGTGCTCATTTTCTTTCCTGTGATTTAGTTTTGTAGTAGTCATAGCACCGGCTGCGAGGATGCCTCTTAGTCGGAGGTATGATTTCTCCCACCTTGTCATGTCATACTTCAAAGCATGTATAGTGAGATGTCTGCATCTGGGCTCCACATTTGTTCTAGACACCAAATCAGCAATGCAGTCAATCTTAACCAGTGCATCCTGATATATGTAATCCAGTAAGCAAGTTAAAGATAGCCAGGGTGGTGTAGTGGTTTGAGCACTGGACTATAACCTTGGAGACCAGGGTTTGGATCACTCATAGTCATGGAAACCCACTGGGTGGCCTTGGGTACATCACACACACTCAGCCCCAGAAAACCATGTGATAAGTTCACTTTAGGGTCTCCATAAGTTGGTAATGACTTGAAGGCACACAGCAACAATGACAAAGCAAGGTAAAAGCCATTGTGGTATAGTGGTTTGAGTTCTGGACAAGGCTTCTAGGAGACCAGGGTTCAAATCCCTGTTCAGCCATGGTAACTCACTTGGGTGATCTTGAGCAAGTCATGTTACCCCAAAATGTGGATGACTCTGAGGTCCACCCATGATGCCAGTGCCTCCATGGAACAGTGGGGAATATTAGCTCAGAGGGAAGGCCTGTGAGAGGGGGATAACCTAGCAGGATCTTTTACACTTATTTATACCACTACTAATGTAGGAATACCAGCTGAAGATTCAAAGATTATTTGCTTTTTTTGAGAGAGAGAATTAACAATCACATGCACACAAGGTCCAAGCAGTCTCTCAATCACACGATGCTAGCTGAAGGGAAAAGGAGGAAAGATTGGATAGTGAGAAATTAGGGTGAAATGGGTGATATTTTCCTATCTGGAGAAAAGAGATGAAGAAATGTAGTCCAGACTAAGAATCTGAGGGTAGTACAAGAACAGGAATTGGAGCAGCAGAGTGATTGCCTATGTCTAGAAGATTACATATTACAAGTTGTCTGGCTCAGAGTCAGGGTTTAAATATTCTCTTTCCACACTGAGGAGAAAGGTGTAAATGGCTCTCTGGTAGAGTAGACAATGGGATCTGGAACGAGCTAATGGTCTTAGCGTTAGGTGACAAAGGACTGATGAAAATCATGATAGGTCCTTAAAGGTGGGATAGATAAGGGGACAAAACGGGAATTTTGGTGGACAGAGGAAGAGGGTAGAAGACAAACAGTTTTCGGAGTGGTATTGTTTCTGAAGGTCGAGTTGTTGAAGGACATTTGCAAATCTATGATCACCCTATGACTTAACTATGCCCTGGAGTCCCAATCTGACGTAGTTTTGCAATGCACATGAGCAGCCAGATCCTCTTTACCAGCAGACTTCTCAGCCATAGCAGGACACAATTTATATTTCATGCCAACTAATATTTGTCAATCAAACTGTCTCATGGAATGCGGGGTGTACAACGTGGTAACAGTCATGTTCATTCAACCTTTTTCTGAATTAAATTTGCCAAGAAAACTCTAAAAGAGTGTAATCAGAAGTCAGAACCAATGTGAAATCACCTGACAACAACATAAACAAAAGCAACAGCAATAACAAAACAAGTTTTATGTCTTGCCTCCTAGTCTGGTGTTTTCTAATTTTTTTAAATTTTCAAAAATACATTTTCCTATAGCTATATCTTCACAGTCTTCAGAATATCTTTTCCTCCTGTGTCATATTATAGCCAGATGGCTGTGAATACAGTGGTATTGTGTAGTGTAGAATAGACAGAAGACACAGCTAGACAGAAAACAAGAACAGGCAACAGAAATTTTCCCCAGGTAAAAAGTGCTCGATGTTGCCTAGGGTCTAAACCATATAATGACACTATTCACACCCACTCATTTCAAAGCAGGGCACAGTGTCACTTTCTGTATATCCTAGGCTAATTCCAGCTGTTAAAAGATTCATATTGCCACTAGGAGCCATATTTATGGCTTCTTACTGTGGGAAGACATGCAGGTCTTCCTTTCTTGGTCTTGCTTTCTGTTTCTTGTTCTGCCATCTCCCAACACATCAACAAACCACTTTGCTCCAGGCATTTGACTGGGTGCATATACACACAGCTCCCCCTTCAAAAAAACCCAACCCAAACCAAACCACTCCACTGAACCATTTGAGTTCAGTGCACATCAAACGTGCTGTTTCCATATTTTGGGGGCCTGCTCTTTTCTTCACAAGCAGCTGGTGCTGGAATTCCTCAGACAAGACTCCCTTGAGCTAGTGGTGTGATTTGATTCAATAACTAAACATTTACTATCCTGGAACAATGGTGTCTTTCTTCAGTACAGAAACTAATGAGATCTATACAATATTAGGTTTTGTACTGTGTATAGTGAGCACTGGGTGATAGTAACTGTAACTTGTCTTTATTTTACTTTTTCAGAAGCCCACAACAAACAAGTCTTCAGCTGCGCCTTCATACAATAGATGGTCCAGTTCACAGCCACATCAGGTAATAATTCTGTATGTTACATGCATAAGCATAATGAAGACAAGCATGTCTGCTGAATATTATTGGTGTTTTGAGATTTTATGTCACTAACCATGGTAAATCAAATATTGGTGCTGCCTAAAGGCCAAAGAATTTGCATAGGCTGCTAGGTAGAGGGTGTTTAAATGGTCAGTTGTGGTAGCTTCTGCAAAAAAGTGAGGAATTTGTGTTCAGTGACTTGCCACAGGGCCTGGAGCTTTTTCTTCTTGTCCTCACAAATCTCTGTGCTAATTTGGTCTGAAAAAATGACAGTACATTCTTTTAACAAGAGCAGTGGCTTCCAAATTTGCTTCTTTGGATATTGTTGCAGTACAGCTCCCAGATCTTTTGCTTTTGGCCACGCTGACTGGGGCTTCTGGGTACTGAAATCCAATGAGATATGAGGGGCAAAAGGTTAGAAAATACTACTATAGTAGAAGGGTTGAGCTGGTCCTAGAGCTCTGGCTTGACTGGGCTGATTTTAGTTGACTCAAAAGGAGGAAAGAATGGAAAGGTCCAAAATGTTTTAGAGACAGTTCTGTTTGGTTTTGGGTATAAAGGAATAAAACTGATTTTTGCAGAGCTTGGAAAAGGTGCTTTCTTGGGCTACAACCCACAGGTTCCTCAAGCCACCACTGCAGTTGGTAGTCTTAAAGAGTAACATCTCGAGGCCCTCTTTTTATTGTGCTGTATGCCCACTGCAGTTCTGTGGACCTATTTTACTCCTTTGGGATGCCATTCTTAGGAGCATCTGTTGGCATGACTGACTTGCCTTCTTTTGGATTCTTCGGTTGTGGCTGGTGATAGATGGTCATCTCCAACACTTGCAAACTTAGTTATGAACATTCAAAGCAGCAGAACAAGTTGGTTGCAATATATGTATATCCTGTTCATTTCAGCTATTGAAGTTAGCTGGAATCAGGTCATTGTAACAGAAGTCCTATCCTGCAGTTGCAATGACTTTATTATTTTCCCTGCAAGGGAGGAGTAGAAACATTGTCTATACATAAGCCCATTTCCCATGACACTCCCCAGCAGAGTTAGACTGTACCTGGATCAACCTGATGTTGTTGTTTTTTAAATTATATTTTGGAGGACTTCTGAAAACCCTTTATAACAAGCATCCTGGCGCATTAAATGGTTCTGATCACAACATTTCATAACAAGGCTTCACTCTGCTTTCTAATCAGAATTAGGTTGAGTGCTTAAATTGTCACTAGATTCCAATGATATGCTTAGGGCATCAATGTAATTGAGTATTGTTCCTTCAGTGCATATATATGCAGCACATTCTCTCCTGTTAATAGCAGACACACTCCCAAATTAAAATAATGCACCTTTAACACACCCAGTGGAATTCACTTTAGTGTCTATTGTTCAGACTTGGTTTCTTTTCCTGGGAGAAAAAGATAAGCGCATATTCAAGATTATTGTTTTGGAGTATTAGAATCCTGTTAGTGGTTGAATGGGGTTGAAAGATTAACTAGTAGGAACGTTGTTTGAAAATAAATCTGAAGTCATTCTGCACCTGTTGGAAAAGCTTTGTCCTTTTATATTAAAACATGCCTGTGGTACTGCATCTCCAGTTCCAGTATTATACCTCCTGCATAGTAATCTTTCTCTTTCTTTATGCCATTTGCTTTGTAATCTCCTTTCCTTTTTATCTTGTTATTGTGTCCTTTTATCTTTGATATTTTGCTTCTAATAAACATATAGACTTCCCTGGTGGATATTAAAATGCCAGTACCACCAACAGAGTGGGTGTGGAGGGGAGGAGAATGTTACAGCTTTGCTGAGGAATCCCAGAGCACTATTTTCCTTTTTATGCAAGGGCTCAGCAAAACATTTATACTAGATCATAGATTCTGTTCCATGTGGTGTTCTGTAAGGGTCTGTGTTATTTATTTACACATTTAGAAAATAGTTTTCCAAGACCAAACAAGATTATGGTGCCATTTCACATTGTCTGCATTTTCTTTACCTCATGCAAGGAACTCAATGAAGCCTCTTTTGTGTACATCTTAGAAGAATTCATAGAAGAATTGAATGGAACTACAGAAGCATGACCCTTCGTGCATTTAAAGTATATTAAAAGTTAAATTGACTTCCTTTTACTTTCTAGTAACTTTTATATATTCTAAATTCGTGTTGGAGAAGCAGGGATTGAGGTTGTCCCTAGGCCACTGTGGACCAGGGGAAACACTCAGTTTGATTTTCAGTAGTTCATAAAATGTGTAGTGCAGTCATCAACACAGACATAATGATTTTAAGGGCTTTTCCGCACTTTGGGGGGAAAACGGGGCAGTCCATTACTCACCAGACTGGCCCGCCCCCCCCAATGACCCACGCCGATTCGGAGCAGCGTGTGCCCACGCTACACACTCTCCGAGGGTGAAAATGGAGGCTTCGGGTTGATGGAGGCTCACCACCAACTGGAGAAGCTCGCCAGCCGGAAGCCCGCCCCCGGAAGTTCTGCAGACTCGCTCTGATGCGAGCCTGTAGGTCTATACTTTACAGAGCAATGGACTGGGGCGCGCCGGGCTATTGAAAGTCCTGTTTCAATCGGACTTTCAATAGCATGGTGAACGACCAGTTATGTGTGTTCCAGAGCGGGTTGAAGTCCGGACATACAGTAAGTAGTCCGAACTCAGCTTGCCTCCAAATGCAAACGTCCTCGCGGGAGGACGCACCGCCCCATTATAAAAACAAAGTGCGGAAAAGTCCTAAGTTAAGTGGGAAAAAAATTAATCAGCAATTTATTGTTCCTTTTTTTGGCTGTTATGGAGGACATAATATGGCTAGAGGAGTTCAATGACATAATTTAAAAAGCAGTTATGCATTCCAGACATAATCTAATCCTAATTTGGATCCTCCCAAAATCTTTGTAATCCATATTAGATCTGCCAAAATCAGAGAGCAAAAAAGTACAAATCACTCTGTTATTCAAGCAAGAGTGTAATCATCACATCACGAGATGTGATGGTTCACACAACAGAGCTTCAAAAAGTCTTTGTTTCTTTTTATTACAGCTCCCAGAATTTTGTGAGTTGAGAATTCTGGGAATGGTAGTCCAGATTCCAAGCTCTGTGCACACACAGTGGCTGCAATTAATATGGAATCATTCTTTAGAACTGAATATAGACACAACAGAGGGTGTAATTGCAGAAATTTGCTCAATTAGCAAACAGTGATGTGTGGAACCCTCACATATTTTGATAGGACTGTGGATATGATTCTGCTGGGGCAACTGCTTCTGACATAGTGATAAAAGGCCATGTTTTCCTTTACCTAATACTGTTAGGCTCCTGGATCAAAATACATCTTCCCATCTCCTGCTTTATAACTGTGAAACATTCTAAATTTGAAAATTAGGTCTTCCTGTTGGGGTTATTGGGCAAGGAGAAACCCATCCCATTGGAGAAAAGTGTGGAAGGTAGTTGGAAGCCTTCAGTTGTCAGAAAGCCATATATTTTAAAGCTGTTATTCTGCAAAATATTCCTCAGTGCCTCCACTTCTAGCCTTTGTCCCAGGGCTTTCCAAATGGTGGGCTGCGACACATTAGTGTGTTGTCTGAAGTGTGTAGATGTGTCGCCTACAATCTTGGAAATGTATGTTATTATTTATAAATCATATATTTTTAAAAATATACGGAAGGTTTTCATGAGAAATGTTGTGTCCCCATACATTTCATTATTACAATTTATGTATGTGTTTGTATCTCTTATAAGGGGTTAGTTCAACCTCCGGTTTGCTAATAAAATTGAATCACTGTGTTGCGCAATGATGCATGTCTAAAAAAGTGTGTCACCAACATGAAAAGTTTGGAAAGCTCTGCTCTATCCCTTCACTTATGCTCTGCTCCTAACAATTTCTCTCTCTGTTAGTTAAGCTGTTTCCTTATCCACCAAGCCATTCCTCAGATCCACTTGTTGAATATACTTTTATACTCTGAACCCAAAGAATGCTCCTAACCTAGTAATGTGACAAGAGTGAATCTCCACCAAACCATGCCCTCTCTTTATTGCATATTCTTTACCTCTTCTGTCTTCATTAGTTTATTGTCTAGCACAGTCTGAAAGTTTACTAGGTAGCGATGGGGAAAGGCCAGAGACTGACCATAAGGCCAAAGAAAGACAGAGTCAAGGTAAAAGCAATAGCAATATAGCAGTTATATTTCTATACCACTTATCAGTGCTAAGCACTCCCTAAGTGGTTTACCGTGTGTTTAGCTAATTGCCCCCAACAAGCTGCGTACTCATTTTACAGATCTATGGAAGGATGGAAGGCTGAATCAACCTGAAGCCCTGCAGGATCAAACTAACAACATTGTGGCTGCAGTACCAGCATTTAACCACTGTGCCACCAGGGAAAGGTAAAGACAAAGTATCTTGAACCAGAGACTTTTTTTTAGAAGTTGCAGAGTTATTAAGATGTTAGGAAACTCAAGAAAAAGCAGATGAACTATTTGGCACTTTTTACTAATAAAAACAAGAATCTAAGGGCCTTTCTGCACTATACTGTTATAGTGCGATTATTCCACTTTCAACAGCTAAGCCTAAGCATGATGATGTCCACCTTTGGATTTCTAGACTACATGAAACTTACTATTTGCTCCAATGTATCTGGTGGAGGTGTTTGACTTGTTGTTGAATAGTAACTTCCACAATAACTTCACTAGTTTCATTTTCATGTGTAAAGGCATTTCTTTGAAACACTCTTATTATAGGAAAGAAAAATCCCTCTAAATCTCCAGAAACGGCTAGATCTGAAAGATTCAGGATGCCTTCTCTGCAAGCTTCCCTGGAAATAAATCTGCCATATTGTTAATTGATTATTTTTTTTCAGAGGTAGTCATAAACAGCTTAGATCTGAACATTTCAAACAATAATAAAAAATGCAGCAAACATAATACACAAAATTAGGATATTGCAGCAAACACAATACACAAAATTAGGATATAGTATTTACATATAATAGCTTTAATCGCAGTTGGGTCTTGCATCTAAGTAACTATATGTAGGATTGCATTTTTTTTTCAACATGAGAACATAGTTCATGTTCATTTGGAAGCCAGTTCAGAGAGAGAGACTTCTGAATGAGTCACAAAACAAGGTTTTTACCACTTCAGGTTAAAAAACCATAACAAAACCCTCTATTGGCCTTGAGTCCCAGGCCTTTGGAAGATGCGAGGCACAGACAAATTGTACAGTTCAGGCCAGCTATAAGACTATCTTTAGCATGTTCCCCAAACACTTAAATCTGCCCTATTCTTTTTAGCTTTTATGAATTTTCTATCAGTTTTCTGTAAGAAGCTTGGGTTGTTCTAAGGCTATTGCCAGTTCAGCGTCTCATAGTTGACAAATACTGCTAGCTTCTGACATTCTGGTGATGTGTCCTTTTTGCATGCATTTTTTTGTGTGTGTGAGCGCCCCTTGAGCATCGCGTGAATTGGAGCGTCGCTCCGTACGATGCACTCCCACTCGTGCAACGCTCACGAGGCTAAAGCGGGGTGCACGCACATTTTTTATTTTCGGCTGTAAGCTGAAAATACTGCGTGCTCGCGCAATGCTCGTGGTGCCCTCACGCATTTACCTGCGTGCGGTGCTTCGGTTAGCTGGGCCGGTCGCGCTTCCTTCCCCCAGCGCAGCCTACAGCTCCCAGACTGTGCTGCGGAAGGAAGGGGCGGGGTGCTAGCATGACAGTTGCGCTACCAGGAAGCCAATGTGGGAGGCAGAAGGGCTGTCGTGAGTGGCTCACGTGAGCAGCTGCTCATGCAAGTGCCGCTCCTCACTGCCGCGATGAAGGTAACGTGCGAAAAGGGCCTAGGTGAGGGCCATAACATATCACGAGTTGGTTTGATCATATCTAATAGGAAATCGTTTAAATATGACTACTTACATTTTGCCGTTGTGTCCATTGATACTCTTACTTTGATATGTTGGAAGAAAAGTGGAATCAAAAGACTTAAAAATTAATTGTACATTTATTATGAGTTGCACAAACGTGTACTGCAAATAACTGGGGAAGAAGTTTCTTCAGCTGAAGTAGAATGGATAAACAGGAGAGGTGGCTCATAATTACACTGATGCATTTGAACATCAGTTTGAAAGTCAGAAAATGAAGATGTAATTTAAAAAAAACTCCTGTGCGGTTGAGATAACAAGGTTCAAAATAAAATTTATTTATATACATTTTCCCATAGAAAATGCCTCCTCCTCCTCCTCATCCAACGGTATATGTGTGTTATACTGGGGAAAGAAAACCTTTGTTCAAACACAGGAATGCTTTAAAAAAATCCTTTTAATAGCTTGAATTTGCACAACTTGAAAATGTGACCGTTTGGACATGGCAGTGCTAGCTGAGAGATTCTGGGTGTAGTAGAGCTAAACATCACAATTTTTAGGTTTGGAGAGCTGGTGCTTATATTTCCACCACAGAGTTATTGATTTTAGTGGTCCTGCATTTCCTGTCCTATTTTTCTGTAGTAGTATGGGAACTGTGGATCAATACAACAAATACGGTATTAGTGTTCAATGATTATAGAAAGCCTGAATATTAATTTGTCTAACTTACAATACGGTCTGCTGTGTGTTTGCTCAGAAGAAAGTCCCTGCGTGTTTGTATAGGACTTACTGCCAGGTTATCATGCCTGGATTGCAGCCCTGAGCTTCTGGCTACCACATGCAATGAATGAGTAATTGAATGCCATAACAAGTGAAATGAGATTGAGGTACCAAAGCAAATATATCCACAAAAAGAAAAGGTAAACAATTCTGAGAGATGTGTTAAGGAACAAAATAGGAAGAGAGAAGCAATGGCTGCAAAGAGCAGAGTTTTTGTTTTTTTTTAATGTTCCATGGCTTTAGTTTTGTTGGGAAAAGGAAAATAGAGGTCTGTGGTAAGGCAGATTATCATGTCAGGAAGGGACTATAATGAAGGGGCAGAACTAAAACAGGGACTATGCAAATCATTTCTAACATCAGCTTTAATTAGGTTCCACCTCTCTGTGACTTTCCATGCCAGTGCCAAGCACTTACTGGGTTGGTTCTGCTACATACAGCCAATCCTAGCCACGTAGTGGTGACAGGCAGTTTTTTTGCAAGCAAATGATTCCATTAAGTTTTCTGAGGGAATTTTTTTTTCCTGCCAGAAGTGTATTCATGTGGCTATGCATGGTAGGGAATTCTGTGAGCTGTAGTCCAAAAATAATATTTAGAAACCCTGATGCCCTGTAAGCCTTTTAAACAACCTTAGGGATATGAAGCAGAAGCAATTCCATCAGTTTGTTGTTAATTGTTGTCCAATCAGATTTGACTTCTGCTGACCCTATGACTTGAGACCTCCAGGACACTCTGCCCTCAACTGCTCTGCTTAGGTCCTGTCCTATGGCTTGCTTGGTTGAGTCTATCTACCTCTAATGTGGTTTTCTTCTTTTCCTACTACCTTCCACTTTATCAAACATTATTGTCTTTTTTAATCAGTAATGTCTCATGGTATTTCCAAAATATGATAGCCTCAGTTTGGTCATTTTGACTTCTAGAAAGTGTTCAGGCTTGATTTGCACTAAGACCTATTTATCAGTCCTTTTTAGCAGTCCATGGTGTCTATAAAACTCTCCTCTCACTTCATATTTAAAATGAGTTGATTCTTTTCATGCCAGCTTTCTTTACTGTTCTGCTTTCTGAACCATATATAGAAATTTGAAGTAGAATGGCATGGAATTCCATCAATACCTCTGATCTTAAATGTATATCTTAAGTGGATATCATTGTGTATCTATGAGACTTTCTCATCTGTGTGATCCTGCCTTGCAGTTCCTGAGAGGCTTTTAAGCAGGTTCAATCATCTTTTGAAATATGGTGGTCCAAGAGAGGACTTTTCTCTGATGATAGAACACCATCTCTATACAACTTCACCTGATACCATCTTTGTTACCTTATTGGTACTAGGAGCAGTCCTTTCTGATTTTGCATAGTTTTAAAAATGGAAGAGGTCCTGTGATAATTTTTTGGAACTGTTTGCTGTTTTCTCTCAATTACATTGATACTGTAGTGTATTTCTCTGTGTGTGATTAATTTTATAAGCCATTTTGGACTCTTATTTTATGAATAAATATGCACCAACAAAATATATAGCAATTTAATATTCAGGGAAAGAAGTAAAAGACAAAGAGAGAGACCTCAAAAGTGAATTAATTATCAGTTGTTTGGCACAATGTGTTTCTCAGGATTTCCATTCGAAGGCGAGAAAATACATGAAGCTGAAATTCTGTATGGATTTTTTTTTTAATTTTCCTGTTCAACACGACCAATGTCTCAACAAAAATGTAAAGAATTGTACTGTAAAGCAGTCTCATTCCAAGTTGGTGTAGTACGTTGACATGAGTAGCTGAAGCAACTTGGACCCACAAAATACAAGTTCAGCCAAATAAGCTTTATGTGGGTATAAAAGAGATGAAAATGCTGAATAGCATCTTTTTTATATGCAAGAAATTCGGGATAGGAAAACCTTCCTTTGTTCCACTCAGCTGATGGGCAACATTGTTCAGGTGTGGGACCTCTGCAGTCTAAGCCCAGAGCAGTTAATTAGTTAAAACAATTGTACATACTAGTTTCTTAAAACCTTCAAGGACACATTAATCCTTAGTTTATTTCTTTTCCTTTGGGTGTGATCCTCTACCATCACTATTCCAACATAGAACAATATTTTAGTTATTCTTCAAATGGATGCAATTAGTTGAGCATGAAGAAAACGTACAAGACTTGATTTGGAGCAAATGAATTATTTTTGGTGCACCTGCTGAGGTCTCTTCTTTATGCTCACATTGGCCTCCTCCCTTTCCTTTCTTTCCTGGTAGATTTGAAAAGCAGAATGGAAACAATCTATATCTGATTAGAAGCCAAAGCCACATTGAGCAATGCTCTTAATTAAAACCATTGGAAGACATCTCTGTACTTGAATAAAATTGAGAAAGGCATTACCAGAAACAACTTCCAACATCCAGCACAAGTCCTACAGGAAAGAGCTAAAGACTAGATAGATTACTAGATTACTGGTTGATGTAGTCTCAGTGGAAATTAATGTGGGTCTGTTTACTTTAACTCTTTTTTTAAAAAAAATCACATAATGTGATGTGGGTGAGGGATAAGAATCAGGCCTCTTCATGGGACACACAAAGACATTCCTTCATCCATTCAAGCTTGTGTTTTACTTCACCAAAGCACAGATGTAAGTGAGAAAGATATGTTGATATACATACTCCTTCCAAGTTGACAGGGAGAAATTTTAAGTTGAGTTGCACAAATACGATGCATTTGATTCATTTGTCTCTTCCTTTCAGGAACAATTACTTTCTTCTATTCTTCCCTGCCTTCTGCAGCTGTGATGCATTATCTAAACTGAATTACATCTGCTCATTTAAGGCTATAAAGAAAATGAATGAAAATAGATTACATGCTATAGACAAAGGGCAGAGATTCTGCACAGCAAAATGGCTCTGTTCATTCTTATTACAAATGTCTGCTTAATAGAACAAAATACAGTGGTAGGTAAAGATGCTTTTAACCAGTCAAGACATATTTCATATCTGATCTAATAGCGACTCCACAGCTACCTTATAATTTGTTGCACTGATCCTTCCAAGCAATCAAATTATACGGAAAACAAGAATGGCTGGGCAACCAACGGGCACTTCACTTACTCTCTAATGTGAAAATAGCCCATTCCAGGCAAAGGTTAGAAAGTGATTACCACTACTTCTTGGACAGGTCAAAGTGCATTTTCACCATAGTATCAGAAAGGGGGAAAGAGAGAGCAGTAATGGTAGGAAGGAGTAGTGACTTTATAGAATATCTAGATATCGAAATCCCCTGAAGGAGCAAAGGATTTTGTGTGTTGTTTCTCAAAAATGGTTTCTCTTATATTCCCACATCAGTCCTTGTGGTTACTATAGTGCAGGAGATAACACTGTGCCATCTCCAGCTAGGATTGGCCTTCTGTAGTCTAAGTATTTGGGGGAACCCCTAATTCTGTGAGATCAGGTTTTAATCTTGGTATCTCCATTTCAGAGAACTAGTGTGGTGTAGTGGTTTGAGTGTTGTACTAGGACTCTAGGAGACCAGGGCTTGAATCCCTGCTCGCTCACAGAAACCCACTGAGGACCTTGGGCAAGGCACATGTTTTCAGCTTAAGAAGGTGGTAATGGCAAACCTTGACTACATCTTACCAAAAAAAAACTTATGATAAGGTCAACATAATTCAGAGCTGACTTGAAAGCATGTAACAACACCAAATCTCTAATTCATGGAGCTCAGACAATAGTAAGACTGGGAAAGACTTTCAAGATCCTGGAAAAGAGTTAGTACAAGTTACCTTTTTTTTAAAGACCATATCTCTAAGAATCCCTCCAGCCAGCATGCTTACTGGGAAATGCTAAAAGGTTAACTTGTCCGTGCCTTGCTCTAGTGAATCACTGCCAGTCAGAATCAACAATATCAGAGTAGATCAATAAATAGTCTGACACAATGTAAGGCAGCTTCAAATGCCTACTTGATGCTTATGATAATTGATAATTCCCTTTGTTTGTTTGTTTTTATAAATATATTGTATCTACTTAGAATATAAACTGGTCTTCAGCAGAAATACGTCAAAGAAATTCAATCTTACGTGAGCAGAGAGACTTAAGTTTTAGCAAGGTTTGAATGCTGTGAGCCATACCAGGTATGTAGGAAGAACTGGTTATGTTTTCATTGTAATCCATTTCTACTTCCTCAAACCAAACACCTGGTATTGTACATATGTGGCCTGTGTAGTACATGCAGTACTAATCCATTTCTCTACCCTCTCATTTAAAAAAAAAGTGGAAAATCTCATCCAAAGAGTAAGTTGGCACTCAGTGAATTGTACCTCAGACAACCAAGAAAGAAGCCCCCCTTCCCCCATCTCGAAGTAGAAACTGGACTTATGTGAGATTTTTCCATTGATTTTGAGGCACTGCATCTCAACAGGTGCCCATGGTGTGTCTGTGAAAACTGTCCCCTGCCCTGAGCAGCTGCCCATCACTTCAATACAAAAATGGAAATCCATTAAATCTGCCTTAGTTGTTCTTCTCTAGATTGTGTGATGCAACTGTACAGTTAAAAAAAAGTCACAAATATACATATTAGGGAAACACATACATGAAAATGCATGCAATGATGGAAATAATGCAGAGTATTGGGGGAACTGTGTATATTAGGCAAAGTTGTGTACAAGAATGCAAAGAATAAGAATAAAGAGAAATGCGCAGAGGCATGCATATGAGATTTCATCCTAACTTTTTAAAAAATGGAAGCTTATGCAGAAACAAGATAAAATAAATGTGAGAAATAGAAAAATAAGAACTGCAGGGGGAAAGACACCAAACTGACAGGTTTGTGCGCTCTTCCACCCCAAACCCGTGAGAACTATTGAACAATGGCATCATCTATATCACATAATGTGTCTTCAAGTAAATTCGATCTGCCTTCTTGGAGAACAAGCTGATCATTGAGAACTTGATGGTGCTTATAAAACACAACAACAACTCTGTGTACAGCTGCCTTGCAATGCGTATGTCAGCAACAGATAATGGAAAGGAAAATTCAAAGTGAAGGCTGCTATTTTGTCTTTAATTCACCCTAGTTTGTTTAGTTATAGGAGTACATATGGTGGAAAGGTCACTTAGTTATGTGAGAGCAATGAAAGAGTCTGCCCATTTGGCATAATGGGAACCGTTAAGGACACTGTGTCATTTTTTAATGTCAGCTCTCCTGGCTATTCTTATTTGTGTCAGAGCTCGAGCCTGGTTTACTCAATAAGTAGATTTGTATTCTTGTCCTGCCCCAGCTTTCAGAGTCAGAACATGCTTGGTGAAGTCTTTTGGATTTGTCTATATTAAAAATGTATATACTACTTTTCAGAGTAAAAAGCTGTGGGGGCAGTTTAGTGAGATGAAGCAAAGGATCATAAGGAAATTTGTTAGCAGTCCTAGCTGTTTTAATTACCCTGAGCTCTTATGAAGAATGGCAAGGCAAAGCATCACCATCTATGAGTGTGTCATTGTTGATGCCATTGTCATAAAACTGTAATAGAGCTATCAATCTTTTAAAAAGCAGGCTACATGTGTTATATTTGTTGTTGTTGTTGTTGTTGTTTCCTGTCAAGTCAATTTTGAGTTATGGAATGAGAGACTTCTAAGTGCCCTGATTCTTAATGGCCCTGCTCAGGTCTTGAAGACTCAGAGTCATTGAACCAATCCACTTGTAAAGCTGTCTCCTTCTTTTTGTGCTTCCTTCCACTCTATTGAGCATTATTGTCTTTTCTGCGAGTAACTTCATACATGATATGTCCAAAGTATGACAGCTTCAGCTTAGATATCTTTGCTTCTAGTGAGATTTCAGGTTTGATTTGTCCTAAGATCCATCCATTTGCTGGTATCTGCAGAACTCTCCTACAGCATCACATTTCAAATGAGTTATTTTATTTGATGTCATTTCATGTTATATCTCTGTATATTTTGTTACATATGTGAATATGTATATCTATATCTATTGTTATTTTTAACATACACAAATAACAAAAGGGTAGAGAAAGACAAAAATTCAGCACTTGAACAGGCATTAGGATTGGGAAAGAATTCTACACATGGACAAAGACCACAGATGAATGATCTTCCAATTTGCCAGCAGCCTCAAACAAGAGGGTGGGAGGTACTCAGAGAAGGTTCGGTTGATATGGAGCCTGATGTTTGCAGGGACCATTCTGCATTGGCTCATTCTTGCATAATCAAGTGTTGCACTTTAAAAGGATCCTAAGAAACAATTGCGAACCTCTGAAAAGATACTGGCTGGCATTTTGTCCTGCAGTTATGGATATGTAAGTTACAGTTACAGATCCATAACAGCTCCATATTCAATAAAGCTACATAGTCCAACTGTAAGACTACATAAATGGTCCCCAGGCCACTTAACAGCCAGCAGCTGCATTGGGTGAAGAAGGTCTGTTCAACTGCCAATTGGGGCACAAGGAGAAAGTTCTCATCTCCTTCCACCAGTGAGTTGAATTGCAACAGTCAGAAGCAGGACTCTGTTACTTTGATTTCTGGGTTCCTGTGGGGGACGCCTTAATGTGCTCCATGTGATGGGAAATAGAAACTAGCCAGAGCATAAACAATGGCAATGTGAGAGGCAGGGTAACCTAGTGAGGTCTTTTTGCCCAGTTTTTACGGGGTCAGGCCAAGTCAAAAACCAAACGAAGATGTCCAATAAAATGATTTTATTGCACCAACGCAATCACTCACACACTCACTCAAGACCTATTAGGAAGCAAAAGAGAGGAAACTGGATAGGGAAATATTGAAGAGCTTGTAGCTGGGGTAATACTGCACCTTTTCCTGAAGTCCTTGGCCCGGGAAAGACAGTGAAGAAGTAGAGCTCAGCAGAGAGAGGGCTGAGGGAATTACTCAACGGACAGAGAAATGGTCTGCTGGGATGACCAGGAGCGATCCAAAGAAACTCTCAAAAACTGGGACTATTTGTAGGGGGAAAAGTACCCGGAGGACTAATCCTTTCCCAGGGAGAACAATGAGTGTTGCAACAAGAAAGAAGCTCCACAATGGTAACTTCCTTTGCTTGATGAGATTATAAGGTATTGCCAAAGTCTCAGCATCTTTGGCTGCATTTGGTTGTGGTGGGACTTTATGTAAATGGTCCTTGCCTGATAGGATTTTATTGCTGTCAGTGCTCAACTTGGGGCAAACACACTAATCTCCTCAAGTCAGCTTCTCAGGGGCTGAGGACCCTTTGTCTACTGTGGGTTTCCACAGCTTGAGGTCTCCTAGGGCTACGTGACAGGGGATTTTACTGGCCTGACCTGGTCTTTGATCATTTGACCGTTGCTGCCTACGTGCCCATCTGGATGACCTCTCAGGCACATTGAATCATATTTTAATATCAAAATTGTAGACCCCGGGACAGGGTTTACCAGTAAAGTAACAATTCCATCACAATTCTTTGTCACAGCCCTGCTCACTGCTGGGAGGGGGCTGGAAATGTTATCCTTTCCCTGCTTCACCCAGTGAATTTCCTGGCTGTTAGGGTGGGCTGGGTAGGGTCAGGCAAATACATATGTAACAAATAGTTGATGTAGAATATCAGCAATTTTCTGACTGTATGCTTGTATGTTGTGATATTTAAAAGCCATGGATTGCTGAATATGGTAACCTGTTTGAGTGGTAGTAAATCTGAGAAGAAGTCACAGATCTGAATGGGGGCAGTAGTATAGTGAAGCCAAGTTTCAGAGGGTGAAAGCTCCAGATCTGCTTGATTAGCAGGGATGAGGATGTTATCTGCCATCCATCCCAAAGATTCCATGACCCTTCCCCCTTAGCTTAGATGCAGTACTCTCAAAATAGATAAGGGAAGTTAGATTTTCCTTAACAAACTTCTTTTACTATACTGCAAGCTATTTTGGGGTGGCTAGGTCTTCAGTGGGCAATTAAGATCTACGGTATTAGTTTTGCAAAACATGTTCCTGGTGGAGTTGAGAAAAGCCAGGTTGATATGGATCAGAGCAGCTGTCTGCCTTTTTGTTAGGTTTCTTTGAGATGTGGCTATGGGGACTACAGGACTGTACTTTATCTTTACAGTACTGGAACATATTTTTAGTGGCTTTAGGGAGAACTAATACAGACCCATAACACCATCACCAGTTGTAGCAATTTATTTACCTTATGTACCATACACACAGCATGTGCCTACACTGACATTTTGACTTATTGCTATGAACTGAGCTCTTGTACATGATTTGATAGTTCAGGCTCTAATTGAGCTGGAGGCATGATGCTGCTGACAAAATGAGTTTTTAATGTTTTCCAAATCTGTTTAGTCATAATTATGCACCTCAGTGGCTTGCTTACTAATAGTTCTGTATGAGAGATTTTTCTTGTTCTTGGTTTCTCCACCTCATCCTCAGGAGTAACATGGGAGGATCTGTGTTTAGGCACAGCTAATGCACTTTCACCAGGAAAAGTCGATGAAACCAACTTCTAACATAAAATATGCATTATGGATACAGGAAGGCAATGGATTTTTATTGCCTCTTTAGTCACCTTAATCCATGTGTGAATATAAGTTGATAGTCTGCAGCAGTAATTCACATACCCAAGGCTGAAATTTGCTTTTTAGTTCTCTCTCCCTCTTCCTCCCTTTGTGTATAAATCAACTAGAGCTCTGGAAGGAAGCAAGAGAGGCAGTCCAGCGTTGCAAGCAATTATATTATTGTTACTGACCTTATTGTAATGGTTTAAATGCAAAAGCCTGCTCTGGACCATGTATTTGATTCTGAATCCATCACAATTTCAAGAGCTCCAGTGCACAAACTGGATTGTACTGGTGCTTATTGGGGTTGCTACTGGGATAAAACTCCCTCCTCCCTCTAATATAGTTAGTTTTATTTGATGGTATTTACCTTAAGCTAAGTTTCTCTCAGTTGAATGTGCAACTGCTTTTTCTTTGGATGTTCCTAAAAGCCATTCATGTAAAGCAGAAATTGCCTTTCTCGGTTTTTCATAAATAAATAAATGGCTTTCTTTGCCACATTTCTTTTTCCTTTGGTGGTGCCTGTGGAGAGTGTTTAAGCCTTTTGTGAAAATGTCTATTGTGAGCAATTCACGAACAGCTGAAATTTTGCAAGCCCCTGATGGATCTTGTTAGGGATTAGAGGCATAACCCACAAGTAAAGATGTGAAGAAAACAGCAATACATCTGTCAGCAAAACAGTTGATGAAATCTGCACTATGTATGTTTTGGCTGGAATGAAAGGAACTGTGTTCCCACCCCATCCCACCTCTCCTCCCCAGCAGCCCACCCCCACCCCTCTGTGTAGCCTCTGGTAAAAAGACTAGTCATGTTGGTTGTCAGTTGGTTCTTTTAGCACTGGATTTCCTCTTAATAGAATAAATGACCAGGACATCAGTGTACTCAGTTACAACATGCAGAGAAACTGGCAGGTCAGGCGTGGGATGAAATGACATCTCCACTGTCTTCTTTGAATTAAGCTTGTTTTACTAGCACATAGCCTTCCAAGAAATAGACCTGCCGAATGGAATAATATTTCATAGTGCAGACAGACAGAAACTCAGAACTACATAAAAGCGAGGAAAATGAAGCTGAATTTTTTTGGAGCAAGAATTGGCAAAGAACTAAAGGAAATTGCCAGCGGCTGATGGAGGATGCGAAAACATAAATGTCAAACAATGCAGCACAAGTTGGATAATCAAAATAGATGATACCTAGTTCCTAAATAAAGATGGTGCAGCCTAGACAGGGATATGTTTAGCCAACTATATAAAATGAGGGTGGAAATTATTTGGGTTTACAGATATTAGTAAACTGCTAACTTCTATTAGCTATTGCTAGCATAGTCAATGGTGGGGGAGTGCTGGGAGGTGAAGTCTTAGAAAGTGTGGAGGTTCACATGATTCTTACCTCAATATAGACTAATAAAACCAAACTAAAGGCCATCTAGTCCAGCCCTTTGTCCAAAGACAAGTGTATCCACTTCTCAGTCCTAAAGAGATAAACCTATTCAATCTTTTCTGTAGGGTTCAATTGCAGTTGTCTGGATACTTCACAGAAAAAAGACTTGGGTAGAGCAAACTGATTAGAATGGACAAGCACCTTGAAAGGGATCTAATACCAAAGTAGTGGCTGTGGTGGCTGGGAGATTCTGGAAGCTGTAGTCTAATGTAGTTTTACCAAGCCTGGAGATACTGGGTTGGAAGGCAGGGAATCTTTGCATTTTTGTATCCTGGATCTGAGTTGCCAACATCTCCAAAAGCACTGCAGATGTAGCCACATTAGTCTTAAAAGAAATCACCTCATACTCACATGGCTCATAGAATGCTGTGGAGGAGCCCTGTGAATTTTGCCCTAAATACTCTAAAGGCACAACATCCTGCTGATCTTGGAAGATTATTTACTTATTTATTTAATTAGTATGCAGCCTTTCTCCCAAAGTTAGACCCAAGGCATCTGTCAGAAAGAGTCAAAGAAAAAAGACGCTAGACAATGAGGGGAAAAAAAGACTCAAAACAAAACCAAGTAAGGTCAGCCCTGGTTAGTACTTGGACAGGAAACTGCCAATGAGTATCAGGTGCTGTAGGCTATATTTCAGAGGAAGGAACTGACAAAACCACCTCTTGAGTATGTCTTACCTAAGAAAACCCTTAGGCAGGCAACTTGAAGACACACACACACAGAAGTGGCTTGCCATGAGTTTAAGTAAAGATTGGGCTGGGCTTCTTTGGGTGATGGCCATTAGTACACAGGCTGTTTGGGTTGCCATGCATATGGCATGGATTAATGAAGATTCATATTAGGTGAATATTGGTCCTGGGATTGATATGGGGGAAAATAACTCTGTGTACCCAGAATGGAAGAAAACTGATTAAAAGATAACCCAAGATCAATCTGAGATTGTCTCCAGTATAGATTGGGCCCTGGAATGGAGAAATCTTTCAACTGGTTGGTTTATCCTGCTACCTGGCTGTTTGAAGTGAAGAAAACAAAGACATCATGCTAGCTGATTCGCCTTGATAACTTTGCAAAATTGTAGAAAAAGTAGAAAAACAAAAGACTTTCCTAATTAGCCAAAGGAAGAAGAGAGGGGACTGGGGGAAAAAAGAAAGAATGTAGCAACACTTTTAAGATTAACAGGTTTTTATTTTAGCATGAGCATTCATAGTCCATTTCCTCACTACACTGTTTTAGTTTAGTATTATTCCACCTTCATCATCCTGTGGAATTCTGGGGTTTGTAGTTTACTGAGGCCAAAGAGTTCTCTGGCTGAGAATTCTAAATGCCCCTCCCTCAACTGCAATCCCAGGATTCCATAGGATGTTGAAAGTGGAATAATAGCACTATAATAGCGGAAATGGCCTAGATATAAAACAACTTCTTCAGACACAGTACAGAGTTTAGATGCAGTACTGATAAAAACCAGTTTGTCTTCCAGGTGCTACTGCATTTCCCCCCCTTCCTCTTCCTCCCTTCTTTTTAAGCTGCAAGAGATAAATACTGTACATCTGCTTTCTTTGAAAACTATCTAAATATCCAAACACTCTTAGTATATAAGCAGTGATGCCAGCAGATCAGGCCATAGGTACCAAAATCTAGTGCCCTGTTAACCAGAACTAGATATGGTTGGCTTATCATATTTTGAAATATGTGAGAAAATGAACAGAGTAAGATATGGTCTGTCACACATTGAGCCATGAAGTCTGTATACTTCATTACTTTACTAGATCTCTGGGTATTAGGATCAAAACATCTTTAGCACTTTTATGAAATTTATCTTTTTTGTTTGTTTGTTTAAAAAAGCTTTTTCTCCCCATTAGTGGAGAACATCATTCAAATGCATCAACTTGCTGTTTGTGCCTTAAATAAAATTGTGGTTTAATTAATTTTTAATATTTTATTGTTATCCAGTATATTAACATGATTTTCTCTGTCAGCCTTTTAAAGCATCTGCATGCCAATACTTAGATAAATTCTGTATGACAGTAATACATCCTGAACACTGTATCAATCAGTAGATTACAGTCTGAAAATGTGTGTCTATACGTTGGTTATCACTGGGTTTCTATACTGAAGGGATTACTGTTACAATGAAATTAGAATTCTTTGAGAACATGATGTTAGGAACCACAAAAACGTTTTGATTCTGCTTATGTTGTCCTAACATCTGTGGGGATTTTTTTTTTCATTTTTTGAGGATGCGAAATGACGCTGTACTCATCCATCAAGCATGAAATCTACAGTGGATGATGGGCATTTCCTTTGTCAAAAGAGAACGAAGTCATTGAAAGTTCTTCTGGCAGGAAATGTGTCTGAAATAAGTTGTGATTTTTAGCTTTGAAATATGAGAAAGAATCAGCCTGTTTTGACAGGTTTAATGTGCATTACAAAATGTTGTCAATAATGTCTAGACAGGTGACTTCATTTATGTGTGTGTGTTTATTAAATTACTATGTTATGAAGCTTTTTCTTAAAAAGAAAAAAGAAAAAACCAAACACTAGACAATTTATTCAGGTTAGTTTAGTTCTTTAGCAGATGAAACCAACCTTTCTTTCTTTCTTTTTTTAGATATTAAAAATTCTTTCTTGCCTTTTCCTTTACCACTGCTGACTAGACTATGAAAATGATGTTGCAAGATACCTTATTATGTTATTTTGAATTTTATACTGAGTAGAAATGACTTTTTAAAAATCTCACTTTTAATTAGAAGTTGCTGTCATTTAAAACATTTTAGCCTCCGGACGTTTAGGTAACCATGGAAAATGTCTCCACCTGATGCTCAAAATGGGACTGTTTGCTCCTGATTTTGTGTTATAGTTTTTTTTGCTAATTGTGCCAAAATAATGATTGGGAAATTGATATATGGATCTGTAGTTAAGGTCTACAGAAAGAAGTCCACAACGTAGAGTGCTCTTTGACTCCATGTCAAATAATTTTGAATCTGATCTTGTCAATATAAAAAAGTACCCTAACATCTGACTAGACAACTCCCACATTTGTTTCTTGACAAATAGATGGATTTTTGCCAGATTCTCAGTTCCTAAACCTGTTAAGCTGTGTTAGCAAGTGATATCTGGAATAAAGGAATATCTGGTTTCATATCTGTTAACAGTAGTTCACAGTGTGCACATGTGTATTTCCTGTTGACACAACTTGCCTCAACTACTTCAAGGAATCTTGATGCTTGCTCACTTGCCTGTTTGTTTGTATATATAAATGAGGCTTTTTCCATGATTGAAAACTTTAATTTTCCATGATTCCAAGCTTGAATACGGCTTTCTTGTTCTACCTCTGAAATCTATGCCTAATGGCCAGTTATTTGTAGTGTTACATTACAGTTATGCCTGCCAGTATCACTTCAGTAGTGGCAGCAGGCCAAAGAGCACCACCCTCCTCAGGCTTTTATGGTCCCACCAGAAGTCTTTTCCAGTAAGGAGGTATTTGAGTCTCCAGAACCAGAGACTGGTGAAAAGCTAACTGACTGCAAACTTGAAGGCATGAACTCAGTTGGAGGATGTGCTTGTCTACAAAGAAAGCCTCCTTGAGAGCAGGAACTTCCCCACTGTGAGATTTGTAACCTTACAATATCAGCAACTGAGTTCTGGATGGTACCCCACTAGCTCAGCATTATGAGTTTCATTTCTAGGGCAATAAAGCTATTAAAAAACAGCACTGTTCTTTAGTTCTTGTTCCTGCCTGCTAGCTCTTGGGACTTGATACCTTTCATTGATCTACCAGTGTCTCACCTTGGACTTTGTTTGACTTTACCTCCTAAAATCTCCCTGTTTGGAACTTGATGATTAGATCTTGGAGCATTGTTTGTTTTGGGCTTCAGACTCCCCTTGCCTGGCTAATATATCCCCCCCTTTTTTTTTTGGTAGGACTGGGATTTTTTGACCCTAGTGTAGCTTTTGACTTGCCTTCTCATTCTTCTTTCTTGCCTTATCTACTTGTGTTGCAGGCCCTTGGCCTTAATCCATGAGTCTTGTCCCTGGATCCTGCCTGTCCTGGTATATGTCATATATCAGTCCAGGAACAGAGTAGCGAATGGCCTCAAAATCAAACTCAATTTTGTACGTAGATTTCAAGAGCACTTGGAATTCATTTTTGAATCTTCTTCTAGGCCAGTCCACAGTGCTAGTAGCAGGAGAGTTTCCTCATGCAAAGGTGTACCTGGATGAAATCTAATAGTCTGTTGATGCAAATAAGCAGGGAACATAATATTATTTCTGATTTACTGCAGTATTATGGAAATCAAGGCCACCTATGGCCACTGATGACATTATACAGTGTTGTCTAGACTGTCAAACACATTACTGTCTTGTCTTGGCTTATGCTTCCCTTTCTTTCTCTTTCTTTTTTGGTTGGGTTTGTTTCCCTGATGTGTTTCTTTCCACTCGATGGTAAGTTGAAGTTGAGTTAATTTTGAAAAATACTTCAGTAAATAATTTTTAAAAGAAAGCACAGGTTCTTTGTTGCTCCAAATGTGTAGTTTATAAAGAATTAGAAGCTACTCAGAGGCGTCCATCTTGATTATGTAGAAGTCGAAGCACATTAGTCTAGTACTGGTCTGTCTTACTTTAGTTTCATGTGTGTTCATTCGTAAGTCTAATCTATCACATTCTGTAACCCCCCCCCCAAATCTCCATGAAAATTCATTCTTAGACACATTTCTAATTAAATACACACAGTTGATTCTATTTTCTCAGAAAATACACATTTCTAAATGTAGCTCCCTAATGCCACATTTATTAATGAATTCTATCTATATATTTATTTCGATATGTTTTAGTACCAAGAAATGCAGTACAATATTCAGAAATGCAAAATCAGAATGGTAACTTTATTATATTCTGTTTATTAATCTGGAAAAAGCAATTCAGGTTGGTTCGCTCCAGAATGGAAACCATCCTCCTCTTTTCGATAGCATTAATATATCAACTAGAAGTGGGTTTTCCATAAGCAATTTAGTAGAATGAAAGAATTAATGATGAACTGAAAGCTATTGAAAAGAGAGAGGGGGCAGTTTAGACAAACAAAACAACTGAGTCTGACTGACTGATTGAAAAACAAGGGAGGACGATGTACAAGAGGAATATAAACATGTTTTGTTAACTTGCAATCCCAGTCAGAAGTGATTGCAGGATTTTAGTGGTACAATCAACTGTGGCTTGTTGTTTTTCATATCAAGAGGTATTTATCAGGGAAAGGCCTACCGATCATTTTATTTAATTTCATCTTGATATTTTCCTCAAAGGGTATTTCTGCCAATCACCATCCTTCATCAGGTAATCAGTGTTGTAGCAAACAACAAACAAAACAAAGCAAGGTTAAAAAAAAATAGAAAAGGGGATATGAATGAAACCAAGTTGTTGGTAAATGTTTGTCATAAGCATTTTATTGTGCACACTGGCATGTTACTAACAGACATTCTTACAACTTTTGTTGGTTCTCCTCTTTATCTGCTCCAGTTCAGTCCATAAACTTGAAGTGCTGTATGTAAATGCAAAACGAAAAATACCAGCCAAATGGAGATGCTGCAAAGGGGTGATTTGTCCATATAATTTACTGAAAGTGTGTAAACAAGGATGAATGGAATGGATTGACGGCACTTCTGGGGACCAAGGAGAGAGCAATGTCAGAAATATACACCAGCTGAAGCCCTGAAAACTTAATATAGCGTCATCCAACAAGGTCTATTTCAGAGCAATGGGTGAAGCCAATTACTGTGGTGTAGCCAGAAGTCTACAATAAATTCAGCTGCCTGTCATCCAGACTCCCTTCCCTGGGATAGTGGAAGGAATCTTCAAGTAGTTAGGAAGTGAGAGTTGTTTATTTATTTGAAAACAGTTACCGAATCAGAGACTGACTGGTGCTGCATTTTGTTATGCTGCAGTATTATTTTCATGCTTGGCCTTTTGAATCTGGCAGAACTGAGTTCAAAACATCCACAAAAGAAATGCCACAGTTAATCACTATCAGTTCAGTAGAACTGAATTCACAGGAGAGTTGCACAGACAGCAATTCTAAAGCCGAGGCACAGACATGTATATTATTGAACATGTTTGTACCAGTAAACACTACCATTCAGTAAGGGGCCACCATTTAATCAAGTATGAAGCAGCTATTTGGCAAAGCCTGTGTTATACTTGTGCCCAAAGCTGTACAAGTGGCAAAGTCAGTTCTTTTCATGTCCCCATTAACTTCAAACGTATCATGCACAATTTTCCATACCGTGTTGCTAGGCTTTCAAAATAGCCATGAGGAACAGTCAACAGTCAGGAAGTAACTACCTAACAACCAAATGAAAATACTCATTTCAGTTAACCTAGCCACGTGTTTCTCTGTAAAATAAACATATTGTCCATGTTCATAAATTATGTTATGCACACATTTCTGTCTTTATGAAGGGCCCACACCCAAAAATATGAGATTTTTTTTGACATCTTGTGCCAAATTTATAAAAGGAACAGCTTTCCCACCCTCAAACAGGGGACAAAAATAATAAGGGACACCAACCAGCCCTAAAAGGAACACATTTTCTGGCCCTGAAATAACATTTCTTATAATAATGGACACCTGGTAACCCTAGTTCTGTTGGAAGTATTTGTCAGAAATCTAAGACTGTGCAAGAATTTGGAAATATCACCCAAGGTTATAGCTATTGTTTGATTTCCACATTATAATCAATACAAGGACTTTACAAAAAGTAATCTTTCCACATCTGAGACAGAGAGAATATTGCCAAAAAAGCCTCTTTTGTGAATCACTTTAGTAGGATGAGGTGGTCTCCTCCCTGGTATTAGAATTTTGTGTTGGTAAGACTGAAATGGTAGTGAGGGCCATTTCCTTTATTTTAATTGCACTTGCATCCCAGACTATTTCACATAAGCATGAGTGGGCATGCAGTTTCACAGCTTCAATATTACCATATTACATTTGAAATCTTAGATGTTGTGAAACACATTACCAGATGTGGTAATTAGACATCCATTATAAGGGTACACCAAGATCGCTCTTGCCATTTCATTACAGTACAATCCCCATATCCACAGATTCATAATCCACAGATTCAGTTATCCTCAGCTGAAAACAGTGGGCAGCGGAATCACGGTGCCCGCTGTTTCCCTCCTCCAGCCGCAGGCCCAGAGCCTGATCACTGGGGCATCCAGTGGGAAAACAGTGGGTAGCGTGAATCATGCTGCCTGCTTTTCTCCTTCTCCAGCCACAGGCCCAGGGCCCGATCCCCATGGTGCCTGGTGGGAAAACAGCAGGTAGCATGGAATTGTGCTGCCTGCTATTTCACCTCCTCCAGCTGCAGGCCCAGGGCCTGATCCTTGCAGTGCCCAGCAGGAAAACAGCAGGAAGCATGGGATCACGCTGCCCATTGTTTTCCTGCCTCCAGCTGCAAGCCCAGGGCCTGATCCTCATGGCGTTTGGTATTATCCATGGATTCCCGTATCAGCGGGCCCCCCTGAAACCAATCCCCTGTGGATATGGAGGTCGTACTGTATATGTGTAATTTCTATGGGTAAGAATGAATGCACACACAGAGTCACAGAATCTACACTACAAGTTGGAGTCCTTATCCAGTTGAGTCAGCAATAGGCCTCTCAGATTTTCTTATCCTAATGAGAAAAAATATCTTGATACACTGAGAAAATGGTCAGCCACCATGTCCATTTTGAGAGGGCTCTGTGTGTGTGTGTGTGTGTGTACGTGCAGAAAAATCATTTGCACCACAAGCTCATTTTTGTGCAATAAGCAGGTTTTTTGTTTTTTGCATGGGAAAACAATGTGTTTGTAGACTGTTTTCTGTGGAAGAATGTGATGATGCACAAAATCTCTTTGTGTAAATTTTTTGTAAAGTCCCAAGTCATAAAAAATCATCCCCAAATAAACTCACATAATCTTACCCGATGGAGAGAAACCTTTTGAAATGATTCATTGTTGGCATGTTATAAGCAAAGATTTACATCCTTAGTTCCCACAGTGACCTTGGACCTCCAAGCCTGAATTGGTGGTTGCTTTAGAACATCTATCCTGCAGTTAGAAGTCTACATCTAAACTGAATGTTCATTGAATTATTGGTGATAAGTATTGACATCATTAGTCTATGTCATTCTGCAAATAGGAGGATAAAAGTGAGTCAAGAGATCAATACACAAAAGGAGATATGGATGGATTGTTTCACGATCCCTTTCATGCTGTGTGTAAAGTTTCCTCTCCTAAAAGGAATGGTTTTGAAGGGGCTTTTTTTCTTTTCACAAGGCAAAGTCATTAACTTGTATACAAGATGATATAGGCTGATCCTAAGGAAATTTTTGAAGTAAAGGAGTTGTAAGAAGCAAAGCAGTTGTACTGAGATAAACATTTCTTCTGTCATTTCTCATTGCACAATATATTGTGCCCACAGTCCTAAAAACTGCAGCTGATAGACACTATTTCCTTTGAAACAATCAGAATAATGTGGGATAATGTGGGATAACTTGCAGATAAAATTAACATGTGTAAGTATATATGTATAGAAATTCAGAAATACTGTGTACCATTTAAACAGAAATACAATACATTTCACCATAGTAGGGAAGTCTGTGGGCCAGAAGCCTGTGGGTCATCTCTGCTTGCTGCTCAGGTGGTAACTGATGGACAGCTTCAAAGCTTCTGCTCCATATGGTTCTTTATCTGGTTCTGTATATGGCTCTGGTCCTTTATATGGTTCTTTAAACCAGACATGAATGGTACAGCTCTTCAAATAGAAGAGACCTTCAAGCAGAGGACTGTCTTCTATCAGCCCTCCAGATGGAGAACTTTGTTTGAAGTGAGACATATGGCTTCCCTAGAAACCCTTCCAGGTTCTGCTCAACAATCAGTGATTTGGAGGTTTTCAGATCTAGTGGCACGCTTGTAGCCTCTGTTCTTAGATCGGGAAGGATTAGGGTGCCTGATCAGTGGCAAAGGTGAGTCTCTGGCACTGGCAGACCAAAAAAAGGAGGGGGACCATGATGAAAACAATGACATACAACAGAGAGGAGCAGAGGGTGATGGGGCATGATAAGATTTAGAATACCAACACATGCAATTGATTGTTTGCAGGGTTATGTGCCAGCATAGTGTAGCAGTTGAGTGTTGGGCTAGGACTTCAGAAAAATCAGGTTTGATTCTCTGCTTGGCCATGGAAAGCCACTGGGCAATCATAGGGAAGTTGCATTATCTCAGGCTTAAAGAATGGCGATGCCAAACTCCCTCTGAATAAGTCTTGCCAAGAAAAGCCTACAATGGTGTTACTGTAAATCCAAATCAATTTGAAGGGACACAACAACAATAGTCCTAAAAATACTGTGGGACAAGAGGATTTGATGGCCCTGTGTAATTTTTTTTCTCCCAAGAAATGCACTGGTGCAGTGCATAACGTTAACAGGCATAAAGCTATTCTCAGTTGCTGTTTCCTATGAAGATTAAGCAGAACATCTACTTAGTCAGCAAAGCTGCCATGTTGCTGTAAAAAAGAAAATGTGATCCTTGTATCTGCTTGGTTGGAGGAATAGTGCTCTTCAGCAGTCTGATTGAGAGATCCTTTTATTACTGTTACTGTAAAGCAGCAGAGCATACTTGACACATATACCACTGTTTAATTTCTAAAAAGAAAGATACCAGAGTTCAAGCCAGGCTGTTAGAAGAGTTAGATTGCCTGAGCTTTTAGCCCTGAACTTGTGTGTGTAGTTAGGAACATCTTGGTTAATAAATGGGCAGGGGAATTGCATTTCACAGAAACACAGAGTGCTCATTTTCTTTGTTAACTATCCAGTAATTCCAGGCCTGGTGCTGAAAACAAGGCCCAAGTGTGAGCTAAAGGGATCCAGAACTTGGATGTTGAACTTACACAAAGTCCTACGGGATGTCATCAAGATTTTTCTGTCCTCTTTAATTAAACCATGGAAATAGGGCTGACACCAAATGTTTTGCAACTCTCATTTAGAGACCTTGGAAGTAACACATTACTTTGGGAGGACCAAGGAACAAATGATGTTCCTTTTGCAAACAAAATTGACAAATGTTAATTACCTATCACTTTTGCTCATTACTTTTTGAAGAGGGCACTAATTTTTTTTCTTTGTGCACTTTGAAGTGTTTCCTTCCAGTTTTAAACAGTGAGATACTAAAGGGGTTTGGTAGTAATTTTCCATAGGGATTCTTTTTCATGTTTTTCATGGTTGCTCCAGTCATGTAGGGATGGGGGGGTGATTCGCCCCGGGTGGCAATGTTTTTGGGGTGTCCCAGCCCATAGCCACGCCCCCATGTGCCCTGACCATGCCCCCATGCCCCCACGCACTGCAGCCACGCCCTCCCATGATGACCATGCCCCTTGTGCCATCGCCCCACCCCCTCCCACCCCCTCCAAACACTCCAAGCTCTGCCACTGCATTGCTCAAGTTGACTTTTTTTAATCAGCAATGTGATTTCAGTATTTTTGAATATCAGTGTTGTTAGCTGGCTTCCATTCATTCGGTTCCCCTTTTAAGCTTTTCTTTGGCTTACAGGTGAAATGTGTGTGTGTGTGTATGAGAGAGAGAGAGAGAGAGAGAGAGATGCAGGGGTTGTAAATTGACTGAAAGAAACTCCCAAAGTAGAGGTCACCTCTTCCTCTCTTTCTTCCCTCCCCACTGCCCCCCAAACAGTTACTTCTGAGGGATTGAAGGCTGATGAAAGATTGTATTGTTGGCAACTGTTAGAAGATGTTTTCATGGTCCAGTAAGTTAATGTTGAATTGGTATGTATCTAATAATGCTGCCCTTGAATTCTCTTATCTTTTTAATTCCCTTCCCTGTTTTTCTGTGAAAAAAAATATGAGAGTTTTATTTTTTCTTATATCTTATGTGATTAATATTAGCTTGTGTTATGGCTGGCTGGTGTTTTAAGGTGTGTTCTATGCATAATAAGGATTTTTGCTGTGGATTGTTCTGTTATAATTAATGACTATGTTTATAGCACTCTGTACTACTGGCTTATTTGTTTATATGGCTGTTCTTTTGGTGATCCTCAAAAAATAAAATGTTGCATGTTTCATTGTGCTACAAAGATATTTTAATATCTGAAAACCTTTTAAAGTGCCATTCTGAGCTTTTCCTCTTGTTTTGTTACATTTCCAGGACACTAACCATCTCCCTTATGGGGAAACTCCATCTCTTTATCCATGGTTTTCAGTGTGTCACACACTGCTCTGGCTGGTCAGCTGTTATTTTGTGCTTATTGAATGTAGCTATTCCTTCTTGGCCTTTTGAGGTTCTTATAGATATTTCTGAAAATGGTTGAACTTCCTCAGATAGTGGGGATGCCTTCCCCAAACTGCTGCTACCTTCCTGTTGTATTTCAATGGTGCTGATTTTGGTCCCCAAGGGCTCACATTTGGAGAAAGAGGTGTTTACTCTTCACTTATAGGATGCACTCCAAGATAGCAGTGGAGATGAATTTCTTTGTTCTTCATGTACAACTTGAGAGGATGTTCTGAAAATCATTGAAACTCTTGTTTGATTTATTTTGTAGCCTCACCCCTATTCCTCTTGAGCCTCTTCACCTTTCTCTTCACTTGGAGGACAGAGTAGAGTATGCCACACATCATGTCCTGCACACCCTAAAACTGGCTCAAAGTTGAACAGGATTTCAATCCATATCCTCCAGGGTCCAAGTCTGAAATCTGAACTATCATATCAGGTGTTATACTAAAGACTTTGACAAATCCAGGGGTGTGTTTAAATCCACATATGAATTCAGGAATAAATGTCCAGAGGAATATCAGTTTTGTACTGCACTTCTTCGTGTTTCCACAGCTTCTGTGGTACAGCAACTGCAAAACTGCCTTTGTGGTATTAAAAAAATAGAAGATGAAGTATCTGGAAGGACTACTTCCATGTGCTCTTAAAACTCCTAGAAGAATATATCTATTTTAATGTGTCACTATCACTTTATCTTCAGTCTGAGGATTTACATAGCCGACTTCTTCAGCTTGCAGTTCACAGGCCATTTTCACTGTATGTCTTGTAGTTGCCACATTAGAGATATGTGTTGCTGGTAAGTTTCTCCCCCTCACAGACAAATAGTGAAATCCTATACATGTTCACTTAGATGTAAATCCTATTGGGTTAAACAGAACTTAAACCATCCATGTGTTGACTGAATTCATGGAAAGGAAAGCAGAATCATGCATTTTGTCCTTTCTAGTGACTCCTGTTCATTCTGCATGGGAAGCCGCTTTATACCAATTCGGATTGTTCAGCCATCTGACCCACTTAAGAGCTGCACCTTTTAGTTAGGAAAGAGCTATGATCTCAGGCAGGATGACTCTACTGTATTATCCCTCGTGCTTTCTATGTGCATTGATTTTTTAAAAACCTGGAGTCATTTTTTAAAGCCTAGAGCCTGTTACCTCACCCTCATTATGAAATGGCACTATCCAGGAAGCCTATGCATGTGCTTATTTTGAACAAGTGCATTGGCCGTAAGTAAGGGATTGTGAGCACATATCTTTACAGGAAAGTAATCTGTCTCAGATTATAGATGGTATTTTAAATCACGCACTCAGATATTTCAGCCTTCAGATATTTCTGAAGCCTTTCATATGTAAACTCAGGCTATCATTTATCATCTCATAAGTAGCAAGCTGCACTGAACAGATGACTGACACAGAAATGGCCTTGTCATCTGTCAGCAGGCTGCCCTGCTTTTTCTGCTTAACCATTTCCTCAGTTGTGGACAGATAATGGAGGTTGCAGACTTTCAGAGCATGTTGAGAACAAAATGTTAACTGATTACTCTAAAATGTTTACAGTAGGTGGGAGTTCTGAAGAAGGCATGTGTAACTTTAATTCTCCTCTGCACAAAATTAAGGTTGCTGGTGAGGTTCACACTGAAGTAGCCTCTGCTGAAATGTTCTATAACATTGCCTGGAATGTAAGGGTATCAGAGAATACTGCACACATTGCAAAACCTCAGAGGGGCGGGCAAGAAGAAATGTCTTTCTACTATGTTCCTATAAAACTGTCTTGCAAACTGGTTTCTGGGCTCTTGGTTTTGGAAGCGATTCCAGCCATGTAGCCGGACTGTAATAAAACTCTTTTTCCTTTATTCTTTGGTCTCTATGTCTCTGGATTTCTGCTACAACACCCAAATTACTTGTTTGTTCCTGGCAATCTACACTACAGCTATGTTGTTGTGTTGTTGTTTGCCTTCAAGTAATTCCCCATTTCTGTTGATCCTAGACCAAACCTGTCATGGGGTTTTCGTGTCAAGATATGTTCAGAGTGGGTTTGCCTTTGCCTTCCTCTGAAGCTGAGAAAGTGTGTCTTGCCCAAGTTGACCCAGTGGTTGGCTTAAAAGTTTGTGTGATAATTATTCTTAGCTGTCTGGTACCGTAACATTGAAAGCAGAGTGTCACATGAGAGTGTCCTATGGCATTAACATGCTCCATATACACACAAACACACACACACACACACCACATGGGCTCAGCCTAGAGGATAATACATCATCTGCTTAAGAATGATAATGAGAGTTCTGAATTGCCACCTAGACTACAAGCTCATTTTCATTCTCAAGGAACTGAAAAGCCAAAAGGTTTTGTTTATGGATTTAACTATTAATATCTGTTTTTAAAAATCACCTCCCCCCATATATATCCAGATAAAACTTGTGAGAAGTGTTCTTCATTTGCTTTTAAATCACGAACACACTCTTTATCTTTATTTATACTTTATAACTTTCTCAAAAACAGAACATATATTAAAACAAGACAATAAAAATACAAAACATCAACCTTAAAATAGAATTAAATTATAAACATTACTAAAAACAATTTTTTAAAAAAATTTAAAACAGTACAATTAAAATAGTACTGCACACTCTTAAAGCTCTTTCTTTAGAAACCTTCAGCTCTCAAAAACTTGTCAGAATAAACAAGACTTCGCCTGCTGACAGAAGGACAGCATGGAGAGAGCTCTGCTAGCTTCCCTAGGGAAGGTATTTGCAAAATACTTTTCCATGTCAAGAGGATAAACCCTTCCAGAATACTGATGCTGGTGGAAATTTCGTTCTAGCACTGTGGAAACTTTCCCTCTCTGTGGCTCTGTCAGTCCATCAGAGCTGGCCCAGAAATTAGCATGTTTACCAAGAAGCACAAGAAGATAGCATGAATAACAGAGGAACTGAAGAAGAGCCATGTTGGATCAGACCAAAGGCTTATCTAGTCTAATGTTCCATTCACACAGTGGCCAAATGGGTTCCCACAGAAAGCCTGCCAGAAGGACATGAATCCAGTTGCACCCTCTGTCTCATTTTCCCAATAGCCCAGGTGATAAGCATCCTCATAAATTACCCAGCAGGGAACAACAGAGATTTAGTTTTCTAGAAAAGGAATGTTTACTTGGGGTGGGGGTGGGCACTCCTCTCTCTCACACAAAGCAATTCATAGATTAGCTGTTTAAGGCTGTCCAGAGAAGGGAGCAGTAAAGGAGAAATGAGAAGAAAGGGAGGGAGTGGCAGCACAAAAGAGGTTGCATAACAGTCTGAAAGTATTTGAGAACAGGGGAAAAGAAGGGGGTGGGTTAAAGCAGAGGAGATGGGTTAGGTAGCAACAGAGAAATAGAGATAATAATTGTCTTTCCTTTATCAGTTTGAAGACACAGGAAGGGAAGGGAATGATTCTCCCGGGCATGAGGTTAAGTCCACAAAAGAGCCAGCTTCTCTCAACCATCCACAAGGCATTGCTAGGCAAGAACTGCTGAATGGAGAGCTATAGAGAATGAGCATAGGAATGTGAAAAATTCTCAGTTTTGTCAGGTTTCTTTTCATTTCATCTGTATTCTCATATCATCTGGTCTTCATTTCAGGTGGTGAGACTTTTGTGTTTTTTTGCTACATGGAAGTCTATGTGAATTTTTCAGATAGGCTTTCGATATAGTGTATGCTTACCTAGATACTGTATTTTTTTTTTTTAAAAAAAATCTATTCACTTGTATCAGAATTTCTCACCCATAACTGGGCCTCAAGGAAGCTGATAAAAGTTACAACAAATATAAAGTTACAACAAATATAAAGGCTATTTCTGCATTATTCTGTTACAGTGCTATTATTTCACTATCAACATCCTGTGGAATCCTGGGGTTTGCAGTTTAGGGAGGGGCATTTACAGTTCTCAGCCAGAGAGCTCTTTGGCATCAGTAAACTACAAACCCCAGAATTCCACAGGATGCTGAAAGTGGAATAATAGTAGTATAATAGGGTAGTGAAGAAATGGCCTGAGACAGAAATAAAAGCATACAAGTTAAAATGTAATCAAACTATCTAGAATTAAAACACTTTAAAACAAATTAAAAAGGCAAGGATAAAAATTGTAAGACAAAAATCTTGTCCTAGTGTACTAAGGCACTTCATTTTTGAAGCACAGGTAGGATTTTGAATGTATTTTATTTCTATGAAAAGGACCGTAAGCCTTGCAGTCAGTTTCTGAAGTAAGGTGTACTTTGCCTTGCATTGAGTCTTAAGAGATGCAAAAATGAGTTATTTCTGTGCCAACCCTAAAATCACCATTTTTAACCCAACAGTTTGGAGCCCTTTTGAACTACACAATCACAGAACTTTAACTGCCAGGGCTCCATCCTATGGAATCCTGGGACTGAGGATTGTTTGATTTAGAGTATTTATACCCTGACCGTCAGCTGAAAAGACTTCCAGGGTGGCTTACAAATAATCAATGTGACAATTCCTTGCCCTCATGCTTTTTAAAATTATTATTAAGATATTCACCTTCTTAGAAGCAGAAGGTGAAAATATGACTTACTTGCAGCTTTGTTCTCAACGGTCTCTCTTTTTTCAGCTGCCCACTCAGCCTTTGCCCAGAATGTGCTGAATGCCAAGAGCAACAGGAAGTAGTGAAGTAGTCTCTGTTCACATGCCAAAGAGAAACTGTACTCCCCTTCACCCGTTTTGATTGGTTGCTGGGATGCCTTAAGCTTTATTCATTAGCTTTGAGGCAAAGGTGGTGGTGGGGAAAGATTGCTAAGATGGAAAGTCTGTATTGGCAGCTGCCATTTGGCCTCGTCTTTTCTTAAAGGACCCATGCCCACAGATCTGAGCTTTCTGGCATTCTTTTTAGTCTACGTAAGGGGGAAGGTCTCCAACCTTCAGAGAAAGGCCACCCCTTTTAATAAGGGATGCCTGTCATCTCTAATTCTGAGGTACAAAATGCTATGTCCACCACTAAGCACAGTCCCCAGGGACCTAAGTATTGTATATATTAAGTAGTTAAAAAATCAGCAGGGGAAGAAGACTATCAAAAATATTAAGGCACTAGGATCTCACCTAGTTCCCAACCCCTGACCTGGAAAGAGTGACCGGGAAGGGTGTGGAGATGATATCAATGCATATCAATTATGCATCAAGGTTTATAGGAATCCCACATATCTCTGGCCTCTGAACCATAGAAAGTATACTGTTATACTGCATTGTATGATCAGTTGTTTCTTACAAGGTTGGTGTTTTCTGATGACACATGTGAAGATGCAAGTGAAGCATGGGCACTGTTCTAAGCATTCGGAGGAAGCAATTATAAAGGATCCTGGAAAAGAAGAGGAGAAGAATTCAATATATAATAAAATACTACATTTTTCCTTTGCCCCCTCTTTTATATTTGATGTAGATCTTATAATACCTTTAATTCATAATAAGGATTAAATGTATGATTAACTAAAATCTTTTGGGATAACACTAGTCTCCAGAGGAAATTCTAGAGTGTTCGTTTTCCTAGGAAATCTACAAGGCCGTGTTCTTTTATGGTGCTCTTGGGAGCTTCTTGTGTTTTGTAAGGCGAAGTGTCCCTGTCGTATCATTGGGACCAAACTCTACTATTTCTACACCTACAAATCTGTTTTAGCAACTTTTGTTCAGTCCCATATTACACCATAGTCCTTATTCAAGATGTCTATATTCATTCAGTTTGCTAGTGCATTACAGAAAAGACAGTGGGGACTCATTCACATTCTGTGCAGACTGGACAGTCATGAAATGATTTTTTTTCTGGCAACATAATGCTTTGGTTTCAAAACCTCTGTTTAGAGCAGAATGTGCTAAAGATACAGGAAGAGCTTTTGACCTCCAGTAGTTAGCCATTGTTAAACAAAATGGCAACTAGCTATTGCTGTGAATGGCCTTGTCCTAATGGCTTGTTCCACTACTTCATAGAATCATAGGCCATTTCCGCACTACAGTGGTAAAGTGCTGCTATTCCACTATCAACCTCCTATGGAATTTTGGGGTTTGTAGTTTAGGGAAAGGCACTTCGAATTCTCAGCCAAAGAGCTCTTTGGTCTCAGTAAATTACAAATCCCAGAATTCCACAGGGTGTTGAAAGTGGAATAGCAGCACTTTAACACTGTAGTGCGGAAATGGTCATAGTGTTGGAAGAGACCACAAGAGCGATCCAGCCCAACTCTCCATCATACAAGAATACACAATCGAAGCATTCCCACCAGATGGCCGTCTAAGGCTCTGTTTAAAAATCTCCAAAGAAGGAGAGTCCACCTCAGTCCAAGGTAGTATATTTGGAGGGAATCTCTTTTCTTGTAGTTTGAATCCATTCAGTGTTCCTCATTTGTAAAATAGAAGCATTGTTTGGCTTTTGAGTAGTTCCCTTGCAGTACTGCTGACCCCATCTAGAATTCTGTATTAGAAGATCTATGGATATGTTCCTCTGATTACCAGGCAATATTCATAACTGGTCTTGGCGTTTTCCACTGGCTAAACTTAATCTGCATCTTTATGGAAATAAAAATTGGCATGTTGCTCAGTGCTTCTGCTTCAAGCCAGCACAGAAACTATATCCATTGACTGGCAGCCCATCTCCCCCTATAGAGATGGAGAAAAGTAATTCATTCTAAATTCCTAAGGAGAAATACCCATCACACCTCAAGCTCATTTGCAAGCTTGCCATTTCCACCTTGGGACTCTAGTCTAATTACAGAGCCTAAGGCTTTAACATCTGGCCAGAGCCTTTGGTTTTATCATCTGTGAAGTTCTTGTTTCTCCCTCCATCTCATATTCTGTAACATGTGCCTGATGAAAAGTGCAAATGGAGCATCAAAACCTCACCAGTTTATGATATCTAAGTGATGCAATAAAGGTGTTACCCAATCCTAATTTTTGAGTATGCTCTTCAACCCTTGGCTGATTTAAGTAGTATGTTGGAAAATGTGCTGAGCTTGAAGAAGTCATTTTTTAATTATTATTATTATTATTACTGTCAGGGTCCCCTAGTTAGTTACCATGCTGCTTGAGAAATTCTGGAAGTTTTAGTTCAAAAAGTCTTTTCCAAGCTCTGCCCCCAAGGCATCTTTTTCAAAAGTCTCTGGAAAACAGACCTCCATATTCTTGTTTAAAAAAAAAAGGAATTAAATCCCACAAGATTGAAACCTACTTGGCTTCTTTCCCATTTTAGGAACGTGAAAGATGGTTTTAGTTGCTCCAGATCATTAAGAAATGAAGAGAAGATCTGCTTACATAACAATAAAAATGCAATGCTACTATTAGTTTAAGAATGTACTTACAATTAATGCATTGGCTGATTATTACCAATATGAAATCATGGGCACAAGCCATGAAAGTGCTTGTACCTTCTGAGTGGTTTAGGCCATGATGACAAAAGATGAATTACTAACTTACAAAAGTGACTTCCTTACTTGTGTTTCACATGGAAGAAGCATTTGACAAGTATCTACTACACATGAAAAATGCTTGCATTACCATCTCTTTTTCTCCTTCAAGCATTCTTAATTCCATTCATTTCCACTTTTTTGCGGATGTTTGCTAAGCTTGGGCAATGCTGCAGTGAATCAAATGAGTGGGAAAAGTTATAATGCCTAATTATACAACTTGCTGAATGTCTGTAAGATGAACAATAGAAAGTACTAGGTCTACTTTACCCATTTAGCTTCATTTAAATGGTTCTTGGCATCTATGTTGCATTAATGCGATAACTTTTGTGTAGCAATTAACAAACTGTGGCATTTGGAAATGTTCAGGCAGCTCATCAGGAAAAGGCTGTGAAGTGGATAGTTAGTCTTTGTTCATGTACTGGCTGCTTGGGATTTAAAGCTCCATCCTCTGTTTTCTTTAAGAATGAAGAAAAAATGAGCTAATATTCCTAATAACAAATGCAGAGTAGCCACGTGTCATTTAGGTCCTGAAATAGTTTTTGATAGCTCTGCAAATGTTGACAGATGTAATTTCCCCCCTCAAACTCTAGTAATTAGAAGTTAATTTAATTTATAATGAAATGCATAGCTGGCTGGTTTGTGATCCCTGGGAACTGGCCATTTCTTATTTGTCTCATTTGTTCATTAGTTTTCTGAAAAGAGATATGTTTCTGCAAAGAACCAGTCAAGATGGCACTCTTGACATGGGAAGCATCAAGTCCCCTTCCATCCGTAAACCTTCCTGCTATCCCCCTGGCATAGACTGCCTTCCTAGTTTTCTTGTATTTAATGGGAATTTCTGTAAAAGAGGGGATTTTGTGCTTGCAGATGGGGTTTTGGCAGAAGGAGCTTTCCAGAGAGGAAACAAAACACTGTGGCAAAATTTGAAGAGAAAGTCTAAAGTAGCTTTTAGTCATAAATTGATCTGCTCTTTTTCTTCAGATTTGGTCCTGGTGTATTACAGACCTACTACATGACACAACCTGATATCCCTGATAAGTTTAGTGATTCTTTCTTTCATAAAAGGGCGCAGAATTGCATGTGACATATTCTAAATGTAGCTGTGTAACAGAAACTCACCAACATTAATCTTTAAAACCCATTTTCTAATAATTCCTACCCAATCTATTAGCCTCTGTCACCTTGTGCTGATATATTCAAGCACCTTTCTGTTCACTTTTGTTTGTAGTTTGTTTGTGTCCCCCCCCCTTTTTTTCCCCTTTTGGTTATCTCAATCTGCATCTCCTGACTTAACACTCAGGACATCTTATTATATGTTTGATATACAGACAGACTCTTCTGAGTTCTTCGTAGTCTAATTTGGATTTTGTACTTGTTTGTGGGGTTCATCACCAGAAATCACCATCACCGTGCATCCACACCGTGAATATAATAAAGGAAAAACCCTGAACATTTATTTGTCATTACTACTGTTTTGTATAAACACTGCACATGTGTTTCAATCCTTTCTTGTCTATGGATTGCATTTCATAGTGTCACTCTGCTGGCTTTTGTATGGCTTGTCTTTGCTAGTGGATCTCTTATCTAAGCTTGGCTACATCCCTCTATATTAGCCACAGTCTGGTCATTTGCTATGAATGAATGACAATCTTTTTTTTTTTTTTTTGTGATGGTCCTATAATTTAATAGTTATCTTTTTAAAAACAACAAACTTTAGCCTGTTGTATTGTATTGTGTTGTTTTGTTTCAATTTTTCTGGGGTGTTTGTAACAGTATATTGTAGGTTCTGCATCTATTGTGCTTCTTCCTTAATGCTGTTCTTCCAGTATGTTATGCTGTCAAGAAAAGCTGCACATCAATACCCTTTTATAATATACTAGCACAATAGATTCAGATGTAATAGTGTCAAAGCACAAATTTTGTCTTTACTGTGATTAAAGTTAAACTGGCAATTGTCAAGAAACACTGTGTAACGTTGTTTCTTTATCCCCTCCCCTTTGTTTGATCTGATTTAGACAAATATGTGACATGTTTTGGGACAGTTGGATTTCTTCCTACTGTCTTTTTTCTTACCTTTCTTTCCTATTCTAACCTTTTTCAAAAATTGAAAAAAGAAAAGAATATTTGCATGTCAAACCTAAGTAGGATTTGTAAAAGCCAGTCACTGAGCAAACACATGATAAATCAAGGATGAGGAATCATGTAGCCCTTCATTTGTTGTTGACTTACACCTCCTATCAGCTTGAAGAAGTGTAGCTAACGGTTAGGGATGCTGGGAGTTACAGTCCAATATCATCTTGCAAGGTCACATCACCCCTGTGATGAATAAATGGGAATGTTGTGCAATGGAGTCATTGTAAAGAAAGCTCACTTGTGATTGAAATCAACCATAGTGCCTGGACAACAACAGTGCCAGAACATTGGTTCATACAGGAGCGCAGCCTCCTTGCTGATTTTTTGTTCCACCCTGTGAATTCTTACATAATGAATGTTCAAGAATAACTGATACATATGATAGCTTGTCTGTGTACTGGCATTTTGGGTTCTCAAATGAAATCTAACACTAGTGGGCGGAAGTACCCCTTTATGTGCCTATATTGTGTGGTGTGTTTAATCATTCATGGCTGAAAAGGAGCTGCATGCCATTATTCACCAGGTTATATTAATAGCTGCCCATGTTTCACTCTCCTGCTGCAGAATGAAATATTGGAACAAAGGCATGCTCAGGGATAATGGAGTCTGTTGGATAAATATGTATTTCAAAGAGGACACACATCATTAGCAAATAGTAAAATCTTATCAGATGAACATATTTGCTGAGCTGAAATCAGTTTCTTCATTTCCAAATAATGTGATACAGCAGGACTAATGGTCAGAATGTGGCTGATGCAGAGGTATTTGCATAAGGAAATCACACTCTCCCAGTTCTGTGTGTCTGCATACATACATTCATTCTCTCTGTTTCTCCTTTTTTACCCAGTTTGGCTTAGTGTGATACTGAGAGATTTACACACAAGAAAAGACTGCTAGGAGTTACGTGCAGTCTATATCCCCTTAATCATAAGAACAAAGATCATCACTATCCAAGGTGATGAACCCTTGTCCATGACAGGATCAACACACTGGAGAGCTCTTGTGAAGTTCAGACTAAACCCCACGTGCCTGTTACTCTGATTTCTGGGGTCCCAAGGGGGACACCTCAATGTGCTACAATTAATGGGGAATGAGAACTAGCCAGAGCACAAGCAATAGCACTACGAGAGGCAGGACAACCGAGCGAGATCTTTTAACCCAATTTTTATGGAGTCAAGCTGAGCCAAAAACCAAGCAAAATGGTCTAATAAAACGGTTTTATTAAAAATAAGTCCTTGCACACATTCGCACTTACACACTCACTCGCTCAAGACCTAGTGAGAAATAAAAGAGAGGAAATTTGATAGGGGATTTTGGAGGGGTGTTTCTGGGATATACTGCACCTGCTCTTGAAGTCCGGAGGTCTGGGATAGCAGTGGAGAGAGAGATGAGGCTCAGCACACGGAGAGCTGAGGGATAGCTGGATGAAGTGACATGGAGCTGAGAGTGATCCGGAGTGATCTGAGGAACCGCTCAAAACCCGGGTCTTTTTATAGGGGAAAATGTACCTGGAGGGTTAATCCTTTCCCAGGGAAAACAATAAGTTGAGGAGCTAGAATAAAGCTCCAAACTGTCCACATCTTTTGCATGATTGGGAGAATAAAGCTCCAATATGTCAAAGTTCCTTGTCTGATTGGTTTTTGCCGGGGTTGTCAACAGTCTCAGCTGTATGTAAATCATCCTGGCTTGACAGGCTGTTTGTCAAGAGCACTAATCCTGTCAAGCTGGCTTCTTGGGGCAGAGGACCCCTTGTGTAGTTTAATGTGTGCATGTCTGGAGGGCTCCTGGGGCTACGTGACAAATTATTTACTGGCCTGACCTGGTTTTTCCTGATTTTGGCCGTTCGACTGTGGCTGCCTGCATGATTGTTGGGAGGACTCTCTCAGGCACGTGGAAATATTTAGAATATTAGATATTGAATTGTAGACTCCAGGAGAGGGTCAGTCTACCACAGTAACAGATCAGTCCACTGCCATATGTACACTGGAGCCACCAGCTGCTATAGGTTACTTGGAGAAATGACAGAAATGGACAACACTTCTGTGATGAGGGAGATTTCACTTACAGCTCAGCAGGACCATAATATATCTTTTGCTATCTTCTGTATGGTTCCACCTAGAGACATGAGATTGAAATTTTTCCATAAATTCTGTGATGCTATTTTTTTATTCTGCAGAAATGTCAATGTGAATGAGTGAAGAGAGTGAATGAGTGAAGCTGGAGGAACCACAGTTATACTTCAGGAAAAGAAAGTTGAACTGTATCTCCGTCTTTAGGCATGTGTCCCCAAAACTAGCACTCTTTCAAAGGTAGTCTTTTCTTCCTCAAATATAAGAGAAGTATATGCTATTTACATTACATTATTACAAATATTCCAGTAAAATAATTTCACACAAAGGTCTGAATGCATTCAAACATAACACTTAAACCCACCCTGCTAAACTAGATAACATTACTTAGAGCACTGAAATTTTTTTTTTGGAAAACCTACATTAATAACACAGTTTCTTCCCCCAGGACATCAGGGGAATGTGGGCAGGGTGTCGATTTGTTTGAAAAGGTGACTGATCATTTTTTTCCCTTGAAATGATTCCTTAAACAGATTTTTGTCTTGTGTCCAGAGACTAATAGCAATAAGAATGGGAAGGCTGCTGATTTTTGAAACTATTTGAAAAATTGTTAGTGATGTTTCTTCTTTTCTTTATTTTGAGTTTGTTGTGGTTTGATTTATGAATCAGCTTGATTCCCCCATAAGAATTCTGCCCCCACAAATTTTCCTTCATTCCCCAGATTTCTAGCATTACAGAGAGTGAGATATGGGAAAATATTCATATCTTGAACTCTTATATTTGCTTTGTCTGTATTCCCCCTTTTCTTTGGATACCTCTTTCTAAAGGCTTAACTGAAGTTTTAGATGTATGGTTGGCCCTCCACATTTGTGAGTTTGACTTTCATGGATTTGATTATTTATAAGTTTCTCCAGCCCTTGCCCCCCCTCCATCTCAAGCACTTGTTTTCTGGGGAATCTTCCTTCTCAGCAGCTGACTAATCAGACCTTTTAAAACACTGTTCTGGTCATCCTCCTCCTCCACCAACAGTTGCTTAGCCGGCTAAGGCTGGCTCATAGCCCAATTTCTCAGCATCACAAGCTCTCTCAGGTACATTCCCCCACAGATACAGAATGAAGGAGATAGGCAAGAGAGATGAATTTGATTATTTATAAGCTATCATGTCTTCTCATCCTCTTTTCCTCTTCTTTCCCTGACCTGGTTTGGATCCTGGGTCCCTGCTCTCCCCATCATTCCTTGGCCCCCTTCCCACAGTTACACACATATTTTGATATTTGTGATTTTTCCACTTTGCAGGGGTCCTGAACCCCTAACCCTAGCAAATGTGGAGAGCTGACTGTACTAGAAATGGAGACTGAAGAAAAATTTCATTGGGTGAGTCAAATTCTTATTTGGGGGTAATACCCTCATTTATTAGCTACATTTGTAGATATTTCTCAATGACAGCAGGAGACTGGACAACAGAGTCCTTTGGTACTTCCAGCACTATGGTTCTGTAAATTACCTGTTTTCCTCTGTGGATGGAGAATGAAGGTAAGAATGAAGGCAGTAGACATTTTGATGAAAAGTCTCTTGCTTTGTGCTTATGACTTGTGCATGTTCAGGGACATTTGGAGATAACTATAAACACTACATACGAAGGCTAATAACATTTGCAATTCAGTTACTGCATGGCCCAGACTGTGTGGAGAATTCCCGTTTTTGAAAATGGCATCACAACTCTGCATGATTAGGATCACTCACATAGTATGTGATTACACACCATGCATTTTCTACCTGAAACATTGCCGTGTGGTGTGTAATGCTTGGATTCATCCCTTTTTGTTGTTTAACTTGCATCTTTTGGGAGCTAGAATTATGATGGGTTCAGGCTACAATCACTAAAGTGCTTGCTCGCCAGCCAACCTGAATGCTACTGTACATTTGGAGACAATTTTCAGTTCCTTCTCATCACAACTGCTTCCACATGACTAGCCATTCATATGTTACCATAGATCCTCAAATCTAAAACACAACTACAGGGAGAGAGGTGGTGAGAAGGAGAAAAATATAGAAATACAGAAAGCCAATACTCCTGGGGAAGCTGTCTTGGAAAAACAATTGTCTCAGTCAACAGCAGAAATGTGATATTTGTTGTGGCATACATGTCTTGAATTTCATGGCCTTTTAGACTTCAGTTTGATCTTCTCTACCTATGTGAGACAATCGTATCCCAACAGGACACGAATGCAACAACACCATCATGTTGTTGTTCTCTGTTAACTGGAATTATCCCATACTACTTCTGATCCTGAGTAAAAATATGGCCGTTGTGGCTGGTAGCCACTGATAGCCTTTCCTTCATGAACATGGCTAATTCTCTTTTAAAAGTCTCCAAGTTGCCAGCCATTGGTACATCATGTAGATATAATTCTATTAACTACGTGGAGAAAGCTAGCTTTTCTTTGCTTTTTTGAACTTAGCTTTCAAAAATAAATTAATCCAGGTCCAGAAAATTCATTAAGCCTCAAACACACCTGTCAAATTTTTTAAAAAAACTGCTGGAAACTTAAAATATGTGTATTGTCAACAGATGATAAACAGCCGTTGGGCTTCACATCATGTTTTATTCCTTGCTCCACCCATTTATTCTATGGAAGCCATGTCCTTGTCTTTTTCTCTTAGTTCCTGCAGTCCCCTCACATGGCCACCAAACACAGATTAGCTATGGATAGGTTTTGAAACCAGCAAGCAATTGTTTATTGCTCTCAGGTTTTCATTCTTTGCGATATCCTACTGGGAGCTTGAAAACACATTTTTATTTCCTTATGATTTTGCCCTTTTCTACTTCAGAAAACATTGATTCTCATTCTCCTCTAGAGTGGAACACGAGACATCATAAATGCCCTTTTCTTTTCCTTGCTTGCCTGTGCATCCACATTATTAATATCAATAGAGGGTTGGTTAACCTGGTGCTGTTTCTACCATTGTTGAAGTTGTTGTGACACAGATGGCAGAGCCTGCGTACTGCAGAGAAATGCTGGTCCCAACAGAGTCAATGGCAACAGAGTTATATGGTCACAGCTTCCAGCCTGAAGCTGGAAATGAGAATCCCATTAGATAGGGTGGAATTGGGGAGTGGAAAAATCCTGGAAGTATCCCTCTTGTTTTGCCAAACCCCAACAGATGAATGTTGGCAGGAATTTCTGAGTGGACCCTCCTTACATTCATCTCTCAGGATCTTAATATATGTATCCCTTTCCATTAGTTCTTGCCCTGCATGGTAAGTTTATAGGACACTGCTGACTGCCATAGCTATGGTAGTTTGATTTGATTTCCCCTTTCTCAATTGGCTGCATTTTTGAGGAGGATCATTATAGCTCACTTTGTTCACCCTTTCACTTATGCTGCCTGCTACACTGCCTTTTCTACCTCTTAACACTGTGACTTCCTTCCATTGTTTTCCTGTGCTGATCAGTGCTCCAATGAGTGAAATATGAGAAGTGCACTTCTCTGTGATCTCCAGGGGCCCATCCTATCATGAAATGGAAGCACACATTACTTGCTAGTATATAGGGAAGTTGAATCTTGGTGCCATCAACTAAAGCCCATCTTCTGTAGGAATGTAAATACTTATGATTTGTGTGTGTGTGGTGAAAGCATTTCTTGCAAATTTGAAACACCCTGTTGAAGAAAAGATTAACTGCCATAAACTTTTCACATTTTGCCAAAAAAATAAATTAAAAAAAATGCGATATTTTTTTCCCACAAGACATTGGTACAAACAAACATTTTGCAAAGATCCTGAAATGCGAAGAAGAAAAGAAAAAGCACACAAACCTTCATAATCTTACCCTGAAAAGAGAAAACTTCTGAAATTCTTGCAAGCATAAAATAAGCAAAGATTAACAGCCTAGTTTTCAGTCAAAACTGAAGAAAAGGTAACCAGATAGCTGAGGGAAAGAAAAGATAGGATGTGCTACCTCTGACTATATGACTAAGGAGATAGAAGGAGATGCATGGGAAGAAGTGAGGTCAAGCCTGAAAATATAGCTAAAAATGCACTGAAGTAGTCAATACAGAGAGAAATCTCTTCTGTTTCCCCTAGTGGAATATAGCCACTTGTGGAAATGTGGATATACCTTTCTTCACTTCCAACAAGATCTCTGTAATGATGTCTTAGAGGTGAGCTCCTATTGCCCATTGAAAGAAGAGCCTAGAAGACGTGATGAAGTCAGATGTTGCACCCTGTTTCTTTTGTCCTTCAACAGGTACTTCTGCCACTGAAAATGTGAGGATTATCCAGTAACTTGGGCAGAGCACAGGAGAAAAATCCTTTTTTCTTTTTCTTTTTCTGAACTACAACTCTGAGAATCCCTAGCCAGTTTGACCAGTAGACATAGTGGTTGGGAGATTCTGGATTCTTTAATCTAGAAAGTAACTCTGTTATTGGGTTATCAGTGAAGCTTCAAGAAGTGGATGCCCACCACTGCTTGGTGCCAGCCATGTCCTCTGTCTCCTTCATGAAAGTGGGCATGTAAGTCTGTTTCTGCTGTCAGCTTGGCTCTTGCTGAACAGAGCTGACTGAGCACAGCATATCCCCCATTGGATGTAATAGAGTTACAGTGATTTATGCTATCAAAAGATCTGGTCTTGGTTGTTTCATTCTAAATTCTGAATGACTAACTGAGTGCTAGTGACAGAGAAGATAATACATGACATGTGAAACAACAGTAGGTTTTTTTAAAAAAATCATAGTGTGTCAGATTTTGCTTCTTAATGCACCAGTGTTCCAGATATTTTGATGTGGTATCTTTTGTTTTAAAATTCAACTTCTAATGCACTGAGGACAAATTGTTTGGGGTTCCTTTGCTGTGAGCAGGATTTAAGGTTTCTGCAAGTCTGATACGTACACTTCTGATACTACATTTACCATGGTTACAAAAGTTCCCCACAAAGTGTGTGCCTGCTGTCACGTACGTATGGCAACTCTCTCTCTGTGTGTGTGTGCATGCGTGTGTGTTTCTCACACATCTCTGCTCCTTTCTTAAATAATGAATAATGGCCTTTGTATTTTAAAATGGCATTTCAGTGACTCTGTTAGATTGAGCTATATTTCTTCTCCACGAATATATTCGCATGGTGATAAACTACTTATGGAGTCTGCCTTGGGGGTCTGTTTAATATAATGGACTTTGATGCAGAAGAGCTACTGAAATTTGTCAGCCCTCTTTGAGAGCAGTTATACCTTGCCTTTTTGTAATATTTTCATTTATATATGCAAAGCTTTAAATATCCACCAAATAAATGAAGCACGTATTGCTCCTGAGGGGCTCATCAGTTTAAATCTGTCAAAGCTGGTAGGTTAGGGAGCAATATTAGTCCCCTCTAACAGGGCCTTCCCTACATTACGATCATGATATGGGAGCCATTACAGTAAATGGCCTTTGCTGTTCCTGTAACAAGGATGTTTTAAGACAGGTGAATTCTTTAGCCCACCAGCATCATCTCTCCCAAGAAATGAAAATGTGGCCATAGGCTTCACCTACACCGCTAAAATATTCAGTCATTACTAGGGTCATGTAGAATCAGAAAGGCTGAGCCCACTGGTGTAGTGGTTTGAATACTGGACTACAACTGTGGAGAACAGGTTTCAAATCCCTGTGCAGCCATGGAAACCCACTGAGTGACCTTGAGTACACCAGGCTCTCTGAGCCTCAGAAGAAATCAAAGGCAAACATCCTCTGAAAAAATCTTGCCAAGAAAGCCCCATGATAAGTTTGCCTTAGGGTCACTGTAAGTTGAAAATGAGTTGAAGGTGTTCAACTCCCTGGCCATGGCTCCCTACCAACAAGGGAAGGAAGGTGATAGTACTTGCCCAAGAGGAGAAGGCAGTGGGGGGGGGTGTCCAGTGCAAACAATCAAGGGGAAACGCTGAGCCGAGCCAAAGTCAAGGTCAAATCCAAAAGGTCCAGAACACCTAAGGTCAGTCCAAAAGGGTCAAGAGAGCTGGAACACAAGAGTCATGAGCTTGAGTAGCGATTTTGCTACAAGCAAACATCAAGCCTTGCCGACTGACTTATATGCAGACAAAAACAGGTGTTATTCATCATTGTTCTGTTTACTCAACCTAGCCCAAAAGGCTCCAGAATAGCTCATTTCTGTCTCCTCTGTGACTGGGAGCTGCGGGGGGTGGGGTGGGTGGGAAGGTGAATCCTCTAAATCATTGCTAGTCCCCTCTCCCACTGGCACTGGTTGCAGCAACTCGGGCCATTTCCGCACTAGCCTGTTATAGCGTGATGATTTCACTTACAACATCCTCTGGATGTTGACATCCTCTGGATGTTTCAACATCCTCCTGAAACTGCAAACCCCAGGATTCCAGAGGCTGTTGAAAGTGGAATCATCGTACTATAACCGGCTAGTGCAGAAATGGTCTCAGTCTCAGCTTATCTTTCAGCTCGTGGGAGTGTTTCCAAGATAGTTTGGTCTATCACTGACTCTGTTTCTGGCACAATCAACTGCTCATTGACCTCAGAGACATCATCTATCACAGAAGGCACACAACAACAATGGCAACAAGAAAGGACCTAAATACCCAAAGTCACCAGATCCCATCTGATTTTGGAAGCTAAGTAGATTCTGCTCTGGTTAGTACTTGGATGGGTTACCACCAACAAATACCAGATACTGTAGCCTATATTTTGGAGGAAGGAGCTGGCAAAATCACCTCTGAATTTTCCTTGCCTAAGAAAACCCTTTGAAATTCATGGGGTCACCATAAGTTGATAGGCGACTTGAAGGCACAGGCACAACCAGGGAAAAAGAAGCTCTCATGGTGGCCTGTTTTGCTTTCTTCTATCCCACATTTTAAGTCTTTAAAGCCAAGACTTTTTTCCCACCCTAAATTTTAAAAAATCACAAATTTTTGGTAAATTCATAAAAAATTAATGGCAACACTTTTTTCGCCTCCATTTGCTGTAGCCAAATTAAAGAGGTAGGGTAGAAATGTATATCTTTGTATATTTTGTTCCCAAAGATAGGCTGTTTTTCTCCTTGCGGTGAGAAACAGACGAAAATTGTGCAGTTTTTGAATACTGCACAGTTCAGAACTTATTCTGTACTTGAAAAACAAACAAAAACCCCCACAAAAATATGTGGTTTTTAAAATGCAGAAAATGACATTTTCTTCCTAGAAAACAAGTTTCCTGCACAGAAAGCAGTACTTTATGCATAGAAAACAGCATTTCTGCACAGAAACCAGTAATCTGTGTAGAAATGTTATTTTTTGCATTTTCTGTTTTATGTTGTGTAGAAATATTGCCTTTTGTGCAGGAACCCTTTTCTATGCAAAATGACTCCCAAACAGTAAAGATTCACACCCCTCTAGGGTTCTCCCCATTATGATTTCCTGACACTCAAAAAATCCATTGTTCAACAATTTTTGAATATTATTTCCTTCCCTAAGGTAGGGCTATTCCCAGAAGAGAAAGGATGATTCTGTACCTGCTGGCTGTACAGCTTTTACAGATGAGGAAACTCACAGAAAAAAAGATCAGCTCCAGTTTAGCACTAGAATGCACGTGGATTCAAGCCCAGACATTTCAAGAAGCTCTTAATGTTCTAGGCCTGAATGGATGAATCTGCCAGATGCAGTTTCCACATCCATTATTTTTTTCAATTGAAAGTATTTTACAGTGCTGATTATGAGGAAGTCTATAAATTTTGGTAAATTATGGACAACAATCAGAAAGAAAACTAATCTCCCCTTCTTCTTTATCCTTCTGCATGGTTTCAAGGAAGAGATCTGAAGTTTTTACTTCATAAACTGCACATTGCCAGACAAATGATGATCTTCAAGTGGTTTGCAACATGCAGATGGCCAGTGACTGCTCATAGAGATGAATAATCATAGTATTTGATAGATAGATTTGTGTTAGGGTCACCATAAGTCAGAAAATAGATTTGCGTTAGGGTCACCATAAGTCAGAAAATGGCTTGAAGGCAAAGAACAACAATAACAATCATAGTGAATTTGAACCATAACTTAGGGTTCTGATACAACCCTAAACTATAGTTAATAAAAAATGGGTGTGAGGCCTTCTGATCCCCTACTTGTGGGGGAGAAAAAGAGCATGAAAAGAGAGCATGGGATCAAGAAGCACATGATTCTGAGTCTCTGCAGTTCATGCCCATCAGAATAAACAATTGTCCCTCCACTTATTTTCACTTTTGTTTCCTATCTCTCATACCCAGCATGGTCATCCAGTAAAGGTCTATGGGAGCAGCAGAGTGCCACCTCTGGACTTGCATAATGTCTTTAACCAGCTCATTTGTTTGAGCATGGGACTGTGTGTTAACAAAAAATGGCAAAACAGGAAGGAAATAATTGTGTTTCTGGGTTAATGTTTGAAAGGTGAAATGCACCCTACTGTAGAACAGATAAATGACTTTCCCGTACTAGATCACAATGGAAAATGTTAATGTGACTGACTTCTACTTTGTCATTTACACTACCAGGAAACAAAAGATTTTCAGGTCTGTCCTGGTCCTGAATTGTATTTTTTAGTTCTATTACTTCTCAGTACTGATAACTGGCTGTGCAGCACTCAGCAAATGGAAAAAGCAGCATTGGAAGTATCTCTTTTTTCTGTAAACTGGAGAAGGTTTTCAAATAGTTACTGGCTCTTGAACATCAAATGAAGCACTTCTTTTAAATGAATTAATGTTATTCTTTTAAAAAAACTTTTGAAAATTTTGATTGATTTTTGATTGATGTTTAGAATGATGGTGGCAATAATGAAAATAAGATACAAATCAGAATGAACTGATTATTTCTTACAGGTATTATTTACATAATATAATAAGTTAAGCTAATTAAATGCCAGGCCATTTGTAAGACAAAACTCAGATGAATTGAACAGGTCAAAAGAAGCAGCAATTAGTTATGCATGTGTAATTCAGTTAAATTCATATTTAGAAAAAAGAGATGTCACATCAGGTCAACATTTTATTCCTAATTACTTTTTCATACTAATTTGTCATACAAAATTGCTAAGAGCGAACCATACATCTTATTACAAGTTTCTCTTAATTTTTTGAAGGTTTATGTTGTAGGAATTTCTTGGAGTAAATCTGAATACCTGTGAAAGAGATATATGTGTTTGAGAACTGGATGTTTTGGGTTTTTTTAAATCATGGTGGGCAACTTGTGAGGATCTGGTGGCCAACTTTTTCCCCTTTGGGGATGTTAGTGGGTCACTGACCCACCATCCTGAAAAAAAAATTGCACACAGAGTGGTAAATGACACTGTGAAGGTTTTCCATTTAAAATATAAATTTGCCCCTCTATTCCTATTCTAGAAAAGATTCTTTTTTAAACAAACAAAGTGGCTGGATTACCATAAAACAGGCAGGGGGAATTACATCAAAATGGCAAAATGTGCCCCCTAGCGGGTTTATGGTGGAACAGTTTTTTATTGGGGGATAATATAATGTTGGGCAGCTTTATGGAAGATGATGGGATTCTGGACTTTCTGCTTTTGAAAAATTAAGTTCTTTCTCCAGTCTAGAAGGAATCAAACAGTGTCCTTGTTAGATACAGAAGGCCAGTAAAGAGAAACATGACTGTGCTGATATCAGCAAAGATGGACACTGATTTTTAGATGGCAAGCCTGATCAAATCAGTATTTGGAGGAAATGCTGTCTCCAGAAGGCACTTTGGAAAATTGTATACTGATTGTGTTAAAATTAAAATATAGTTTGCTTACAGACTATATGAGGAAAAAGTCAGATTGTAAGGAAGACAGGAAATAGCCATAAGGAAAGGAACGAGAAAAAGGAGAAGTAGAAAGTAGAGGTTAAAAGCTCTAGAGAACAGACATTTTCAGATGCTGTTCAAACATTGCTACAAAAGAACGGTATTTGCTGGAGTGTTCCACATAAAGGAGAAGCAAGAAACAGGGCAAACAGGAAACAGAGGAACTAACCTAAGGTTTAACAAAGAGATATTGTCAGGACAAAGATAGCAAATAAAAAAGAACAAGGAGAAGAGGAGGAGATTAGTGCTTGCATGTGACACTAAAACCTGGCTTACTTGTCCTATAGTTGTGTCAGGAAGACCATGGCTAAGCAGGAAATACTTCTCTGTCTCTGTTCCACCTCCACACTCTGAGATACCAGAGAAGTATCCCAAAATTGCTGCATCAAGAGATTTAGCAGCTAAAACCCTGCCCACACTTGCATCCACCAAGGGAAAAGGCACCTGAGCAGAACTCAAGTTAAGGTTCAAGGTCATCCCAAGAGAATGATGCTCACCTTTAGCTGTCCTCCCTCTTAAAAATTTCTGGTAATACTTCTCTATTCTGCACTTTTCTGTCCACCTGGTTAAACAAAACAGTTGCAACTCAAAAGGTGTGAAACAGATGGGGAGCAGCAATCTCATCACAGTGTTTAAATTGTTCTCCTTGTCAGATGTGCATTACCCTAACAGGTGGACATCTCCTTAGAATTTGGGAGAATTATAGCTCAAAGAAAGCCTGTGAGAGAAGGGTAATGACAATATCTTTTCACCAGTATTAACTGTAGAGAGGACTCCAGTTAAAGTTAAACAGAGTATTTTATTTGAATTGACAAACATATGAGAAATCAGACACTTAAGAATCACACAAAACTATTGGAAAATGAGGTGAGAAAGGTTGAATATAGAGAGATTGGGGGTGAAAAGGGTGATAGCTACAAGTCTTAAAGAAGGAGGTCACTGTCATGCCCTGCCTTGGAGACCCTGGCAGTGAGGAGGAGGATTCTGAATCCAAGGCAGAAGTTTCCCCAGATCCAGGAGTTTCCCAAGAAGCTTGCTCAGGAGAAGATAACAAGCAACAGCAGGGGCCTGAGCAAAGGGAACAAATATCATAGGATGAGACCACACAGATGCTTACTGTGCAAGAGAAACAATGTCAGAGAGAGGGGCTGTGCCGCTCAGCACGTTTAAGTAACAAATGAGCCCTAATGAAGGAACATCTGTGGTGACAGCATCAGTAGATAAAAGGCTTTCAGCTGGCCCTTTCCTTTCAGGGTTAGCAACTGATCCTTACAGTCATGGAAGTCTTGTGTCAGGTTCTTTTGTGTCTGGACTACCTTGAATCTCTGCCTGTTTGACCACTACTTGGATTTGCCCTTTGGATTTGTTTGCTTTGGAACCTAAACTCTGTTTAGATGTTTTCCTGCTCTTGCCTTGTGAGTAAACTCTGATCTGCTGTTTGGTGATTAACTGTCTGCTCTGCCCTGGACATGACAGTCACTATGGAGAGGCTCAGACAGCATCTGAGGGTATCATGGAGGAGGAGCACTCTGAACTAAGTTCTATGTGCTACAATTGGCTGGGGTCAAAGCTAGGGTTTTTATACCCTATTTCACACCCTGAAAAGGTGTGTGGACAAAGCCATAATGGCTTTCCCATGGGACTGACAAAAGGGTCCAGAATGTCACTCCAGAGTGACAAAACATTAATGGGTCTCGTGACAATCTCTTAATATTCAGTCAGGTAGGGTGTATAGGGAAGATCTCCTTAACGTAAGATCGATGGATGGTCTCTGATTGCTCACCAGTCTGGGCAGTTCATCTTTCATTGTGTTCAAAAATGCCAAGAGTTTGAAACAGTGAAGGGATTAGCACAAACCCATCAGCATCAGATTTTCCACATAATCCTATCTGATCTTTCATAATCTCGAACACATCTCTGGCCAGTGTAACCCTTAACACATTCCCTGGTCAGTGTGACCCCCAATCATGTTCCCCTGTCATTAATAAGTTCCATTTATGAAAATTGCATTTCTTGTAGGAGAGATTGTAGGGCATTGTTACCAGGCCATACACCTCCACTCCATGATATGGTTTAATTGGTAAATATTAATTGGAATGAAATATAAATTATATCCTGCTATGGCTGAGAAGTCTGCTGGCAAAGAGGAACTGGCTGCACATGTGCTTTGCAAAACTAGGTCAGATCAGGACCTCAGGGCATGGCTAGGTCATAGTCAAGTGATAATGGACTTGTAAATGTCCCCCAATGACTCAATGTTTAGAACTAATAGCTCCAACTGCAACCATGGAATGACTGATTGTCTTTGACCCTCTTCCTCTGTCCAACAACCCCCCCTCCCTTTTGTCCCTTCAGCTGTCTCTCCATTAAGGAGCTATCATGATTCCTATCAGTCCTTTGTCACCTAATGCTAAGGCCATTAATTCATTCTGGACCCCATTGTCTACTCTGCCAGAGATCCATTAACACCTTCTCCCTCAGGGCAGAAAAAGACAATTTAAACACTGGCCCCAAGCCAGAGAACTTGTAGTACTCTGGACATAAGCTGTCACTCTGCTGCTCTGATTCCCATTCTTGTACCACCCTTGGACTCTTAGTTTGGGCCATATCACTTTGTCTCTTCTCTCTGAATAGGTAAATATCACCTGCTTCACCCTAATAATTTTTTCTCCTTTTTCTTTAGTTAACCTTGTGTGATTGCAAGACTGCTTGGACCTTATGTGTGTGTGACTGTTAATTCCCCAATAAAACAAATATTCATTGAATCAATGGCTCATATTCCTTCATTCGTACTGGTATACATAAATGTAAAAGATCCTGCTAGATTACACTCCCCCCACAGTCTCCCCTTTGAGCTAATATTCCCCACTGTTTCACAAAGGCACTGGCATCATGGGTGGACCTCAGAATCATCCACATTTTGGGGTAAAAAGATGGTAACACATGCATAGTAAAATCTTGATATTACTGCACATAGACTAGCAAAACCCAGTACAGCTACTGCTTGGGTACACAATTGAAGGTAGTACTGGAAGTCTTAAGAAAGGAGAAGGACACTCACCAAAAAGACCTCAAAGCCCAATCCATACTCAAAGAGGGAGAAGGAACAAATAACACTTTCTTTGCTGAAATACACGCCTAAACTCTCAATAAATGTAAGGGGTTGTTTTGACTGTGAGGCATGCAAAGACACTTCTGTAGGCTGGATTAGGCCACTAGTTAAACTATCCACAAGCATCAGAAGGACTGCTGTCCAACTGATGCTACCAAGCAGGAACAACCCTATAATATGCCAACGTGAAAGTGACAGATGCCAGATGGAAGGGGGGTGCCAATGCATACTATTCCCCCTCCTTGTGTTTGGCAACCTGGCTCAGAACAATGCAAATCTCCTGGATAGAGGCTGAAATACAACATTCTAAGCTAGTTTTGTTATTGACTCTTTCTTTAAAAGTATGGGAAACACTTCTTGATCTCAGAGAAGTGTTTGTATTTTTATGGTGAAAATGCTGCATCAGTAGGAGTGAAAGGTTGTTTTTGTCTCCCACTTGGCAAGTCACTTGGCTACTAATTACCTGCTTCTCGGTGCAGATTGAGCAATTCCATACTTTACTAGCCAGGTTTGAAATAAACTTGGTGAGAAACAGATGGTTTTTCTCTCATAACATGGACTGTGGCTTGAAGTGTAACTTGAAAATTTGATCTGGTTTACTTGTGGTCAGTTTTTTTGTGGGGTCCTTTGCCTGAGGCCACAGAAATATCTTGTGCTATACCTGTCCACAAGGAAAGGTTTGTAGTGCCATATATAGTGGTCATGATCCCAGATTAAGTGCTTTTGGTCAGAATGGTTTCTGTGTTTTTTCGTGAAAATGTCTCCAGCCCTTAGAAATAATATCATTTTTCAGAGTAATAACTACAATTTGCTACACAAATCCCAAATGCTTTTTTATTTTTTTTTTGTGGGGGGAGGAAGGAGAAAGCTAGATTGTGGAAACATGGAAATATGTTGACTATTTTTCAACATATGAAAAGCTAGGCTATTGTTTATAGATATTTTAGATAAATTGACAGGTCAAGTGTATTAGCTGAGGGAAATAATCCATATCAAACAGAGTTCTGTGATGCCTGGTTTCCTTATACAGTCAGTCCTCTACATTTGCTAGGGTTAGGGCTCAGGACCCCCGCAAAAGTGGAAAAATCACAAATGTCAAAATGTGTGTGTGTGTGTGTCTGTGGGAAGACGGCTAAGACAGGGTGGAAAGAAAGGACACCCAGAGTCCAAACGAGGTCAGACAAAGGAGAGGGAAAGGGGGTGGATCAGTATGGTGGCCCTAGACTTCCTCTCTCACTCCTTTCCTTCTTTGGGTGGGTGGGGATCAGGAGAGGGTCTCTGGTGCTGAGAAATTGAACTGCAAGCTGTCGATAGCTGGCCAAGTGGTGGTTGGAGGAGGAGGAAGACTAGAGGTGGGTTTTTAAAGGTCTGTGCAGCCTGATTGGACCTCCCAAGAAGGAAGGTTCCCATGGAAAAGAATGACCTGAGGTAGGGGGCAGGCATTGAAGAAGTTCACAAATAATCAAATCCTTGAAAGTCAACCTGCAAATGTGAAGGGTCAGCTGTAGTTCCTTAGTTAATAGTAATAGATAAGAGTACTGTCATCCTAAGACGTGCTTGAATTTATGGAAAGATCTAACATAAAGGAAAAGCAACTCTGTCTAACATGACACATTGGAACATTTGATGAGTTGTTATATTTTGATTGGATTCTAGTTTTCTTTTTCTTTATTTTGAAAGGTCCATTGTGACAGATGGGTGGTTGTTCTGTGTTCTTTTAAAATATAATCCTTCCCCCCAGCAAAGCCAGGGGAGACATGCGTCTGTCATAGGCTGAGCAAATTCTAGCTCCATGTCCATGACTCCACTGGCTACATATCTCGGCTGCAGAGGGGCTCAGTTGGATCTGTTACTTCGTGGGTGGTGGCCAAAGCCAACTTGGGTAGGGCATACTGCCTGACTCACTTGGCACCATGTGGCCACTATGCTGTTTCTCTTTATGAAGCTATTCTTGAATATGATTGTATGGTAGTAGTCATCATTTCTGTTGTAAATGATCCTCTTGGGCCTATAGAAATATTCAAAATTGGGTGTGTAACTTGTCGTGCTCTGAGTAATATTGGCCTATGCCTTCAATGGTCACTCACTATTGGTTATGCTGGTTAAGGCTGATGGAAGTGAAAGTCCAATAACATCTGGAGTTGCAGTTGCCTACTTCTGTGCTAAATGAATAAAATAGTGAATAAAATTGATTTCCTCCTCTGCAATGGCTTCGACTGCCATTTATTCCTACAGTTTGCTGGGATACCTCCCCACGCATCTGTAATATCTAAATGGAATAATGTGTATGTGCGTATGTGGTCACAATCTATCAGCAGTGCAAGAAGCTGACCTCATTTTCCAAGTCTTCTTTGTGTTTGAGGTACAAAGTGAGGTTACAGAACTGAGAGCATAAGCAAAATCTATTTAATCCCTTTCCAATAATTACGCTGACTTTTGCAATAGATCAGTTTAATTAAATAAACCATTTATGCTGTGTATGCATGCTTCCATGTGTCTCTCTTCTTTCTTTCTTTCTTTCTTTCTTTCTTTCTTTCTTTCTTTCTTTCTTTCTTTCTTTCTCCTTGCCAGCATATAGCAAACATGCAAAGTAAAGGAACAGCCTTACTCAGTTCAGGATATTACCCCCACTCTCTACAATATTAATAAAAAAAAATAGTTCCATAGAGATTTCAAGTCAATATCCTTGCTTACTTTCAGTTTTAGGAGAGCTTGCTACTGGATCAACACTTTTACAGCTGAGTATACAACTTGCTGTTTTCTAGCACAATCTGATTTAGGAGCTAACCTACATTTTAAACAGTCCTCACATTACCTGAGTGTTCTTATTCCATTCCCTTCAACAGTCTCAGGCCATTTCCGCACTAGGCTGTTATAGCGCTATTATTCTACTTTCAACACCCTATGGAATCCTGGGGTTTGCAGTTTAGGGAGGGGCATTTAGAATTCTCAGCGAGAGAGCTCTTGGGCCTCAGTAAACTACAAACCCCAGAATTCCACAGGAGGTTGAAAGTGAAATAATAGCACTATTAACAGTGTAGTGCGGAAATGGCCATAGTCTATGCTCAGTTAATTCAGAAGTTTCTAAATTAGAACATAAATTCAAAGGTTTCTCTGCTTAAAATAGAAGTTTTGTGTGTCTTTCCTCATGAATAACCTTTCCACTCTTATTGCACAGTCATATTCTTTTGACCGCACTCCGATGTGGCTGAGCCATTCATGCCTGGTAGTTATGTGTGAAATGTTAGAGGATATATGTTATTCTTTTTTTTTTTTAAATGGTTTCTATTTAATAGAGAAACAGAAGATAACATGGGGATCCAATTATTAACTTGATCAGGATAGAGTAGCAGGCTGAACTTTTAGAGTTGGGTATTAGGCTCTGTTCCCCAGATTTCAGATTTTATCCTTGGATACAGGACCTTGTCTGGCCCAACTGAGCATCTGAGACTGTACAAGTTAGTGGCACTTATTCTCTTTGTGCCTTATTTGAATGTTCTACTTAGTTTTAGAAAAGTAATTGCTTACACTTTTGGTGGAGCTACACTACACTGTGTCTGCATCTTTTTACTGCAGTGGACAGGTGAGATTATGACAAAGCAAAGAGGCTGTGAGAGCCAGCGTTTTGTAGTGGTTTGAGTATTGGACTGAGACCCTAGAAACCAGGGTTTGATTTCCTGCTTGGCCATGGACACCCATTGGGTGACCTTGGACATGTCACATACTCTCAGCCCCCAGGAAAAACCCAGTGATCGGTTTGGCTGCTGTAAGTTGGAAACAACTAAAAGGCACACAACAATTACACAAAAGAGGATTCATCCTTGAGTGCAGGTTTCTTGGGTTGTGCATGAGAGTGGATGAAACAATCATACCACTTTATTACAAACTTTGGTAATATAAATCATAGAGTCATAGAATCATAGAAATGTAGAGTTGGAAGAGACCAGTCCAGTCCAACCCCCTGCCATGCAGGAACACCCTCAGAGCACTCCCGACAGATGACCATCAAGCCTCTGCTTAGAAACCTCCAAAGAAGGAGACTCCACTACACTCCGAGGCAGCATATTCCACTGCCGGACAGCCCTACTGTCAGGAAGTTCTTCCTGAGGTTCAGGTGGAATCTCCTTTCCTGCAGTTTGAATCCATTGCTCCTTGTCCTGGTCTCTGGAGCAGCAGAGAGGGAGGTATGACTCAGTTTATATCTGCTTTCTGTTAGTTTCATATGTTTTCAGCTTCACATTTAATTTGATCCAGTGCACCAATTTTACCTGCAGCTTTCACCAGCCATGTAGGGATGGGAGGCAGGGGGGATTCAGCCTGGATGGAAATGTTTTTGGGGCATCCTGGCCCGTAGCCATGCCCCCGTGTGCCCTGACCATGCCCCTGTGCACCCTGGCCACACCCCCACACACTGCAGCCACGCCTCCCCACATGCAGTGGCTGCACCCCTCATGCTGTAGCCCTGCCCCCTCCCACCCCACCCCTTCCACCTCCTCCAAGCTCCGCCACTGAGTTTTACTAACATGCTAAGTTTTACTTGCAATTTTTGAAAAGAGCACTGTATCACAAAATACTGAGGAGTACACAGTCATAATTATTTCAATCTGTTTATTCACCCAGGAAGCGTGGATTAAGTTCAGACCAAACAAAATTCTCCGGCATTAATAGAAATAAACAGAAGTTGGTAGAGATGTCCACCATTGCCTCTTCTCAGCACAGAAAGGTTACTAACGTTCTGTTAGGTAAAGGTCAGTCTACATTGTGAGCCTTGCAACCAGAAATTTGTTTCAAGATTTTGCATCTCTCTCCTCTTAAACATTTTGCATTCAGTTTAACACAGAATTATTACTGTATACAGAAGCATAGATGAGGGAATAAAATGAAGAGTGTGAATGAGGGAGGAAATTGTGAAAAATCAACCATGGGACCCTTTCACTACTTAATTGGTGATATGATTACATTAACTTCCATGGCAGCATCCTATGGAATCTGGGGATTTCCCATTTAGGGACTGCTATTTAGAATTCTCAGCCAGAGAGCTCTAAAGTCTCCCTAGGCTATAAACATTAAGATTCCATAGATGTTGCCATGGGAGTTAAAGTGGAATCATACTACTATAAATGTATAGTGTGCAAGGGCCCATATTTGGGAGGGGGCAAATCAAACAAGCAGTGATGTATAGAAAACATATGGGGATTACATTTGAGTTGGCAAGGAACAATATCTTACCCTCCAACTGTCCTAATTCAGCAGAGACAATCCCAATTAGTCCTTTGTCCTTCCACTTTTTGAGCTGCTTTTAAAGTGTCCCACTTTCTCTTTTCTTCCATTTTCCTTCTTCATTCTAGAGCTACTTCGGTTTCTGAAAACTGAGTTCAGAGTGCAAAAATAGTTAACTAACTAACTTAGCAGGGAGAGCGAAAGGAGGTGATGGTATCTTGCCCTTCCCAGTAGGTTCAGGCAAAAGCAGACTTCTTCAGCCTCTCCAAGGCCATTTCCACACTAGCCTGTTATAATGCTATTATTCAACTTTCAACATCCTATGGAATCCTGGGGTTTGCAGTTTAGGCAGGGGCCTCAAAGGCCCCTATCTAAGTTGCAAACCCTCGGATTCCATAGGATATTGAAAGTGGAATGATAGCACTATAACAAGCTAGTGCAGAAATTGCCCCAGTTGTATGTTCTTCCTCGTTTTGCCATGTTGACCCCCTCTAATGTTGCTTGGCCACACATGCCTCAGTTTTCACCTGTGAAACATTGGCGGGTCTGGGAGATAGGATTGCAATTTAATACCCTGCATCCACATCAGGAGATGTGGGACAGGAAGATTTGGCTTTTTCTATGTTTTGTCCTACAATCCAATAGATAATGGTAAAAGACGGAGGAAGGGAGAAATACCTTCCAAAACTTTTGGAGGAAGAGAAAGCTGCTACTGTATAAGAAAACTACAGCTGCTTTTCTTCTGCCACAAGCAATTCTTTTGTTCATGGATAAGACAACTTATACGACTCTACCTCTCAGTGTAGGAAACTAATAAGAATTTCTGTAGAACAGTTTGTGTATTTTCAGGCCTTTACCTTCTTGCAAAGCGGGTACACTCCTTTTGAAAGACCATCATGACCTTTCATATGAAAGACTCTGTATTCTGAAGTAAGTGGTGGTTCTGTTCAAAGTTGGCTGAATGTATGTTCATTAACATGCATGAAAATTTTGCAAATTAAGTTAAATAAAACTGGTAATTGCACTATTTGACTGCGTGATTCTGAAGCTGTGTGCTTTCATCAGTGGCCATCGGGGAAACGGAGTGCAAATTTACTTGGCAGATTTAAGATGCAAAGTTCGGCCTGTTCTCCACATTTAAGCATGCATTTGGAGCACAAAGTCAGTCTTGTGTTTCCACAATTGCTAATGGAGAGCCTGGCATGAATTAATGCATGTTTATGTGAGAGAGTGGTTCAGTGTAGCTTTTAGGTGCATTGATGAACAGGAAAATATAGACCTCCTTATTACAAGAACAATGGGAAGCCATACAAATGGAAGATTTTAACAAAGTTTAACAATGAAAGGGATTCCACAATTGAAAGAGTTGGGGAAAGACATCTTGCCCCTAGTTGTTTACCCAGCCTTTTCTTGAAACTCTAAACACAAAAAGGCAGTATTTTGTCCTTGAATGTGGTTAGGGAACCACTACCCACTGATTGGCAATGGAGTACTATTCATATCAGCCCCAGTAAATGGGAGTCAGTGGTCTAGGACCATCTGGAGAGGCATATATTTTCCATTCCTGTTCTAGGATATTCCCTTTGGATTTTCCTACTACTTAATTGTCTTCTCTCATTGCAGTTTTACTTGCAAGCTATTTCTAAATTTAGAGTTTGACACAAACAAATTAATGACCATATAATTTTTTTAATGCACAAGTCTGTCCTCTTTGTTTTGTTCTTTCTTTTTTAGTGACTTGTAACTGGCCACTATACTCTCACTTCCCATTGACTGATAGGGTAATAGTGTGTTTCCTTCAATGTTCCCTTAGCATTGGACCAGTTTTGCATGTATCCTCATTGTGCAACAAGGCTGGGGAACACAAAGCCCTCCAGTTGTTAGACTGCAATTCCCATCTCTCCAGAATTTTAGCCATTACAACTAATGATGAGGCATGGTGGGAGCTGCAGTCACAAAATATGGGAAGGGCTACTACATATTATCCATTATATTGCCTTCTGACCTATTGTACTGCTGTAGTGTAGTAATAGTATCACACACTATTAGGGCTACCAGGCTTCCCTTATTGTAAGGGATAACTGTGATATTTAACTCACTTTGACCATTTCCGCACTAGCCTGTTATAGCGCAATGATTCCACTTTCAACATCCTCTGGACCTGGGGTTTGCAGTTTCGGGAGGGGCCAGCTGGCCCCTTCCGAAACTGCAAACCCCAGGATTCCAGAGGATGTTGAAAGTGGAATCATCGCGCTATAACAGGCTAGTGCGGAAATGGCCTTTGAAAAGGAAGACTTGATAGAATGTTGCCAGCAACTCCTGGATAAAATGGGGAGGAACAAATACCAGTGGCTAGCCAATTCCTGCTCAGAGAACTCTGAGGGGAGGATCCTCTTTGATGGAGGAAAATTCCTTTTAAAAAGAGTTTTACTTCTGGCAGTTGGAGTCAGTTGCAGACAGACAGTTGGGAAACAGCTGGAATCAGTTGTCTAGGGATTTCTGAGCAATGCATGTTTGAGTGGATCTAGGCAAAGGGTCTGACATTACTTCATTAGAACAGTGTTGTTTGATTTTGAAACCTGAAAGTATTCATTCTTCTTTTATTAAATAAAGTTATCCTGTCAGTTATTTTGTAAAGCTGACTCTGAGCAATATTATCTACCCTGAAAGAAAGGTAAGGCACACTTACCACTGAAAACATAAAAAAGCACACCAGTCTACACTGAGGTTGCATGAAGACTTAGCTCCCCAAATCCAAGGAGGGATTTTATATAGGGGACTAGAAAACAGGGTGATAGCGACATGTTTCCAGGGTCTAGGGACTGTGGGGCTGTCCTGAAGGGAAATTGGTATACAGTGGCGGAGCTTGGAGTGCATGGAGGGTGGGGCTATGGTGTAAGGCTGGGGATGCAGTGCATTGGGGTGTGGCCGCAGTGTGTGGGGCGGAGCTATGGTGTGTGGAGGTGTGGCCACGGTGTGTCAGGCAGGACTACGGTGCAGGGGGGCAGGGCTACAGTGCGTGGAGGTGTGGCTATGCACTGGGTCACCCCACAAAAAATTGCTGCCCGGTGCAAACCACCTCCATCACCCCCCCATCCCTACGTGACTGTTGGTATATCACAATGTCCCTTATTAGAAGCTGGGCAAGATTGTTCCTTTTAAGACTAGAAGGTGCCCCTTATTATAAGGAGTGTCCCCTGTTTCAGAGTTGGAAAGTGTTTTCTTTTATATATATTAAACAAGATGCCATATTTTGGGATGTGGACCCTTCATAAATACAGAAATGTGTGCAGAATCCAATGTATGAATGTGAACAATATGTTAACTTTATAAAGAAACACATGGCTAGTTTAAATGAAATCAATACTTTCATGTTTGGGTAGAACGGGAAGTTGTTAATAGTTTCTTCCTGATTGTCAATCCTGAGTGTCATGAAAGTTGAGCGCCCTTTATTGGTATTTTGAAAACCTGGTAATACTTCACATGCCTTTGATGGGCTGTGGCAGCACATTGGAAAAGGGAGGGACTGCCTATTACCTCAAAGGAAAAGTGTGAGTGATTACATGGTGAAGGAAGGCTTGTGTCATCAGAAAATGTGATGGTCCTAGCCCTGTAGGTATAAAAACAGGGTTTAGTATTGTCATTACTGCAATTATTGCTTATTGTTGTTCTTATTTTGCCATATTAAAAAAACAACTCACAGCATACTGAAATATGCAACAGTTAAAACATGAACAGTGAACAGCACATCTGTAATATAGAATTATAACTTCCTTTAAGAACAAGTAATTCAACATCATTCCTTGTTGGGAGTTGTGCCAGTTTAATTCCATGTTGTAGGATTCTGAATGATAAAGCCTTTTTAAACCAGACAATTTACATTTTGGGGGTATGGAAGAAGCAGGATTAATTATTTTGTGTCAGCAAAATGAAAGATTCTGTGTTTAAAAAAAAATTAAATGGAAACAGTGTTTGTCTCAGTTAATGCTTGCTGAGTCAATACAGAAATCTAAAATGTCTAATGTTTACTAACAGGATGCACAGGACATCAGGGAATCATAGCTCAGTGGCAGAGCACATGCTTGGCATGTAGAAGGTCCCAAATTCAGTTTCTGGTATGCCTAGTTAAAGGATCAAAGCAGAATACAATGGAAGAGCCCTTTGCCTCCAGTGGCTTCTAGCTACTATCTATTCTAGTTAGAACAGACTCATTTGGGCTTGGTGGGCAAATACTTTAGCCTGAAATAACACAGCCTCCTGTGTGCTTATAGTCAACTTGGCTATTTCATTTCAGAGATTCGGTAAGGGTTGCACCTGGGGAAGCATCAGGGGCAGCCTAAAACTTTGCTGTGTCTGAGGCAGGGGACAAGAGTACCATCTCTCCTTTCCACATCCCGAAGCAGATGACCAATAGTTGATGGCATGACATCCTCCACCACATTTCAGGCAATGGGTAGTTTGGTGGCTCCAGGACAGGCCATACAGGATATGATGCTCTCCCCCTCCAATTGAGTAATGCTCAGGAAGAACAGTCTGCCATCTCTGACACCTGAAGCAATTGCTTCACTCTGCCTAATGGGAGACCGAGCACTGTTACATTTTAGCATTGTAGGCAAGAATTAATGTAGAAACTTGCATGTCATGAATAAACTGTAGTAAGGATCCTAAACAGCAGCACAACTGCTAATTGAATGAGTAGAGGGGAGCTTATATGTGGATCCTGGCTTTCTTAGGCAATGAATGGAAGTTTCACGCTTGCGTATGCCATGCAAATTCCTACATAAAAAGGTGTCATGGAAGAGGCCGTAGGTCTGGAACAGGGATGGGAATCATGCAGCTCTTCAGATGTATTGGACTCCAAATCTCAACATTTATTCCCCACTGGCTACGCTGAACAGCACTGCTGCGAACTGCAGTCCAATAACATCTGGAGGCCTGCATTGTTCCCACTCCTACTCTTGAATTTTTTAGGAAACTTCATTTCCAGACTTACGGAGGACTTTGTGGGGGAGGGGTCATCTGATGGGCTCTTCTAGTCTATGGAAGTAGAATGAGAATGAAAAATCCTACTTCCCCCACTTCATCTGTACAAAAACAAGATATTTTCTGATGCCCTCAATGAGAATTTCAAATATTTGGAGGATCTATTTTTCCATAAATTATGAGAGCGATTTCTGCACAGTCTTCTATGCTGCTGTGTTGCATGAACGAAATATGAAATGAGTCATCTGTATCTTTTTCATCAGCCAAGGCATCTTTCTATGTTTGCTCTGTTTGTGCACTTTGATTGACAAAGGTGAAAGAAAGTGGCTATTTGCAGAGATTTCTTGCACACATTATGGAAACTTTGCAGAGGAAAAAACCCCCTCTCCTTGTCTTGTTCTTGCACCGAAAGTGAGTTCTGTCACAGAGACAGGCAATTCCTTAACAATTGGCTTGATATGTCAAAACAGCCTCCCTCATCAAGCATTCTTGCAAATTTTCTTTATATTCGTGCCTCCTACATCAATTGGCTTCCCAGATTTACCTGGCAAATCCAGACAAATATATTCAAGATCACCATTTTTATGTCCCAGAAATGTCCCAGATGGAAGATCCAGGGACATTCTGAATTATTTTGAATTAATCTTGTGCTCAACAATAATTTTGAAAAACTTTTTGAAAAGGATAAAAAAATGGAAAATTCTAAGTGCTGAACATATAATGGTGATGATAACAAATGGAAAGGTGAGAACTCTTTGTATCTTTAGACAAAAAGAACTGATGTATCTATGCTGATCACATTTTCTGAAAAGTAAGAACAGTTGAATTCAATGGGCTTTTCTCAAGAGTGTAGCTCACTCTTCTCAAGAGAGCCAAAAAAAAAAAAGACATTGCCTGTCAAATCCCCTGCCCCCCGCCCATTAAATTTTCCCTCAGTCCCCAGATTTCTAGTAACACAGAATTTCTGGAACTCATACATCTGCTTCATTTGCATTCCTTTGGTAACTTTACCTGACCATATTCTTCAGATTCCTAAGCTATATTTCTAAATGTTCACCTGAAGTTAATGTTATGCTAGAAATTTGGGGACTAAAGAAAATTTTCGTTTGGGTTGGCAGAATTTCTGGCAGAGTGGCGGATGCCCTCATTTTGCCCTTTTCATGGCTACACCATGGCTTTACTTCTGAGTAAAAATGGCTATGATTTCACAGGCAGTATCATTATTAGAGGAAAATGAAAAGCTCATTCATTTCCACATAGCAAGCCCATTATTTTTCTATTCTCCAGAACATTTTTCAAAACTGCCTCAGCCTGAGGGACTTGGATAATCCTATGCAACCGAAAAAGAGAGGAAGGCTCCAAGACTAGTTGTCATCATAAAAAAAGAATTCTCCTATTGTAAGCTCACTCTTCTGCAATTTTCTGAAGCCAGGTAAAAGGTCATATACTGTCTGAATTTACTGCCACTAAAGTATTCATTCCACCTGCTGATTTGTGTGTTCCTTCTGAATGGACAGACAAGCTAGGGGTTTCTTCTTTGGGGTGCCTTAGTGCTGGATCAGTGCTTAGAGGCAAATCCATAAGGATCAGAAAGACTGAGGCTCCAGCACTAGTCCCAGTGGAAATGCAGTTTTCAAGAGAGCTCAGGCAGCTTTCAAAGTAATTCTCCTGCTCCGGAAACAGTAAAGTGTCCATTATTTCATAGATCCTTGTCTGTTAACAGCACATTAAAATAGAAAAAGTATAAAGGAGGTGATCTAGTTTTCACTAGAGGATAAACTATCAAGTTGGCTTTCCAGCATGCCTCACAAATCAATAGCCAGGGTGGGGAGGAGGAGTAAAAGAAAACATAAATATATCAGGATCTATTTCAGGATTAACAGCTCCCACCTCAAAAAAGAGTTCTATGACTTTAATAACTCTTTTGCAAGAAAAAAAATGGACAGGTAGCACACTTTTCATCATGGAGATAAAGGATTACCGGGCAGGATGAGATGGGGGTCAGGATATCCCCTCCTAAATTTCTGTAACGTGCAGCTGCTCTAAACTCAGGCAAAGTTGGAACTTTTAGAAGGTATACTGTTTAGCAATTGGTTGGAGGGGCAGTGTGTGAAAATAATTTTATCCAGAGACAAAACCATGTCCACTGAGCATTAGTTGGGTAAGCCTCCAACACCCCCTTTTTTTTCAAACGTGTTCAGAAATAATTACTAAAAGTAGGTTGGGAATAACACAGTCCATTTTAGTGATGTAAAGAATTATCACAAGTATTCTAGTCCTTGAGGAGAAAGGATGTCTCCTTTTTTGCAGAAAAGATCATAGTGCAAGAAACTTTGCTTTATGCATTTTTTTGTGAGTGAAGCAGCACATAATACAGTTTTCTGTGCAAAAAGTTGATAATTGTTATTATTGACAAGGGTCCTCAAGTATTCAAGTACTTCTTCATTTCAGTCATATAGCTATACATAGTAACATATGCTTTAGTCAGAAGAGGCAGAGAGAGGTATTTGCGTTCCCTCTAATGGGATTTTTTTTTTACTAAAATAATTTTGGTGATATTTTAGATATATCATTTGCAGGACAATGGCCATTTCCACACAACGTCGCTGTAACGCTATAGCAGCAAATGGATTGTCACCAGTCCAGGAGCTGTGCTTCTGTATAACGCCATCGCTATTCAGCTGCTATGTTATCCCCAGCTGTCACCAAATTGCCATATTCTATTTACAGAAAAAAAAATTATTAAGACCCTCCTATAGCACTTTAATCCTACCAGTTGTCATAGTGTGGTACCATTATAACTCTTGATAACACTTCCTGTTATGGCGGATCCAGCAGTAGGCAGGCTGTGGGTATGCCCAGCTTGTCCCTCCCTCAGTAACTCCCATGGTTGGTATCTTTCTATCACTTCTCCTTGTTTATTTTAAATGTGTCCTTTGAGTCAAGACTTTTTATATATTTAATACATTTCAAACAGTTTAGGGCAGCCATGTCATGCTGTTACAACATTGCTGCACTAGTAAAGATTACTGCCCAATCAGGGGTGGTGGGGCAGGGTGAAGGCGGGACACAGCAGTGGCCAATGATGCTGCAATGAAGAAGGAACACGGTGGCAATACTGCTACCCATCTGCTTAAGGGGGAAGGGTATAGAAAAGAGCAGCCCTAATCTGACAGCATCGCGTAAATGGCGATGATGCCATTATAATGGCATGACATGCTAATGGCCTCTAGTGTGGAAATGGCCAATGTAATGTTTCTATTTCTTCCTTATTTGTTTGTGTTGTTGTTTGTTGGTATTGAAAGATATAGCTGTTTTTTAGAGCATAGGAAATGAGCAGATCTTGTGATAACACCAACAACCACCAACAACCACACAAACAAATAAGAGACAGAGGGGAAATTCCACACTATTTCTATGGTTTAATTGTCCTCTTTTTCTTATGTTCACACACAAGCAACACTTCATACTCTCCTACTATCCTTATTTGGGAAGAAGAGTCATAGATAGTTCTCTGGGCCTTTCTGCACTACATTGTTATAGTGCTATTATTCCACTTGCACCATCCTGTGGAATTCTGGGGTTTGCAGTTTAGGGAGGGGCATTTAGAATTTTCAGCCAGAGAGCTCTTTGGCCTCAGTAAATTACAAACCCCAGAATGCCACAGGATGTTAAAAGTGGAATAATAGCACTATAACAGTGTAATGTGGAAAGGTCCTCTGATATCCCACTTTTTCAGCTGCTTTTCAAAATGTTCCTTTTCTTCTCATTTTGACCCTTTCCCTTCAGCTTCCTTCAATTGCAGCAAACTGAATGCAAAGTAGTTTGCACTGAAGTAATTTAGCAGGAGAGGGAGGAGATAATCTTGCCCTTCCCACTGGGCTCAGGGAAAGCAAAGTGCTGCATCCTCTCCTACCTTGTATATTCTTTATATATATATATTTCAGCAAAATAAAAAAGGATACATAGATACAGAAAAGAAATTTGCACTCAACTAGTGTCTTAACCAATATATACATTTTCCTTCCTTGTAACCTATTTCAGAGCAAATAAATATTCTTGCTTTATTACAACTCTGTCCCCTGTTCCTTGTGTATGTTTTAACTGTGTTATTCACAGAGTAAAATTTATCAGATCATTTATCCATCATACTATTACTGCTTCGATATCAGAAACTTCACTGTAACGTTACTTACACTTAGATTGCTTATCTAACGCATATAGATTATGAACACATATCATTTTTGTCCATTACCTTATGTGATCATGATAGCTTCCTCTATTTACTACCTTGTATATTCTTATTCATTAATAATTCTTGGTATCTTGACCACACTCTGATGTTGCTTGGATGCACATGTCCTCTTTTTCATCTGTGAAATATTGTAGGGTGTGCCACCAGAGTTTTTGTCACCTCAGAAGAAAACTTAGTAGCAGATTCAGGAAAGTCCCAAAATTTGTAGAAGTACAAAGAGACCAATACGGATTGAACATGCTTAATAGGCATAAAATGGTGCCATACCGTGGTAGGAGGACCAGATGGGAACAGGGAGGGAATAGAGGCCTAAATCCAATTGCTAATAGCAACTAAAGTTAAATGAATTGAATCGTTCAACATTTATGTAAATCCCATTCATTCAATGAATTTACTCCAGTAGTGACTGTCAACTGGATTTAGATCAGAGTTTTGTAATGGAGACTGTATCTGGCTGAAACAATGAAAAAGAATGCTATATACAGCAGCATTATACATTCAAGTTTTCCCTTACTAATGGGAATACACAGACCAATTTTTCCTTTTAATGGATTTATAGTCCAGTCTTGTGCAGAGCTCAGTGCACCGAAGCCCACTGAAATCATACTGCACATTACTGTTTGTCACATTGCAGCATGGTGCAATCTACTTTTCTTAGCATTTACAGCAATACACTGAAGGATACATGAGGTGTTTTCCTTGTGAAGCAAAACAGTTAACATGCTGTAAGCTACAAAGCACTTATGAAATATTTATACTATGTCACATGTTCCTGGCAGATATAAGCTCAATACATGGACTGTGACAGTGGTTCTATTTTGTTTCATAATGCAAAACTTTGTATATAGACAAAGGGACTAAATCTGTTTGTGACTGGCATTTTTTGTGGAATTATTGTGGTTTACCTCTCCCTATGTATCAGTTCCAATCCTAAATACCAAGTGTGGGATCATCTGGATGTTTTTGGACTGCAGCTCCCAGCATTCTTCAACATTGCTGGTTAGGCTGGGTTTACAGTTCCATAAGCGACATGACTCCCATTCCTGCTATATATCTTCTTCCTTGGCAATATGTCTATTGAACTTAATGGGACCTATGCGTTTTGTATAGGTTCACAGTGATAATTCTGCAATGATACAGACAATGTTGCATTGACTTGGTGGTGATAGCTCTCATATGGAATGATGTGGTAATTTCCCAGATCCCATTTGATCTTGGACACTAATCAGGGTTAGGCCTGGTTAGTACTTTGATGTGGAACCTAAGGAATACTCAGTGCCCTAGGCTGTCTTTCAGAGGAAGGCAATGGGAAAGCATTTCTGACTATTCTTTACCTAAGAAAGCCCTATGAAATTCATGGAGATGCTATAAGCTGACAGATGACATGAAGGCACCCCCCTTTCACATTCACATACAGCCATAGTATTTACTGTGTCCAAAAGTGCACCATGGAACTTCGGTAGCTTTCCTTTGACAGCTTTGAGAAAGAGCATCAGAAACAAATAATTGCAAAGCAACAGTCTGAAATGATGACAACACCATAACAGCAGGACAGCATAGAAGATAAAACTCCAGAACAAACATGAGAACTGAAGTTTTTTTTAAAAAGAGTAGGATAAAGTTTTCAGCTGGAAAGAAAAGGTGACACAAGCAAGCTTCCCTGAGGAGAGTGTAACAGCAGGCGAGGCACTACTACCAAAAAAATAAAATAAATCTTCATGTCTTGTAACTTTTGCAGTCTGTACCTTCTTAATCAACATCAGTTTTACTTTTTTTTTTAAAATGAGCCCCAACAAAAGCTATCTTCTTGATTCCTACCCTTCTTGTCTCTTATTTTTCTTAGTTCCTCTCTAACAGGACAGCCATAGAATTTATCTAAGGCTAAGCCCTATCTTTTAGCATTATACTGAAGCAGCTTTTCACATTCCTGTAGCAAACTTTCTACATTTAAGTTTAAGCAAACTTAAAACAAAGCAGTCCATCGTGACAACCCATCTCATTGTAAATCAGGCCAGTATCTTGGCTTAACATTGTCATAGTCCCAAACTGATGCATAAGATTTCTGACCAATATATTGCTTCAGGAAATATCGATGTGATGTGAGGCAAAGAGGCTGTGCCCCAGGCAGTCTGCCCTGTTTTTATTTTCCTTTTGCCTGTTGCTGTTTTTATGTCAATTCCTGTTTTTGTGGCAGCAGATCTGCCATTCCTGAACAGTCAATAACTCCCCAGTTGACTCGTATTCTTTCCGCTGTCTGAGAGCCTGAGATAATGCAAGAGGTTAACAAGACATTAGGCTTGCAGTGGATTTGCTACAGTCTGTGTGGGCCCATGGAGGTCTTTAAAAATCTAGTGCAGATGCAACATATATGGAAGAAATGTCTGTTCCCAAATGGAGGCAGTAAATGGAGAACCTCTTGGTCTCTTTCACCAGGCCTCTAAACAGCTTCTTCTGGGACTGGAGATAGGAAACTACTTAAAGCCTGTTAATGTTAAAACTGAGCTCAGTTTGGAGGCTGGGAAATTATTATGTTGAGGCTTACTCCTAGCAGACATGTATAGGAATGAGCCAGACTTTACATACCTAAATTCAGTTTCTCTCGAAAATAGCATATTGTTCACATTCATACATTATATGAGGCACATATTTTTGTCTTCATGACAGACTACAGGATAAATGTCTCTGTGACAAAATGCAGGATTTTTTTTTAGCATCTTGTTCAGTCTATATAAAAGGAAAACCAACCAACTCCACAACCAATAAGCGGCATCTCTGATAATAAAAGATACCTGGCAACCCCACTTTCTTCCAAGCCAAGCCTATGTGACCTGATTCATCACCAAACATGCCATATATTATGCAACATTACACAGCTGGTACAAAGGGACATTACTATGCACTTCCATTGTAAGGCCCATCCATTCTGACACCCATGCTCAGTGTTTAAATGTTTTTTTTTTGGGGGGGGGAGAGGTTCCTCCTACATTTTGGTTACAATTTTCAGAGGGTGGGGGAAAGTGTCCAAGTGGAGCTGGAGAAGTAGGAGAGTTACCTTTGAGAGTAGCAGCGGAGGCATTCCCTCTTTCTGGGGCTTTAAAAGAAATCCTAGTTGCGGTTGTAGCATTTTTTCAAAGAGATGTTTCTGTGGATGGAAGCCATTGACCTGAACACCTTCCTTGTATCAGTAGCAAAGTTAGATTAGAAATAGAAAAGACTGAGGCCATTTCTGTAAAACACTGTTACAGTGCTATTGTTCCACTTTCAACATCCTGTGGAATCCTGGGATTTGCAGTTTAGGGAGGGGCATTTAGAATTTTCAGCCAGAGAACTCTTTGGCCTCAGTAAACTACAAACCCCAGAATCCCACAGGATGTTGAAAGTAGAATAATAGCACTATAACAGTGTAGCGTGGAAATGGCCAAAGAGGAATCCAAATCCTCCACTTTCTAAGGTGATTCTGTCCCCTATATACCCCAGTCTTTCCCCCACCACTGTCCCCTATATACCCCACTCTTTCCCCCACCACTGAAATTATGTGGCTTCTCCTTTCTGATTGTCATTGGAAAATTTTATGCCAGAACTTTAAATTCATATCCAGGGATGCCAAGAAGATCTATGGCACATTGACCAGAAGTGGAATAAGATGCGTGTTTGTGTGTGAATAATGCAACAAGTAGTATATATGAAGAGGCAAAGGGGCTGGTTGGTCCTGGAGCAGAGCTGGGGTAGGGGCCAATGAGCAAAGCAGGGGTCCCTTGGTTTTCAGAGTCCTGGGTGAAGTGCTCCAAATTGCTCCATGTTCGGGTCTAGCTTGGGCAGTGGCCCACTTCTCAAGCTTATTTATGCTATATTCCATTGTTGTTGTTGCTGCTGCTGCTGTTGCTTTGTGCCATCAGTTATGACAACCTTATCATAGGCTGTTCTTGTCAATATTTATTTGGAAGAGGTTTGCTCTTAGCCTTACATTTTGCTCTCTGCCTTACTAGTAGGGTGAGAGAGTGTGACTTGCCCAAGGTCATCCCATGTGTTTTCATGGCTGAGCAAGGATGTGAACCCTGAACATCTAGAGTCCAGCACTCAGACCAGTACATCGCACTGGCTCTTACCATTTTCCTCTATCTAACACTTTTTGAGTATATGTGCCTAGGCTGTGTGGCCCACATGACTCTATCCTTCACCATTCTATCGTGGTATGATTGTATATGAGTACCTGTGAGGGGGAGGGCAAAAGAGATCAGGGGTGCCTCCACACCACTCTGTTCTGCTAGAGAGAGTAGTAGATACAAAGCTGCTATTGCAGGTTCTTGTACAATTGTTTTATCATGATAGATCTGGATGCATTTCTTGAAAAATACTGAGAGTTGAATGTATGAATAAGCATAAATATTGGGGAAGTGGGAAGGAGGAAGTTTATTCAAGTACATACACTCTCCTCCTCCTCCTCCTCTTTTAATTCTGCTCCAAAGGGAATGATGAATCAAGTTTCTCAGACTGAGAAATTTGGACTGAACACACACATGCCAGGGCAGCCGACTCTTCTTCCTTGTCCATAACAGGCCTCACTGCTATTACTTTCAGGATAGATGATGAGAAAGAATGGTAACATAGTGGGAGTGCACAAATTTTGCATGCAGAAGGTTTGAATTCAATAGTTGGCATTCCTTTTAGGTCTTGGATATAGATGTCTTGGTAGGGAGATTTTAGTACAATATACCTGGAAGGCAGGAGGTTGGTTGGATTGATTGATGTAGAACAGGGCTGGAAATCATGCAGCCCTCTGGATGTTGTTGGACTGTCCCAGCAGCCCTACTTAGCATATCCAGTGATGAGAAATGCTGGGAGTTGCACCCCAACATGTGGAGGACCACATGATTCCCACCTTTGCTGTAAACTGTGTTGAGTTGGATGGACCACTTCCTGTGCTTTTGAGGAGCTCTTATGAAATTCCAGTTTTGAATTAATTCAGAATTTAGAAATTCTGGACACTGGTTGCCAAATTACATAATACACTGAAGAATCATTATCAGCTTTCTCAAAGTCTTTCATTGTTCGGTTTAAAAGTAGCCATGGTGTGATTGTATATGTGTGCATCAGAGGGAGAAGGAATGAGAGAGCAAGGCTGCCTCTACAGTTAGACAGAGTGAGGTGAGGTCACCTTCGGCAGAAGGGGAAAAAGCAACAATGCCAGCTTCCCAGCTATGGGAAGAGATGTATTTTTTCACTGATTTCATTCTTGAAGAAAACAATGAGTAATTTTAGCAATTTTCTTCTTGCTGAAAGAAAGTCTTCAAAAATTAAACAGTTTTCAGAGACTATTCAGTTTAGGATTTATTGTGTGCAAAATTCTCATATGGTGGCTCTGTGCAGAAAATTCTGTTTTCTGAGTAGAACCTTCCTCCTGTGCATTGTATTTTGCACAGAATAGGTCCCAGACTGTGAAGGTTGTCAGTCTAGGATTCTTCTTGCCAGGCTGTCTGACACTGAAGAAACACATTTTCTGGCCATATTTGAAATATTTTAAAATACTCTTTCCATCTCTAGCTATCTTCCTCTGTTGGAGGGCAGAATGGTGCATGCTATACAACCATTTCTGAGCCACTTTAACCTATCTGGGTGGTCTCAGGTGTCATGCAAAATGCAAATGTTGAAGTAAGATTCAGCCCTCAGTCCACTCAGTTTCTGTACGTGGATTGGAGAATTCTTCACTCTAGGCAATAGTCTCTTGACAGGCCTGGGCAAATTCCCTGAGGATGATGGTGTTGGGAGATAGAATGTTTAAGCTCTTCTCCTATGCAGTTTTCCTATTGGAAATTGCCTCCAAAGCCACTTAATGGCCCTACTAAAGAAAAAAGATAGGCATGTCCCTCCAAAGTGCTAAATCGTTTGTTCCCTGACTGCATTTTAATTGGGATAATGGCACAAGGGAACACACCGTCTCCCAAAACTGTTCTCTCTAACCCAGTGTCTCCTCCCAACAACTGCTCTTAAATTGTAAAGACCTCTGGAGATCCAGTGAGATGACTGAGATGTGGAACAAAGTAGTTGCCAGGTAACTATTATAGATATTTAGTTTTTGAAGCTGGACACTGGAAATTAAAATTCCTGCTCCTTCATCTTGCCCATGATTTTCTAAGCAGCTTTGAAACAGATATTACTTTTAAAAATATAAAATAGGGCAGGGCTTCCATGTGACCCAGTACCATGAAAAATCAAGGGCTCTGTGCTTGGAGAGATTTCACATGTAGCAAAGATTCATCTTTTCAAGTGATGTTCTCAGTATGAAGAAAGTGACAACAAGGGAGATATGGCTAGCCTCTTCTGTCTGTTCACACATCCAGGCTACCCCTAATTTAAACATATGAATGGGACTTAAAATTCCAGGAAAACAAAGAAACAAAAAATGCACACAAGTCTGTGTGGGAAAACAGTCTTGATGATTTAAGCTCACTGTTATTCATTTGCAACCTTGTTAGTGTACGAGAACTAATATTTCCAAAAATTGCACTTGGCCCATAAGGAACTTACACATTGTGTTATCGTCATCCAAAAATTAATTTGTGAAGACAGCTACTTCATAAACAAAGGTTGCATAGAGTGCAGGCTTTGAGACTTCAGTGATGTGTCTTGAAGCAGCTGAAGGTCCTTTAGGATCCATTTTAGGGCTTAGTTCACTCAATAGCTTCATTAGAGATGCTGAAAGTAGGATTGTATTGATGAAAAATGCTGGCAACTCTAACGTGAGAGTCCTTCCTAATTTTGAAGAAAGGATTGAAAAATTATGCAGAATTAATCAGATGACTTCATGAAAGGAAGTAACAGAAATGTAATGAAATTCGGTGGGCAAAGTGTATGATCATAATTCTGGGACTTAATAAGCAATTTTGGGTTATACTTGGGGATTTATCAGGAGGAAATGGAAGAGGAGGAGAGCTTTGGGATGCTGATCAATATGGAGATAATATTCCTCTAAGTTTTGAAGCTCACTGAGAGTTCCAATATGAATGCATTAGTCAGCTAGCTATGGAGGTTATTTGGGGTCACAGTGATAAGGGAGATACAGAGAGTGCCCCGAATTTTAATCATGTTTGATCTTGAAACCAAACCTTTGTTTATGAAGTAGCTGTCTTTACAGATTAATTCCTGGGTAACACAATTTTCAAGTTCCTTATGGACCGCCAAGACTACATAGTTTCAGAAAGGGCAAAGGCAATTCTTGGACACATTAGTTCTCATACGCCAAGAAGGTTGCAAACAAGTAACTCTGGGCTTTAATCATGAGGATGAGGTCCTGTGCACACTTATTTGTGTGAAGGCCCCTACTGAATGAACACTATGGAAAAGTGGTGTTCCAGATCTCATAAATAAATAATGAAAACTGGTGAAAACAGTGCAACTTCCAAGTAAACATGCATGACAGGAAGTTTATTGAGTTAATATGCTCTACAAAAATATGCATTTCACAGCCTCATGATGCTGGAAATGGGATGAAGTACATTTTGCCTCAGAAATCCACGTGGTTCTAAAGTTTGCAGTACATTTTAGTGAATAAATTATGCATATATAATCATGCATACATTTCAAAAATGTAAAGGGCTAAACATACATATTTGAAAAATATATCCAAACATGTTTTAATCAATAAAGAAAATGCATTAAAATGTTGATTTTATGGCACAGGAAGCTTACATTAAATCAGACCACTGGTTAATTTAGCCCAGTGTTGTTAACTTTGACGGTCAGAGCAGCTCTTCAGGATTTCTTGACTTTACCTGAAGATCCCCAGTTTTCTCTGTTGGTCTAACAACTAACCTGCCTACCTTCCAAAATGGGATGAGATCAGTTGTGTGGCATGATGTTCAATTATGTGCCCAAAATGTTAAAAACAGGTATAAAAATGTGTACTTGAATGAATGCATACCAAAAGATGCATTGGTTCCTCTGTGGGAAATGAGAAAAAGCCTTTCAACCCAATATGGAATTGGGGCAGGACAAGAATGTTAATGGGATTTTGAGAAACACAGCAAAAAACTAAACTGATTTTCACATCCCTAATAAAGATTGGGCTGTAAAGTTTATGAAAGCTGACTTTATCAGAACTGTGTGTTATTGTAAACCAAACCTGTTGCTGGCCACAAAGCACACGGCACAGTTGCCATGTTTAGAGTTTGACCAAATGTATGCCTTTGTTTACATGGTTGACTATGTCTGGGTCTGTCTCTGTTTTTTGTGTTAATGAATACAGATGTGTTCCTGAAACTCCCCATCTGGTTTTGTGCATTAAATGTGCAAGCACAGCTGTTTAAATCAAATATTGATAAATACCGCATGGAATACAAAGGCTTCTCTTATAAGCAAAACTTGTGTAGGTGCGGAGCTTGTGATGCATCCTTCAATGTTCTGGCTTTTTCATCTGGTTGCCTCATCACTTGGATGTCAGTAGGTTGTGGGATATAAGCCCTTAGCTTAAATTGAACCAGAAATTAATTTTTCATCCTCTTTCCAGGGGATTAAACTAAGGCCACAAATATATTTCTGATGGTACTCCTTCCAAGAAATACTGTCGTAAGTACCTTTTCCATGGAGAGCTGTTTTACACGATAGAGATTAATATAAAATATTACTGGTTTTACAAGTTGATGCCCATCCAGCAGGCACCTTGCTGCTTGGGCACCTGGGGCACCATTCCACAAACAGGCCACAACACCATCAGCCTGCAAGCCAGTGAAGAAAACTTCATTTAAAATAGCTCCATGTGCTGCTTCTGTACTCCCACAACTTTCTCCACCACTCCACTGCTCTGCTTTTTATTTTTGTTCCTTTCCATGCCTTATGAAACGGTGTCTACACATGCAGGCTAGCTGCTCATGCCATCCAGGTAGCTTATTTGTGAGCAGATCTTTCTTTGGAACAGGGCTTGTTGGTGTGCATATGTTCAAAGCTCACATCCTTATAACTATAAAATCGCAAGAGATGTTTTTTTATATACTTTCACTTTGCCTAGAGATATGTGCCTTTAAGTCACAAGTGGACAAAATATGGCCTTCTCCACCCTCTTTGGAATACTCTTTTTCTGCTCCCTCTCCAGTGGAAATAACCTGTCTCTCCCATAAAGCCCTAGCAACAGCAATTAACCTTTTAAATAATTTGCAGAGACTCACCACAGTTGCCCAGTCCTGCTTTAAGGACATCCTAGCCAAATTCCATTTATATAGACTTAGGAAACAGCGTTAATGATTCAGAAGGTCCTAGTTCATACATGAGGAATGAGTAACCATGGACCTCCAGATGATATGGGGCTTGAGCTCACACCAAGTCTCTTGTCATTGGATATGCCAGATGAGACTGATGGGAATTGTAGACCCAAACACTTAGAAGGCCACAGTTGCTCACTCCTGTTGTAGGAAAACTTGAACCACAACCAAAGGACACAGTGGGCTTAAGCCAAAACTTAATGCCAAGTAATTGCTCTTGAGCAATGAAGCAACCTTGCATGGCATTTGATTTTGGAACTATTACAGGGTCACTAAAGGATAAATTGGAATTCTGTGATTCAACATTTAGCTTCAATATGAATGCACAGCAGCTTTGCACATAGCTCCAATATCTCTCCGCCTCAGTACTATATTAGGGATGATGGTCATGGTGACAATGATATTGTTGTTTTGTTGATTACTGGGATAAAATACATGAAGCAGTTGCAAATCTGTGCACCAGGGCTGGGCAACTATACATCTCTAGATCTTGTTCAACTGCAGCTACATCAGCCCCAGGCAAAAGAGCCAATAATATGGCTGGAAAAGAGTCCAGGAAAATGTGAAAAGACAGATTGACCATACCCTGCACTATAGGGATTAAATCCCAATTCTTCACCCCAACTGAAATAGACCTACTGGGAACTTGGTAAATCAACATTTATATGAGTTACATTGATTCAACAGGTCTGTTCTAGTTGGATGTAACAGATGTAAGTATGCATATAAATTTGTATTTCAGACCAATACACTCTCATTTGTTTACTTCTCTTGCTTCTAGGCTGCCATTCAGATCAGGTTCTTAGCCTGAGTGTTAGTGAACCCAGTGTACAATATGACATATGTTGTGTGCACAGACATAAATAAATAAAACCTTTGGATGTGATATACACACAAACACACACACACACACAGCGTTGTAACATAAATTCTTAGAACATCTTACAACAAATAAGCATTAAAAACCATTTAAATACATAATAGAACATAAAGTCCATCTAAAGCAACCTAATGTGTAACAACAGAACTTGTCACTGCTCTTAAAAATTAAATACATACATGTAACAAAGATGTTAAAACTGGTTATCTAGGCTACATTTGTTATTTTATAGGTCTGGATGAACAGAACTGTTGTCACCTGACAATGAAAACACCACAGAAATGGTGCGAGCAAAGCTTTTGGAAGGAGAACAATGCTAATAATACAAGGATGTGCCCATTCTGTATGAAATGCTGTCCATTTTGATCTGCCATCTAAGTTTGCAGTGTACATGGAGGTGGGAATCATGTCTTCCTCTAGAAGATGTTGGATCGAATATTCTAGCACCCTGAACCAACATAGCCAAAACTGAGGAATGCTGGGAATTGTAGTTCATAAACATCTGGACATGTGATCTGCATGTTCTTGCATGTTCATAGATAGCTTTTATGTAGACTAAATGCTATTCAAAGGAAATATTTGAACAGATGGGACTGCAACTAGTTTTGCTAAGAAAACATGTTACTGTTGTAATCTTTTATTGCCAGTTTTGTCTCTCTTTCTGAAACCTTCATCTCACAGGCTCAGAAAAATGGGATTTCCCCACCACCACTTGGGCCTTTGTATTGTTTGTTTTGTAATAAGCTGGAGAAGCTCATGAACTGCTTGGGGCAAGAAGATGAAATTTGACATGGGTTTAGCCTTTATTTGGGAGGCCTTTCTGTGAAAATTGGAAAGGACTTAACTGATGGATTGAAAACAGCAGTCTGTGGAAGTGAGAAACAAAAGTGTCCTGCCCCTGACAGTTGCTAAATTATTTTAATAAAATGACCCACCACAAGGAGAGAGAGATTGAGAGAGGGAGGGAGAGAGAGAGAGAGAGAGATTGAGAGAGAGAGAGCACACATGTATTGGGTAGTAGTGAGTAGAAGTCACTTACGGCTTACTGATATATTCCCAAACTGAATGGCTTCAGATACAATCCTGGTGCATACATATTTACTCAGAAGTTCTCTTTGAGTTTGCCAGAACATAAACCCAGCTGCTTATGTGTATAAAATTGCACACTCAGACTTACTGGTAGGCTTTTTGCTCTCTCAGAGTTTTTTTTAAAATCATTCTCTATTTTGGGAAGCCAACTTTAGGATAATTTCTTTTGTCTTAGTCTTCTATAAGATGTCAAAAGGTCTCTCATCCCTTCCGCCTCTGGCAATTTTTTTCTCCGTACTGTGGACATGGTTCCAATTGCTTGCATTCCAACAATGTTTCGCATCATTCCTCCTCCTTATTGTGAGCCTTGGTTGATACACTAGGGTGCATACCTCCATTCTAGCAGCACCTAATAAGCTTTTGTATACAACTGTGCTAATTGTTGGCCGCACCAGAGATTTAGAAATGTAACTTTCCCAACTTAAGATCACCATAGTCAAATTAGTTGAAGAGCTGGAATGCAGCTAGATGCTCACTGAAGTACTCGGTTGGCCAGACAAAAGTAGAATGCTACTCTCCTAGCATTTATACCAGGTTTGGTCAATTAAAAGGAATAATGTATTCTCTATCATAGACAAGTTTTTCTTTACTTAGATTCCTGGTCGCAAGATCAACAGCACCCCATTCTCTCCAATTTTAGGGCCAAATCTGAGATCAGAGGATGAGTCTTTGTGATATCATAGGTGTGATATCATAGGTGATATCACAGAAATGAAGCAGGCAAAAATTTGGAGGGGATCAAAATCTGAAGCAGGTGATTGTGGAACCAGCTGAATTCAGATGCATGGGCTAAGAATCTAATAAATCCTGATTAACTAAATAATATAGAAATGTAAAGATGGAAGCAAAGACCCCATTTTTTAATGACCATCCAGGTGGCAAAAGGTGCTGAGCAACTGCAGTGTTGCTACAACTCACACGAGAGTTTATATCCCACACAGCCTTAATTACAGCACACATAGTAAATGCATTTTTCCCCTCAGGGACCTTCCATGCTATATATTATATATATATATATATTATATATAGCATATTATATATAGCATTATATATAGCATTGATTCCGCGTCAACTGCATCCAGTGGAATCCTGGGTAAGTGAGGCACTAGAATTCTCTGGCTGAGAATTCAAAATATTTTGCTGCTGCTGTTTTTGTTGTTGTTGTTGTTGTTGTTGTTGTGTGCCTTTAAGTCATTTCTGACTTACGCTTATCAAGGGGGTTTCTGAGGGCTGAGCGTGTGTGTGACATGCCCAAGGTCACCTATGATTGAGCAAGGAATCGAATCCTGGGCCCTTACCACATCATACCCAATAGTGTGTTGTTCTGGTGGGATCCCAGCATTGCCATTTCTATGATGGGATCAGGGCCTGAATGCTTTCCACCACACCATGCCGGCTTCTGCAGATGGGTAGCATCAGGCACACGGTTCTTCCCTCTACTGTACAGTGTCAATGGTGAGGCCCTCTCCTTGCCTTTTCAGCACCCCATGACTCATGTCAGTTCTTGCACCATACTGCAGAAGGAAGTGCCGTGAAGCACTTTAGCCCTTACTGTATGCCTGCAGCTGATGGGATCATGGTGGGAAAGGGGGCCATTATTGAATTTTTTCGAATAATGAAAAAGGCCAGGTTTCCAAAAGATAGTGACATGACAGCAGCTGGCCCACAATGACCTCATGCAGTGGCATGGGTCCTGGACCAGGAACAACACATCGCTTTGCTGGGATGACAACAGTAAGGACCTTGATCTCCTGGATTGTGTTCCAGTGCTCAAACCACTATACCATTCTGGTCTCTAAACGACAAATCCCAGGATTCCATGAGAGGGAACCATGGCATTTAAAGATTAATCACAGTGTTATGTACAATTGCATAGTATGAAGAGGCCTCAGGTTCTTTGCTGATGCTGAGCCACATAGGTGGCTAAACGCCAGAGCAAATAGAGTTTTTCCCCTCCAGGCTCCATACCACTGCTGCTAGGATTTGTGCATCATAGTTGCACAAGTCAGGATGCCGGTCCTCCACTTCTTGCCTTGCTTCAGATGGCATAATGGGCACCTAGTTGCTCTGTTCTCAGTTCCCACACCTTGTTTTTGGGTCCACCATGATTTGCCCAGTCTCAGTGTACATGCAAACAATCTTCAAGTTGAACTGGTGAGCCTTGGCACCAGCTGAGAATGGTTGGCAATGAGTACTTAGGTTGTAAAGTAACCTCACGGGGGGGGAACAGTCTGTTTTACAGGTACTACTCCCCCTGAGATTTTTCTCCCTACCTGAAGAAGCATAGCAATTCCCTGAGATTTTAAGTAGAACTCTGAGATCTGGCAACCTTTATTCCCAAAAAGTCCTAGATAGGCTATTATGTTAGTGTTGGCCTGAGACAAGGATACTCACTTCCAGTTCAGGCCTGTCTTCCCTAACACATGGAAAGCATGATATAATCCAAGGACTTGTGATGTTCCATCAGCATGGTGGCTTTCAAAGCAACCTTGTCTATTTCCTGCCTTGTTAGGTGGTGCAGGAGATCAGAGAATAAAAGATGTTTTTGAAATGCTAGGCATGTCTAGGAAGAATTAAGTTAGACATGTATTGTTTTTGCTATTAACAATAATTGCACTTATTAGTGAGTCACATATTTTCAATATGACAGGACTTTCTTTAGAGTAAACCTGCCACACATCCCTACAAACACATTGTTGCCCTCAGACTACAGAGCTGAAGTGAAGGGTACTCTGGTTTCTACTACTAGTATGAAGACTTAGCACTATTTGGAATCTAGATTGCTTCCCAGAAAGTAGGTCAAGCAAGGGGAAAGAGTGACCCAGTCTATCAGCCAGGGAATGAGTTGCTGTTCCAGAGCTGCCTTGGGTTCTATGCCAGAAGAAAGGTGGCAAATAAAATAACATAAATGCTTGCTTTCCCTCCCCTCACAATCATTTTTTTAAAAATTATTGTTATGGCTATTAGATAATGAGCCTAAAGGATGGGATTGTTTTCTCTTTTAATAAAATTATTTTCCTAAGCACCTTCTGTACAGAGCTTAGAATATTTTTGGTATGTTACAAATTTTAAATGGCTTTAAAATATTACTCAAAACGATTAAGTTGGCATATGAGTAATCCATTCTGGATGTCAAGGTATCCCTTAAAAATGTGCTAGTTTTCCTATAGATTATATACACAATTAGAGGCTGTTATTCCTGTACAGAAATGCAATGAATAAAAATTTAATGCAGAAATGCAATGAATAAAGATTTAATTTTACATTTTACAATCTGGAGCTCTAAGGGATCATAAGAATCATAGCAGAAACCCTGCAATTATTCTTTTGAATTACCGCTCCCAGAATCTCTCAGTCAGTGTGACTATTCTCAGGAGTACTGGGAATTGTAATTAAAAAACAAGAAAAGAAACAGGTAATATTTCAACGTTTTGGACAAAACAGCAGCTAGCCCAATGTCACAATAGCTCTGCTGATGGAAGACCCTAGGTATTCCAGCAGAACACAGCAGTGGCAAAGCTGTTCCTTTGTGGAGCAAAGGATTTGTGGAATTTTTTTGTGAGTATGGGAACAGAATCTACCTTTTGACCGGAAAAAAATCCATTTTGGGTGTTTTAGCATTATTGTAGTGGAAGAATGGATCTAATATTTTATGCTTCAAATAGCACTTTTTCTAACACTGTCAAATATGACTTTAAGAATAGACAACACAAAAAAATAATACTAGAAACAATATGAATATCTTGAGTTCTCTATGGCACATATTCTATTTTTGTAAGGAAAGACAACCGGAAAACTATCAGTGAAATATATGCATAGTCTGCAAAAAAGTAACACTATAAAACATCAGGCTTTAAACTGCTTGCAATGAGTGCTCCATGGGATTACGTTGCCTTCATAAAAATGCTGCAAGCTTAAAGAGACTAATTCCAGCTTTAAATTAAGTAGTTTGGGGGGAGCATGTTCCAGTATTAAATGGCAAGAGCATGTGAGTCGTTCCTAGGACACTTTCCCTTGAAATGGGGGGTGGGGGAAGGAATTATGTTGAATGCACAGATCTGAAAAAGAGAAAGATGTACACTAGTATTTCATAATATAGATGGGTGAAATGTAGTTGTTGTAGACACTATTTTTGTTTGTACCAAAAAAAAAAAAATGAGAGGAAAGTTTTCCGAACTTTTCTGTGTTCTCAGTTTCTCTCTCTCTCTTTTTCCCCCTGCCTGGTGGTGATATTACTGTTATCAATTTCCATTGGACTGTATTATATTAAAAAGATTATATGTGGGTTATTGTGACTGTAAAATGTGGAGTTTCTTTTTTTATTAGATACACTATATTCACAAGGTAGTAGTAAATGGGACTACACACATAGGTAAGTCTCATTTTTTAATTCATTTTTAACATGAACAATCTAATCTATAATCAAAGTAATATACATGCAAAAAATAAAGAAACAGTAGAAAAAGAAAGAAAGGGAGAAAAAAGAAAATGGTGTGTAACTAATACACAGTAGTGCTCTGACCCCCCCTAATCCTGACTGTAATGAAAAGTAAAAAAGAAAAAGAAATTCTACCATTACAGATTCAATTAAATAATCCTACTATAATTACTAACAACTACCACCACAGAATATGGCATTATTAGATTTCTCATTGCTCAAAAAATCCCTAAACAGTTTCCAGTCTTTCAAAAAGTCTTAAAGTGTTTTATCCATTAGAATGCATTACAAAATTTATACTTTTTTTATTAGTATGTAAATCTTAGACCAGTAACGTTTCATTTTCTTACAAGTCCACCACATATATAAAAAAGGAACTCTCCTTATCTTGACATCCCCAGCATTGGTTTGAAACATTCTGAGACATTTTTGACAGCTTAGTTGGGGTCAGATACCATCTATACAACATCTTTTAAATTACTGCACAAAATAAATTTTATATCTTCATACTACATTTTCCCCAGATATCCATGTAGACATTATGCCCAAAATAATGCTTTACCAATTCTCCCCTATATAACTTGAAACTAAAGCCTTTTAACTTGACATCTGAATTCTAGTAATTAGGGTCCAAATGAATCCCCCTTTGCAAATATTTTCGAGTCTAGTCATTACTTTTTAGTCTGTACTTTTTAGTCTGTAGCACAGAAACTACATGGATAGAGAAGAGCTGATGAAATGACACAAACTAAGTAGAAGGTAGCTTCATAAGGCAGACAGCAGTCTTTGCAATGAGAATTTTTGGTTGTTTGAGAAATGACTTAGTTGTACTATCCTCTACACTACAGACACAAACTAGTTTAAAAGTTGTCTAATTGTCACACCTTCATGCAAGTACTGCAGGAGTTGAAATTTCCCTGAGGATGCTGAGATTTCTGTAAATTATGAAGAATGTCATCATCACAGAATTACACCCAGGGTTGACTTGGAGAGAAGCCATGCTACCAGCTAATGTTTATTATGCAGATGTGCCAGAGGTCAACCAACTCTCCCTCTGTGGAGACTCTTTATTATAAGGCTGATCAACGTGTGCTGCCTTTGTTCTGATCATTATCACCTTTTCCGAAATTATCTTGGTAATTAAGGTTATTGTAACAGCTGAACTTGCTAGATCAAAGTAAATCTCTGTGCAGCTCATGAGTAAATTATTAATTTGAAAAGCCATTTCCTAATTAGTTTTTTAGTTATCAGAACTATAGGGTGGGGAGAAGGGATCTAAAAGTGAGTGGAGCAATGTATCAAGCTCACCTCTTGGTCTTTGAGAACCTGAGCTGCTAGATGAAAGGAGGGCTATTTATAAGGTCTCATCTGATGTGGGAAAAGTTGTCATAAAGCCATGATTTGGGTCAGAGCTTGTAGAAGCGACCAGTACCTTTACATCTACCACTGAACTGGGAAGTGAGTAAGGACTGAAGAAATCTCACTAATTTACTTGTCCTTGACAAGACAGGCTGTCTTGACAAGTTGAGACAGCCTGTCAAGAATTCGTTATCCTCCAAAAGGTTTCTTGCCTCCAGCACAAGAATGAAACAATAAGCCCTTTTTTGTTGAGCTTTCTGCAATTTGTGCATATGTCTCTGAGCAAACTCGTGAAGTAAAGCTCACATCCAGAGCAAGTGCAGGTAGATGGGCTAACTGATTAAAAAACAAAACCAAACAACCAACCTATTTAATGCCTTTAATTTTTAACAGCCCACACAATAAATTCTTATTTTTATTTTCTACTAATATGAGACCTAAGGTGTTTCACAATATGCGGATAAACAAAATACAATTAAAACAAAGGGCAATGCAGAAGTTAAAGAAAAATGAAACAATCATATTAAAAATACTAATTTAAAACAGATTTACAATGATAAAAGCTCAATACACCCCAACTAAAAGACCTGCAACAGGCAGTTAACACTCAGAGGTTTCAGTAAACAGAACGGTCTTTGCCTGCTGGTAGAAAAAGAACAGAGGGGAGTCAACCTGACTTCCTGTACTGGGGAATTCCACAAAGTAACAGTTATTGTAGTTTAACTATTAAAATTAAACCATTCACATTAAAAACAAGTGCTTCTTGCAAATGTGAAAACCCCCTTGAGACCCATGGAAGATACATTTTACTCTCTTCAGCAGAGAGAAAAATGCATGTGAGAATGAAACGGGGGGGGGTTTATATCTCTAGGTGAGGAAATCATACATTTCACCACTCATTTTATCCCTCGCTGTTCCTGATCCTCTTCACCATTTGTTGTTGTGAATAGTACTCTGAGTGTGTAGTGCAAGGGGTAAGGAATTTGTGGCAGATGGAGGGAGAGGAGGGGTCGAATAGGAGGTGGATTTAAAGTTGTCTCATCTACTCTATGTGTATGGCACAGCAGGTGTGGAACGTATGGCAGATGAAGGAAACAGGCAGGAGAAGTTATGGTTGTTTCAACTGCTGATTCAAAGGTACCTCCATAACACTTTTCTGAAAATTATTGTGTGACTTGGAGAAACATAAATACTCATTTTCTGTGAGCCAGTTTGCAAGGCCATCTTCTGAAATCATCAGAGAATTATTAGATTTGGTGCATCTGATCCTCAAAAGTACTCATGGCCCAATTATTATAACTTTTACATCTTAAATATAATGATTTATCTTGATACTCCTATGGAATATGAGACTTTACTATTCCTGGGTTATAAGCCCAGCCTGGCCATTTCCACACTAGACTGTTATAGAGCTACAGCGGCCCCTCCCTAAACTGCAAAGCCCAGGATTCCATAGGATGTTGAAAGTGGAATAATAGCGCTATAACAGTCTAGTGGAGAAATGGTCCCTGTTTTGTACAACTATCTGAGAACAAGGGAATAATCAGTCTTGAGACATTCCCTCTACACAATACTGTGTGGATTAGTGGAGGGTTTTATTTTATTTTTTTAATGAAAAGGAGTAAAATTTTTATTTTTGCTCATACCAAACTATAAAATGTATTGGGAAAGACTATTATTTTGGTTTCCATTAGAATGCAATTTAGCTAGGCTGCATTTGTATTAATCAGTTTGCTCTAGGAAATAAACACCTACATTTATGGTGTTATTGTAACTCTACTTCTAACAACATTTGCACAGGAAAATAGGTATTATGCAATGTGATGCCAGTTAACTGGGTGTTCATGAGCTGTGATGGATTATTTTTAATGGCTGGTATTTACCTACTTCATTAAATGCTCCTTGATAGACTGCTGTATTGGAAGGTGGGGAGAGAAAAGCTACACTGTTTCTCATTCAAATGAGCAAAATATCTTGTGTTTGTGCCTGTCTTAGGTTTAGGCTAACTAAGCCTAAAGATTTTTTCTAAAGCCCCAGACTCCTTACTTTTATACTTCTGTCACTATCTCACTGGCCAAGTTCCATTTTCATGCCCGTCTCCATAGCAACATCTTTAAGGATAAAATAACAGGAATGTGAGGAAGCTGCTTGCCCACAAGAAAACAATCTCAGTGCTAGAACCCCGACTAGACAAAATGCTGGGACACTGCACATTCCAAAAGAGTTGGGTAGGTTATTACAGGTGGTTTCACTTAAAGGGGCAATGGTTTCTTCTCCTGTAGCATATCTAGGGGAAAGGGTTACATTTCATTTTCTCATATTTCTCACTGTATCTCATTAAAATCTATCTATCTATCTATCTATCTATCTATCTATCTATCTATATTTTTTTGCGCTGCCCAGTGTTTGCCTTCCAAAACTTTATTGAGCTTTCCAGCTAGCTTTCAGGGCTCCTCTGGTTGGTCATGAATTACCATCAAAAAATAGCCAAGAGGACATTTGAAAAGAACAAAAGGTTTCCCTTGGCATCCACAGATCTATAGGATGGCAACTTAAGCATCGTCTTCTTCCCCACTTCCAAGAAGGAGAAAAGATACATAGACCTGGAAAACATTTAAATATGTTTATAATGTATAACTATGATTATAATTTAAATAAAATATATTGTCATTTGATCTACTGTGGTATATTAGTTTGAGGGTAGGACTAGACTCTGGGAGACCAGGGTTCAAATCCTTGCTCAGCCATAGAAACCCACTGAGTAACTTTGGGCAAGTCATACTCTCTCAGCCTAAGAGATATGGAATAGCAACCTGCCCCTGGTGAAATCATGCTGAGAAAAAAAACCATGATAGATTCTGGCCCTTTCCACATGAGGCTGGTGAATCGGTTCGTGCCGTTTCTTACCGGATTTTCTGGGCTCAAAACAAGGTGGACTTTCCCTCATTTCCTTCTGCACAGCTGCTGTGTATGTTCCATTCTGATTCAAAGGAGTGCGAGTTCATGAATCCACACTGCCTCCGCCGTGGCCACTCCCGCTACTCCCTTCACTCTGCCCCGTTGACTGCGATTGGCCTTTTCTTTTGGCATGGTTTAGTACGTCATTGCATACGTGCATACATGCGTAAGTCCATACTACCCCCTGGCCCCCCCATGAGCCCTCCCCCGGCCACAAATCCACATTGGTGCAAATGTACATGTCTGCACCACTGTGAAAGTATGATTTGGATTGATCTGGAAAATTGAAAAACTGATTTCTTCCGGTTTTCAAATAGCACGCTTTACCACCACATGGGGGTGTGTTTAGTCAGAATTATGTGCAGAACGAAGGTAAATCAACTGAACTTAGTCCACTCCAAGGTGCAGAAGACCTCCATGGCTTGCCATTGGCCCACCTTAATAACCACGTGCGGAAAGGGCCATTGTCACATAACACACAACAATAACAACATTACATTTCACCACAGTAAAGGCCTGCCTAAATTTCTGATGGCACTAGAAGCTGTCTCATATCACAAACGAAGCAGGGTCAGACTGGTTAGTACATGGATGGGAAACCAGGGCATACTTGGTGTTTCAAGCAGTATTCAGAGTAAGACGGTGGTAAACTTCACAATAAATCTTGCCTAAAATACTCCATCACAGGGTCACCATAAGCTGGAGCAATTCAAAGACATGTAACAACAGCAACAGTAGGAAAACTGTGGCCTAGTGACTTGTGTACTTCATCAATCCGCCACTAACTGTTCGTGATCAACTTCAAGGTCTCTGGTCTTCTCTCTTACAGTTCTGGATCTTCAAACAGCAGACTTTTCCTGCTGTGCAGTTTGATCCATTACAAAGCTCTGCCAACATTTGAATGGGAAAAACCAGTTAGTCTTAAAGGTGCTACCATGTTTCTTTTTTTCTTCCTCTTCCTTCCACCTTTTTATACTGGGCTTACTTATTTGTACTTACTTCGACTGTCCCTCTGCTTGTTTATAGCATTTCTCTCCTGTCTTTCTTCAAAGACACTTCAAGAATGCTAACAACAACCAATTAATACATTTGCAAAACAATACCATTGAAGATATAAAGGTAGGAGAAGATAAAACAGTAATATAAAAATCATTCACAGTAGTTGGAGTCATGCTTTTATTTCTTTAAAAAGCCATTTTCTTACTTTTTTGAGTTATTACTTAAAAGAACTTTAAAAGTAACAGAAAAGCAAGAAGTAATGTAACAAGTAACATAAATTGCCTCTCCTTGTGAAAGTAATGCTAATGAATTACCTTTGTGGAGGTGGGCTTTATAGCAACCTCCATAGGAACATACATTTTCAAAGAACTTTCCAAGCTTTAGCCGCTGGGGAAAAGATACTATTAAAACAGCTTCCAACAAATTTAAAGCACTTACAGAAATAGTGGGTAGTAGCTTCCATGTCAAGGGGGAAATGTTGATGGGGCACTGATTTCAGTTTTTATTTTGGGCATTGGGTCTGCCACCTTGGATAGCTCTTTTAAAGTTTAGATCAAAACCTGGAACATATTCAGCACCACACTGACATGGGAGATACCACTGCCCTTAATTTACAATGTTCTTAAACTGAAGAGCCTCACAGTATGACAAAAGGCAGTGTTGGCTGGCTTCCTCTTAGGAGTGATAGGTCTAGCTCCAAAACGATGATAACGGCTAGTAAAAATGTGTCCTCCCTGATTGTATTTCAGTTGTCATTTGAACATGCAAAAGTGTCTCTGCTGAAAATCTTAATAACTGTGTGGGCTTATACAGCAGAAGAGATTTCCTCAGATATCCAGGTTCTAAATCATAAATGGTTTGTTGTTCATCATCACCTAGTAATATGTATATCTATGACTGCTTTCTTTAGCTAGGGGCTCTGCCTTGTCTCTATTTTAGCCTCGTATATGTGATTTGTCCTATTTTCTAAGGGTGTTTTCTCCAAGTATAGTGGACTTCCCCTAACTCATTTTTCACTGTACAGCAAGAGCTTCTTCCATTTTTAATCCAGGCAGGTCAGAGACTTTCATTAGAGGAACATTAAGGACATGAATCGGTGCGAACTTATTCAGGAATAAGTTCCTATGACTCCAGTGAGACTTTTACATAGCGTTTAAATTACTTTATAGTAGAATCACCTTAATCTGCAAGAATCTTGAAAAGAATAATGAAAAATTTCTTTATGCTAAAGGGGCCTAAATACCCTCAAGACACCAGATTCCATCTGATCTTGGAATTAAGCTGGCTCAGTTTTGGGTAGAACTTGGATGGGAGACCACCAGTGAATACCAGGTTCTGTAGGTGATATTTCAGGGGAAGGAACTAGCAAGACTACCTCTGAGTATTCCTTACCTAAGAAAACTCTATGAAATTAATGAGGTTGCCCTATGTTGACAGGTGACTTGAAGGCACACACACACACACGAAAAGGTAAGACATGCCATTGGAACAATTGTCAACTGCTAGGTTTTTTTCCCCACATTTTAGGATTTATTTTGGCAAAAGCTTCACTTGCACAAAATTCTTTTCTTCTGCCAGACCAGCACTTTTGTGCAGAATCTCCTTTGCACAAAGTGCTTTTGCACAAGTACAAATTTTTTTTTGGGGGGAGGAGGGTTGAGCCACAATTTTCACCAAAGTGTTCTTCTGCACAAAAATTCATAATTTTTTTGTCAAAATTATTTAAAATGTTTAGGAATGTTTCAAATAATTTTTGCGGACAAAATAATAAGGAGGGTTCCTTTTGCCATATGTGATGGACTTGTAAGAATGTGAACAGTTATTGATCTGAGACTTATATGAAATCCAAAAAAATTTAAAGGTGGATTTTGCAATGTCACCAGAAGCATTTTTGCTGGGTATTATGGATGAAGAATTAATTAGAAAGTATATATCACTTCTTCAATATATAATAACAGCAGCAAGAACATTGTTTACTCAAACTTAAAAACAGACTGAAACACTGACAATGGAAGAATGGATTGCTAAGGTTCCTGAGTTAGCCCAAATGACCAAACAAATGTGGGGTTTAAAGGATAAGCCAGTAGAAGATTTTTTTAAAAAAATTGGATATTGTTAATGGACTTTTTAAGAAGTAAGAAATCTAACAATGCCATAATCTGTGACTATGCTTACTATTAATTCTGGTAGGATTATGTATTTAGTTGGATCTGTAATAGTAGTTTTTTTAAAGTTAGTGTTCAGTGATTTAGTAAGCTAATGGTTTTTAGTTTAGTGTTTCAGTGTTGTGAGTTAGTTCCAGTTTAATTTCATGTTACTTTCCTTTTTCACCTTTCTTTTCTTCTCTCTGCTTTTTGTTTTTCGGAATGTATAACTTTGACTGTGAATTTAAACTAATAAATAAATATTTTAAAAATGTTTTCATCCACCGTGAGGTTTCTTTTGGACCCTGCTCAAGACTGAAAGGACCAATTTTTTTAAAAAAATCATGATTAGCAATAACACAATTTTTAAAAAAGAGAAACATTTATTGTGCAGCAAAAAAAGAAAAGTCCCCAAGGCAAATAAAAAATGAAAAAATAACCAGACACTCTTCTGTTCTCACCAAATATGGGGTTAAAATTTTGCATTTTTTTCCCTGCTTGTGGAAATGAAATATGCAAAAATTTGTGTCCAGGCTATGGAGTTTAACTCCTAAGAAGTTTTTTTTTTTAAAAAAAAAACACACACAAACCCTTTCTTAAATTGTAACTCCTTGTTGTGTAAAAAAAGTAAAAAGGGAGTTGATCATAGCAAATCAGTTGCCCGTCTTTATCTAGCAGCAGACAAAAGCACATAAAAGCACATATAAATAGGTTATCATAATTGTACTCTTCACAGAGTGCCCTTCACAGTACCTATTAGTGAAATGAAGAGAAAAGGCGGTGAAGTGATCCTTCACATTCTCTTTCATGGCAATGCGGCCTTTCAGCAAATATAAGGAAGTCGTATCCTTGAAGTTGCCCCTGTAAATGAGAGTACTCCCTCTCATGTGAATTTATGGAACCTTTCTGATAACAATCATCCTCCCACTTCAATTTATTACTGTTGAATAATCAAGTGGCTGTCAGATCTGAATAAGCTTTTTGTGGCTACACCTGCATAGATGCCCCACCTTCTCCCAATTCTAATTCAGTGGAAACATTCCTGAATTCCTCTTGTGCATAATAGTTGTGCACATATAGAAAAATGTCCCCCATCTCATTCAGTCTGGAAAAATGCAATGGCCATGTACTATCTGCTGAAATAGGTGGGGATGGTTGACAGCTCTGAAGAAAGGAAATCCAGTAGCATCTAATGACTTACATGTCAATATCATCTCACACTGGCTTTAGGCTGCCCTTTAAAGATGCTGTTCAAGGTTTTGGATCCTTTCCTCCCAAATAGGCTGTGCACTTTGTATATTTCGTTTAAAGTTCGGAATAAAACTCAGAATGGATTCACATGGAAGCTACCAGCATTACTGGGGAAACCATAGAGACATCGGCTTACAGCTTGTTTTAAAGAGAAGATGTTCCCTCTTAATAATTACTGTTATGGGTTGCAAATAAGGCACCTTTAGCAGTACCTTTAAAACAGAGGTTCTCGTCCACCAGCCCTCCAGATATTTTGGACTTCATTCAAGAAGTCCCAGCCAATATGGTCAATGCTAAGGAATTATGCAAGCTGAAGCCCCAAATATCAGGAGGGACATTTGGCAACACTGCTTTAAAACATCCAGTGCCTGACAGCTGGTTCTTGTACATATCTATGGTTAACTAGTGTACAGCCATAAATTCTTATTATGTTAATGTTCTAGACGTCATGTCTTTGAACAAAAGTACAATTCCTCTTTGAACCAGAAGGTAATGCATGGAAGAAGACCAATAAACTTTTGCATCAGTTATTCTGATCTTCTATTGGTGTGAGCAGTTGGTTGCCAACCACATACACTCCCTTCCCCTCCATCTCACCAAAAAAGTTGAGGGGGAGAGAACTGTATTCAGCCACAAGGAGGAAGAGGACAAACATGTAGGCTAGCATTGGGCCAGTGTAGATGGGCCAATTGCCAGAGTGATGTTTTAAGGATTGATGGCCAATGTTTTTAACTGCTTTGGCCATTGCGGTAAAGAGGCGCAGAAGTGAAGTAGCACACCTTTACATCTTGCTACTATAAATGTTTTCACTCTCTGAAGTGATGATAGGCAGACTCCAGGTTTGTGGGATCCAACTGTTTTGTGGTTTACACCCACGACCTAATGCAAGATGCAAAATTGTGACTTTGGACATAGAGCCAATGATCTACTGTACCCTGTGTTGGAGCTAATTATAATTCCTGGCCTTCTGAATATTTAATTTGGTACAAAAAACTGACACATCACTGCTGTAAGATTTACTTTTTTAGTAGTAATAGTTGCAACAGGGAGTCTGCAGCAGCAGAAGGCATTCCAGTTCTTTACCTTATCATTTCCAACATAATGTCCAGCAACTAGTAGCACTGGACCCCTGAACAATTAATTTTACCCAGATTATCCTAGGGACAACACTGTAGCCTAGGTCCACTGGGCTGGGTGCCCCTTCTCCAAAGTGAGACCATTGGAAGATGGATCATTGAGGTTGTATAGGGTAGAACAAGCAAAATTAAAGTGTGTGTGCATGGTCCATCTCCACTGTAATAGTCCTGAAAACAGTACATTATAAACAAGATGGTAAAAGGAAAGTTTACTCTACAGTCCATTTTCAGACATCGGTCATTTCTTAGTCTTCAGCTCGGCTAAAGTGAAACTATCTAGCAGGGTCTACTAATCACAGAATAAGCCTTTCAGGATTCTAGAAGCCATCTGCCTGATAGGAGAAGATAGGGCTACTACCACTTGTGAGCTAGCCTTTGGAATGATGTCCATGTAGTAATATAAATTTTGATCAAGATTGCTATAGAGCAGGTATATTATTACTGCTTTCAGCACCAGCAACTGAGCTCATGCATAAAAATCCAGTCTTGGTTTCTTCCCCAACCTTTCTTGGTTTCAGTTATGCCATTTGAAGGATAAATATTTGTGTGTCAAAAACACTTGTCAATTTATTGCAAATCATGCTGCGATTTAACAGTAGATCTCAGCCTGCCTTCTGCATACCCCTGCTTTATATTTACGCATCTTAAGCTATATTTAATGCAGAACTAGAGCTGATAATATGCAAGCTGCAGCCATAATTCCCATCATAGCTATATCTAATTTCAGTCACTTCCTCTTAATTAAGCATACAGTGTACTGCAATAGAAGTATTATCAGCAGTAGACATATGAATCTAATGGAGATAACTACAGCCAATACATGCAGCTTTTGTAGTAAATGTGTGCATCTGGTCAATGGTCAATGTCGACTCAAAATAGTTTTCTATAACAGAACATTACAATGTATTGTTGTCTCATAAAAAAGAGTGCTTGAAATGCATAGTTGACCCTTTAATAGCTACTGCAATTGTTATCACACTATTTGTACAGTCATTGGTTGTTCAGCATTTGTAACCTGACAAACATTCCTAGTTGGCTGGCACAACTCTACTTTTAGATCTGATTAGGACTGTAGGTCGCACCATTCCCACTCCAGCTGTCGGCCCTGACAGCGTGTATCTATTCAGTGAAGTACCAACATTCATTTCTCTTGATTCATTTTATAAAAGCACCATATTTCAGAGCTGGAATGGATTTTGAATGTCATCACCCCCCACAGGAGGAAGCTATGCCAACAGTCATTATACATATCAGATAATTATTTTTTAAAAAATAAAAAGCTAATGTTTCATTTAAAAATAATTGTATATCTATTTTTAAAAACTATGGATATTTGAAAACATGATTCCTCTTGCAGAGGTAAATGTTGAATGAACTAAAGAAATGAAAGACCATGCTATCCAATCCTGCTGCTTTCTGGACACTATTCAACTGTTTCCTTGAAGCTTCAATACTTCAATACGCAAAACTTCCTGTCCCCTTAGCCACAACAGATTCCCATTTTGGCACCTTTTACATCATGTTGCAGCATCTATATGGCTTCAATGCACAAAATTTCATTTTGTAAAACATCAACATATGCTACTACAAATGCCTTGCTAAAATTCAAATATGTTTAGTGACAATGGCCATGTTAGCATTTAAAAAAAGTCAAAACCCTGTCTTAAATAAATGCATTAAATGTGCATTGGCAGTGTATGAGTGTTTCCAGCTCGTTCCTGTAATCAGGACGGCTAGCAAGTAAGCCACAACTAACAACAGAGAACTGTGGTTATTTCAGTTTTTCCCAAATAGGGCTTACTAAACAACTTCAACCTATAGTTTAAACTGGTTTATGAATTTGCCTAGTTTGATAGCAATTAGCCATATTTCTTTGTTCACATGTTATCAGGGAGCTATATTTTATTGTGACTTGTCTGCTTCTACCTCTTTACAGCTTAGGAAATTAAGTAGGGGTGTGGCAAGGGTGTAGCTATGGGGAGGACAATATGAAGGCATTTCCCTCCCCCAAGAATTCTGCTGATCCAGATGAAGTTTTACTTCGTTCTCTCAAATTCTAGCCCCACAGGAACTTAACATTTCAGTTGAGCATTTAGAAATACAGTGTAGAAATAAAATTCAAAGAAAGTAGGCAGGTACAGTTACCAAGGGAATGCAAGCATAGGAAGTTTAAGAGTTCTAATTGTGAATGATTTTCAGTGTCTCGCTCTTTGCAAAGCTAAAAGTTTGGGGAATGAAGGGGAATTTCATGGGGGAATAATTCTTAGTGTGGAGGGACTACCTTCATTTTGTCCCCTCCCCTGGTAGCTACAACTCTGGACATTTGATGGATGAATGCATGAATGAGTGAGCGAGCGAATTAATTCATTAATTTTGTTATTTCAACAAAAGGTACAATTTGCAAAGACATAGGCCATTTCTTCTCTACACTATTATAGTGTTGTTATTCCACTTTAAACACCATATGGGATCCTGGGATTTGCAGTTGAGGGAGGGGCCTTTAGAATTCTCAGCCAGAGAGCTCTTTGGCCTCAGTAAACTACAAACCCCAGAATTCCCAGGATGTTGAAAGTGGAATAATAGCACTATAACATTGTAGTGTGGAAATGGCCATTGTCAAGCCCCATCAGACAATACAAAACAATATAAAGGGATAAACCACATAAAATTGGATGCAGCTGCATTCTTTTGAGTAGACACTGTATCCAAATTACATAACCTTTTTCCTTTCGCCATAGATTCAGTTATCAAATACTGCATTTCTGCAATGAATAAATTAGTTCAGGTCTCTTTAAAAAGTCCATGTCAAGAATACATGTGTTGCTCAAGCATATCCTGGCTTATTAAGCCAGAATGTTTGTCTTAGCATTGTGTGTAAACAAGGTCAATGAGATTGCATGCTGCCTCTTTCTCTTTATAGCACCTTGATGTGTTTGAGCTGGGGATGAAATATATGCACAAACAGGGGCCATTGCTCACATCCATCATTATTCACTGTCTTCTTTGTAACATACAAATGAGGGATCCCTGTTCCCCAGAGTTACTGATGGTAAAAAAGAAATGGATCCTGGATTTTCACATAATATGTACGTTTGAAATAAATGGATCATATGAGGGAGGAAGCAGACACAACTTCTTTCACCCATTTTTTCCCTTCTTTCCATATCTATCTCTCCTTACCTCTCCAACTCAGTGCCTGCTATGTCACAAAGATATGGCTGTAGAAATGAGAGGAAGGGAAAGCCAGGACCAGTTTGTCCATCAGACACCCCTTTTTCCTTCCCAGGAAATGTCTGTGCAGTCCAGTTCACTGTGTTATCCAAAAAGAACAACAACAACAGCCTTTCTCAATTTAAAAAAAAATGGGATGAAAGAGACTCAAATATTAAGTGGTGAGATGACATAACAGTGTTATGTTTTTCGAAAAGGAACAGTTCCTACCTAATGTGTCTACCTGGTTTTAAATTCTTTCAGCAGAGGCAGAAATCAGACACATTTTCCACTTCTGGAGAAGAGACAGGAAGAAGCATCTAGTTCTAGTGTGTATGAGTGAAAGGAATGTCTTTGATATGAGTTGGGAGGCAATAGGGCCCGGAAAAAAACAAACAAAACAGGGAAGAATGGGCTGCAAGATCTAGAAGGTTCTCATTTCTTGACTGCAGTCTCCATTGTAATTAAGGACTGAGCCACAGTATAGAAAACCTGAACTATTTCAATGTCTTCATTACCTACTTTAAAGTTATGTAAATCAACTGTAGTCATTATTTTGGCTTTGTTAATATTCAGCTGTAAACCTGCCTGTGCACTTTCTGCCTCGACATTCTGCAGTAATTGTTCCAAGTCCTTGCTATTTTCAGCTGGTAGCATGGTGTAATCTGCATCTCTTAAATTATGTTTCTTCTGCCAATTTTGTCACCTCCTTTCTCCAACTCTAATCCTGCTTTACTTATAAGTTCAGAGATAAAAAAAAAAAGATGATAAAGAGATAAGATGATAAAATGCAACCTTGCCTGGCCACCTTGTCAATTGTAAACCATTCCATTTCTCTGTATTCTGCCCTGATGGTAGCCTCTTGTCCTGAATATAGTTACAGATCAGGACAATCAGATATTGTGCATACCTATTTCTTTAAGTGATCCATAACTTTGCATAATATAAACAATAAAAGAGTTTGATATAATAAATTATGCACAGGCTGATTTTCTTCTGAAATTCTTTGATGTATTCTATTATCCAACATGGGTTTGCAGTGTGAACCATAGTGCCTCTTCCTTTCCTGAACCCAGCTTGGATGTCTGTTATTTCTCGCTCCATATATGGAAAATGTTTTTGTTATAGAAATTTGAGCATTGCTTTGCTTGCATGGGAAAGTAATCCAAAGGTACTGTGGTTGCAGCAATCCCTGGTATCCTCTTTCTTGGGCTTTAGAATATATGTTGAACATTTCCAATCTGTGAATCATTCTTTTGTTTTCCATAGTTGTTGATAGATTTTAGTTAGAACTAGAGTCTTTGTAGCTTGAAGCAGCTCTATTGGTATACCATCTGTTAACTGGTAATTTATTTCTTCCATGTGCTCTGAGTGTAGCATTCACTTCATTTTCTGGAATTGTAGGTTTGTCTTCCAATTGTTCTTCCTTGAATTAATCTGTCATCCTTTCTTCTCTTTTATATACTTCTTCAGTGCATTGTTTCCATCATCTTTTGATTTCTGCTTGGTCATGCAATGTGCTCCCTTGCTGGTTGTAGAACATCCTGACTCTTGGTTTAAATTTCCCTTTGATTTCTTAGATCTTTAAAAGAAGTCTCTTGTTCTTCCTTTTTTTTTTTTTTGGGCCATCTTCAATTTCTTTGCTTTGATTATTATAGTAGTTTTCCTTATCCCTGCACACAAGTCATTGAACAGTTGCATTCAAGGTTCTGAGTCTATTTTTGTGACTTTTTACTTCTCATCTGTCCTTAACTGCTTGAAGGATTTCATCTCTTATCCATTGAGGCTTCTCTTTCTTTCTGGCTACAGCTAGTGTCTTTTTGCATCCTTCCCTGACAATGCCTCTCGGTTCAGACCGGAGTTCTTCTGGCTCTTGGTCAATTAGATTTAATAGTGCAAATCTATTTTTTACGTTACCTTTAAATTGTATGGAGAGGTTCTTCAGGTTGTATTTCAGCATAATGGTTTAGTATTCTTTTTTAACTTTACTCACATTTTTTTATATTAGCAGTTCACGGTCTGTGCCACAATCTGCTCTTGGTTTTGTTTTTGCAAAGAGAATGGAACTGCTCCATATTCTGCTTCTAGTTATGTAGTCACCTTGATTGTTATATTGGTCCCCGAGTGATGTCCATGTATACAGTCTCTTCTCTGGTTTCCTGAAGAATATGTTTGTGATGAACTCATTACAAAATTGGCCTCACAAAATTCAGTCAGTTGCTCTCCTGCTTCAATTCTTGATCCTAGACCAAATTTACCTACAGTATTGATTCTATTTTGTTTCCTAGTTTTGCATTCCAATTGCTTGTGATTAACAAGAACTCCTGTTTTGGTATGTGATCAGTTTACTACTGGATTGCAACATAGACTCTTTTCTTCTTCTCCCTCTGTAGTTGGAGCATAAACTTGGTTATGGTTATCCTGATTCCTAAAGTCTTATTGATATAATTCAGTCAGATTTTGTATTAAATCCCCTGAATGCTTTTGCACCATCCTTCTTCAATATTAATGCCACTCCATTTCTTCTTAGAATTTCAATGCCTGAGTAAAACACTGTGAAATTGTTTGACTCAAAATGTCCCATTCATGTCCACCTTAGCTCACTTACCCTGCATTCTGCATTATTTGTATGTGCCATTTCTTGTTTTACTCTGTCTAGTTTTCCCTGATTCATGCTTCTCATATTTCTACAATATGTGTTGAGCAGCTTCAGACTTTCCTTTCATCTCTGAGCGCATCAAGAGCTGAATGTCCTTCTGACTTGAATCCAATTGCATCATTAAGCACATTGCTACTTGTAGTTGTCCCCTGCCGTACCTCAGTAATCTTGATGAGTGCCATCCAAGCTGGGAGTTTTGCCTTTTGGCACTATCTCATGTTTTGGATTATCCCAGTTATAGGATGTTAATGGCAAAAGACATTCAAAAGTGTGTTACTGTGCCTCCTCCTGCATAGTACTAACAAGTGTTAACAATGGCACCACTGTTTTTGTATCTGACAGATCCTCCACTAGTGTCACCCCCCACTACTGCTGCTGTCCAGAAGCTGTTTGGCACATTTAGTTTGGTTCCTCAGTAAAAACCTGTCTGACATGGGAGACCCTACCAGCAGCAGCACTGCTACTGTCAGCATAGCCTCTTGCCTCAAAGGAGCATGCACTTCTATCACTGTAGAAAGGTGGTGGGATTGCAGCTTCTGGCTATTCGCTTAATAACCCACCCCTTGCCTCAGTCCAATAGCTAGTCTCATCCAGAGCAGAGCCACTGAAACAATGGAACTTATATAAAAACTGGGTTACCAAATTTCCATTGGTTTAATGGGTCTACTATTGTTGGGTCTAGATAATGTATTGGGATAGGGGATGGGAATGAAATCCACAACCAAAAATGAACTGTGAAACATGACTATCTTTTGAAGTTTGTAATTCCCTGCATTTTTCAGTGGCATTCTTTAGTTGTTTTTTTTAAAATGTGCACATCCAGGGAAAGTGCACACACAAAAATTTGTATATTCATGAAAATAATGTTAAAATGCCTTATACTGCTCAGAATATTTTGTGCAAAATAATGTATGTTTTGGATGAAAATATATGAACAGTATTTTTTTAAAAAAATGGATTTTTTTTTTCACGTGTGGTGGCGAAGTCCAAAAGTCTAAGGGTTTTACTTGAAGGTTTTCCATGAAATAGAAACAGTAACTAATAAAATTTGACGTTTTTGGCAATAGTGGGTTTATTTGTATTTACTTATAGAAGAAAACAAAGATCTTAGTAGTTAAAAACTAGTTTTTTTTTTTTCTGGTCTAACAGCTTGTATGGTGATTGCTCAAAAATGCTGAGGTCTACAATTTATCTTTGGACTGTTGTTATGAGAAGTTATGGTCTCTTGCTCTCACAGAAAAACTGACACAAATTTGCAGTTCAGGAAATGAACTCCCTGATGACCCCTTAGTATAGATTGGATTACATTAATTTCCTTTAAGAATAGAAACAGAGGTAATCTTGATCCACCTGGTTCTCATGTCAGTCTTTGGAATGACAACTTAACTTGAAGGCTAGATGGCTAGAAAAACAAATATATGTATACAGTGAGTCATTAAAAATAATTAACAACCATTCCTGTCTTTTTCCCTCCAAAATGTGTACATGTATAAATGTGTCCCACCTGTCTCCCTTCATCTGGAGTCATTTGCTACCCGCCCTGTTGGGATCCCAGGAGATAATGATGTTGCTCCCCTGCCTCTACATCTGGCTTGTTTTTTCTTCAGTCTGTTGGCTGATGTTTCCTCCTGTCCTTCCCTCTTCTCTAACTCTGTTGGCTTTCCATGCTGGTCTCTTCCACCTTCTTCCCTTTACTACCCCGGGCTTCCCTTTTGATCTCCTTAGCCTCTTTGTCTTTTAACCATTTTAGCAACTAGTTTGGTGAAAACTGGTGCAAACTGTCTGAATGATACCACTTTGTACATACGCTGGTATTACGTTTTATTAAGAAATGCTGACAAATTGTAATTTTTATTTTGTTCTGTCGAATTTTTAAAATTATATTACTTTCAATCAAAGCTTTTTTTAAAAAAGGAGAAAGTGCATTGTTCTAAGAATATTTCATTTACCTAGGAGAATGAAATACAGATTTTATTTTATTTTATTTTATTTTATCTTTTAATGGCCTGAGCAGTTTGGGGGCAAGTAAATGGAGCTTGAAGCATTGCACTCTTCACCAGATATTGGATGCTGTGCTGGCTACAAGGTATAGCCATAGGTGCTGTCCTGTATGCATAGGACTGGGTGCACAGAGATTGTATTTTGAGAGAGTAAATAGCAGCAGCTTTTTTATGCAAATCTACCTATTTGCATGTTGCCATAATCCAAAGTCCAAAGTGCTGTATTCTTAAACGTGTCTTTGCATTTTGGGGAGATATTAGCATAAATTATCACAGTGTGTTGTTACAATCTTTGCATGCTACAGAGTCCATTAGTTGTGACTAATTATCATTTAAGACTATTTTTCTGTCATTAAGGGGAGAGGAAAAAAGCCCTTCTCCCATCTGGCCTCGTTGTTGTGATTCGTCTTGTGCTGAGGTAATGTGCAGGAGAGAGGAAAATATTTCACCTCAGCAAATGTGGAGGAGCAAAATTAAGTGTAAAATACGTGATCTTTTCCTGCATTAGCATAAAAATTCATTCAGTGGAAGGGAGGGAAATACCCCTTGAATTGAAGATATAATAGCTATCACTGGTACGTAACCAGTTTGTACATAGGACACAGTATACTAGGACACACATTTAAAACTGTATTTAGAGCTTACCATCAAAAAACGCCCTTTTCGTAAGTTACTATCAGAGCTTTAAAGAAGTTATTTTCTTGGGCTACAATAGCTTCCATGCTGGGGAGTTCTAGGAATTGTATTCAAAACATAGTTTCCCAACGTCTTGTTCTTATTTGCACCTAAACTAACATGGGGACAGGCAAATGCTGAGTAGCCCCATCAACAGCATTGCATGGAGTCATTATCCCTGATTCCTGATGCACATTCAAAGGCTTTCATGCAATATGGAATGGTGTACAATCAGATTCTGGGTTGTGTAAGGGTGGAAGGGTTTCTTCATGGTGAACATTCATTTGGACATTGGGTTCAGGGTTTATTGGTCCATCCTGCACACATGTTGGTCTGTGCCTGTGTGGTAACATCTGAAAACTCTTCAAACTATAAAGTTATAGCACTGTGATTTCACTTTGACTAATGTGGCTCTATTCCTTCTTTGCATACAGATTGCCAGACTGGCAGAATCTTGTAAAGTTTATGTGGAGTTTACATTTGATATGAATGTTATGGTCTCAGTGGACAGCTGTTCGTCAACATTGTTTTTCTAGTATCAAGGGATCAAAAGACTTGAGCTTGATCAAAACAAACTATTTGTGTTGTATAGGAGTAGATATTGATTATATCATCCTTTAAACCTGGAGACATCAGACACTTTAATCAGCTGTTCTCAGTTTGTACCTGTTTTCTGTTTTCGGTGTTATCTTCATTTGTAGTGCAGACACAATTTGAAAAACACTGTGATGCTTCAGTTGAAATGCTAGGAAGGCTACACAATTTGCTTTAGGGGCAAAGGTCACTTAGTCTTCTGATGTTTTTCCTTTCCTTTCCTTCATGCATGGCCCATTAAATTCTCTGAAATGATGCTTTATTTTGTGCACCTAAATTGAAACAGTAGTGTTAACAAAGTCTTGGCATTTAGTGCTGGAAACAGGTATAGGAAGCATAATGTGGAAAGAGAAAAACAATAACTTCTTATCTATATACACTGAATCAGCTGTTTTAAAAATGATCTTCTTAAACTATCTGATGCAGGCTGGAAATCCCTCCTCCCCAATGTGCCAAGGACTGGTACCACATTTGTACCCACTGGCTGCAGTTCTTTCTTTTTGTCCTTCTTGTGCTGGAAACTTGTCAGAGACAGATAGCCAAAGGCTCATGGGTAGGTACTGATTCATACAATACTACTTTGTGTAGTGCTGCTCTAGAAGATATAGGGATGGGGATCCATATCTGATACAGAAGAAGGACCTATCCAGCACTCATTCATGTAACATCAATTAACTTTCCCATTTCTAAACCCAGTAACTTGGGTATATTACTTGTAATCAATTTTTATTTCCTGCCACAAATATATTACATTATGACTGTTACATTACATTATGACTGTTACTGAGTGAGGGATAATGTCACTTCTTTTGTGGAATAACTCTAGCTTTTTAGTTGCTCTTATAATTTTGGGAATATAATTATGGGAATTCTCCTCCAGGCTTTTTTCTGATCTTCTCCAGTGCTGATTGCCCTCCCCCCCATCCTGTTTCTTTCCTTCTTCTATTTTTGGACTGGGATATCACAGCCCCCACTTAGCCCTTCTAGCCCCCACAAGAAAAAAATTTGTGGTCATCACTTTTGATTTTAAATTTTTGAAGGCCCTTTCAAACCTGGCACAGCCAATAATGGGTGCTGGGGTCAACATTTTGGCCCCCAGCCCCGTCAATTTTGCGTGTCTCAAGTATACCCAGTTGTATACAGAATGTGCACACACGGTCATATGGGGAACCATGCACACTGGCTGAAATCCAGTATTCCCTCAGCATTGTGTATTATCCACATGTGGAGATACACCATGCCAGCACTATACAGCAATTACCATGCAACATTGTGCACCACATGCAAATGACTGGGTGCTGCTGTGCAACACGGTCACAATGCACAATGTGCAAATTCAGTGTGCAAGTACTATGTGCAATATGCAGTATACTACAACAATGTATAACGTCTAATGTTGCAGAATAAGTTTCCGCTGCTGTCAGCAGAATATGTCTATCATGCAGTGGTGAATAATTTATCCTACATGTACGTGTGTGTATCACTAACAGGAGGCCAGCTACTGTGTGCTTTCTCTTGGACACAATAGAATTTCCTACTTGATGGGGCAAGGCGGCCAAAATGGGTGAATGCACAATTAACAGCAAGAACCCTTGAGACCTGTTTGCTCCCTGATACCAAGGATGCATCATCATCATCATCATCATCATCATCATCATCATCATCATCTACAATCACCCTAGGTGGTGGTCTTTGCTTCTCAGCAGATCTGGAAAAGCCTTTAGTCATTTCCTTTCCCCATCAGAGGTTGTTGATATGAGCATATCTTGAAGCCCAGATGCATTAGAAACAGCATTGTCAGAATGTGATGTCATTCTAAGTAGCGTTCTCTGCTCCATTTGTACATTGGTCAAAAAAAGATATACAAAGAGACCTTTCGGAAACTGTCATCTCCTTTACTCCCCTGAGACAAAAGGAGTCAGGCAGTATCTATGCATTTTAGCTTGTCTCATTTAACACATTTGACCTTCAAGTATATTTTTCTTTAGGACATTTTTAAAAAGTGGAAACAAGCTAAATAAGGGGGTTTAAAACATTTAAAAACAGGAGAGTGTTTCCACAGTGTCAACTAACTGTATTAGTGGCCAGTTGTCCTTCAAGAGGACCATTGATGCATATACTTTCTCTGTGTTCAACTTCACCCAAGAATAAAAAAAGAAAGTACAAGAACTCCCAGAATCCAACCATATCTCTAGCTGGGCAGCCAACTAGAGATTTGATTTGTAAAGTAAAGACAGTTGAAAACCAGGCTCCACAAGGACTGGAGATAGTAAACCATATACAAGAAGTTATCTCAGTCACACCTAAGATTATTCAGGCTTCTGATATAAGTTGTGCTAGATCCGTAGCTGAAGATATAGAGGCTGGGGCCCCTTGGGATTTGATTATAGCGAACTAATTGTTGGCACTGATGAGTAAAAATTTGTTATAGGTTTATAAGAAACATAACTTAAAGTGATGAATACTCAAGTTGTTTCCTTAAATGGCTGGGGATTGGGCAATCCTGTCAAAAGAGCACGTATCCTGAAACAAATTCAGGGTCTAGAACCAAATGTACTTGTTTTGCAAGAAATACATTTGAAGAGCGAAAAGCCAGTTTTGAAACAACATTTTTTTGGGGGGAACATTATGTAGTGGGTGGATCTGGGAAAGCTAAAGGAGTAGCTATTTTTTTTTTTCATAAATCAAATGCATTTATCTTAGAGAATAAGATCACTGATAATAAAGGCAGGTATATTATTCTACAAGGAAAATTTTACACACAATGTCTAACCTTCGCTATTTATTATTCACCCAACAAAAATCAAGTTGATTTTTTAGAGGAATTTTTTCAGACATTATCCCAGGTAGCTAAGGGGAATGTTATTGTTGGGAGGAATGCAAATTTGATCCTAAATCCCTTTATGGATAAACCTAGTCATACTCCAGATAAGAATATCTCTGCTAGCATTCGATTTCAAAAAATACTTAATGCAGCAGGCTTGGTAGACCCTTGGCACATATTACATGGTACAGAGAAAGATTATACTTGTTTTTCAAGTGTGCATAAAAGCTATTTTAGAATTGATCATATTTTTGTTTCTAAATTAGCATTGGTTAATGTAAGTAACACAGTAATTGAAGTTGCTCAATGTTCGGATCACGGACCTTTATTATTGGATTGGAATATACCAGATATTCTTTCTCCTGATAAAATTTGGTGATTTTCACCTCACTTACTGATGAAGGAGAAATTTAAAAAAGAAGTTATACAGGAAATCAAAATTTTTTATACAGAGAATAGATCAGATCACACATATGAAGCCTTATTATGGAATATGCTTAAAGCAGTAGTTAGAGGCTTATTTATAAAAGAAGGCTCCAGATTAAAAAAAGTAAGCGATAGTAGAAGGAATTCTTTATTGGCAGAGTTAACAACCCTTACCCAATTGCATTAAAAAACTAGAGATCCAGCAACCTATATGCTTATATCTAAGAAAAAACTAGGACTAGATGAATTAGACTTGTATAAAATTCGAACTTCTATGATCCATACTATGAATTTAATAATAAGAACTCTAAAATTATTATTAGCATATGCAGTTAAAAAAAAGTTTAAAGAAGATTATCCACAGTTTAACTAATTCCCAAGGTGTAATACAAGTTAACCCTAATAATATTATGAATTCCTTCTGTGAATTCTATCAGAAGCTTTATTAATCAGAAATAGAAAACAATCCAGATTTTTATAAAAATATTTCCATCACTCTCTATTAAAAAAAATATCTGCTACTCATAGTTCTTTCTTAGTGACACCCAAAACAGAGACTGAGATCAAAACTACTATTGATAGCTTGAAACCTCGTAAGACCCTAAGACCTGATGGATTTTCAGGAGAATTTTATAAACTCCTGAAAGATACTTTAACTCCAAACTTATTAAAACTATATAACGATATTTTAAATGGTATACATCCTCCACCTAGTTGGAAAATGACAGGGATAATGCCAATTCTGAAAACCTCAACCGATTGTCCATCAGTTAAAGACTTTCAACCTATTTCGCTCATTAACCAAGATGCCAAATTATTAACCTATATATTGGCAAAAATAAAAATAAAAAATTATCACCTTTATCACCGAGTATATACATTCAGATTAAGTTGGCTTTATGCTAGGTAGAAAATTAGCTGATGCTTTAAGGAAAACTTTGAATATTATATATATAGGACCAGTCTTAAAAAGGATCCAGTAGTGCTTTTATTCTTAGATGCTCTTAAGGTGTTTGATCATTTAGAATGGAGCTATTTATTTGAATTATTAAATATTATGGAATTTGATAAAAAGTTTATCACATTGATTCAGAATTTATATGATAATACAACAGCCTTAATTTATATAAATAGGAAAGATTCTCCTCCAATTAAGATTCAGAGAGGGACCAAGCAAGTTGTCCGCTATCACCATTGCTATTTGTGATAGCTATAGAACCACTTGCTGACACGATATGAAAAAATTATAGTATCAAAGAACTTGAAATTCATGGTGTCACACACAAAATCAATTTATATGCAGATGACGATTACTGTTATTTTTGAAGAAACCAGATACTTCTATAGTACATTTAAAAACAATTTTAGACAAATTTGACATTCATGGAGGAATATGAATAAACTTTCAGAAATCTGATATGATCTGTTTTCATACCCCAACACATATTCAAAAGGACTTGCAAGCACTCTTTAGTTGCCAATTGCGACCATCCAGTTTTAAATACTTAGGAATACTTATTACAAAAGATCTTAATCAATTAATATATTGTAATTATTGACCAATCAATACGTGGATAAGGTCTAAATTGAAACAATGGGGTAAACTTCAACTTTCCCTATTAGGCCATATTGCCATTATTAAAATGTTCTTATTACCACGTCTGGGTTTTTTTTATATCAGACAATACATCTTCTCCCTCCCAAGGCATATTTTTTACGTTGGCAATGAGATATTTATTTTTTTATATTTCAGAGTTATAAATCCAGATTTACTAAAAATGCAAAATTTATTAGAGGTAAAAATGGGGGGTTGGCGATACCACATATGGAAATGTATTTTGATGCCTTTCGGCTAAATCAGCTAATTTTTTTCATGAAGAAGGGAGGGACACCAATTTGGGTAAAAATGGAAATTTCTGAGGAAGATACAGAAACATTGCAATTGTAATATATGCAAGGAATGAAACAAAAATGTTAAAATATTCTAAACTCCTTTCTTCAAACTGCATGTCAGGTTTGGAAGAAATGGCAATCAGTATTAGCACCACCTACATCTCCACTTTGTCCATTCTTATTTCATCTGGAGTTTCTATTTCCAGATAAGTTTAATCAATTTAAAAAATGGGCAGATACGGGAATATACTGGTTAAATGATCTCTTTGTAGCAGGTAAGTCTTTGTTGAAAGAACAACTCATGCAAAAATTATACCCTGACCAACCTTCTTGGTATCAAATAGTACAACTTATTTCCTTTTTAAAGACAATTTCCAAACAAGGTTACAATCCTAGATTGCTGACAATGTATATGCTTATTTAGCTCCTTCTTTTAACAGCAGAGCAGGGGATATTTATGCCTGTTTGCTAGATTATTCTTATGGAAATTGATTATATGCAAAATATATATGGGAATTAGAATTAAATATGAAGATCTCAGAGGAGGATTGGAAGCAAATTTGGACCTTCCCTTCTTTTAAATCTAGATCTGCACTGATTAAAGAATGCTCCCTTAAGATTATTCATAAGTGGTACTGTACCCCAACACAAATTGCAAGAATTTTCAAGAATACCTCTTCCATGTGCTGGAGAGGATGCCAGCAAAAGGAAACATATTTGCATCTTTAGTTTTACTGTTCAAAGACTTATCAATTTTGGGCCTCAGTTTTACAAATAATATCTAGTATGGCTCATCAGAATATTAGAATGTGTCCAGCGCTGATTCTATTATCTGTATTCACCAATGATAATAGTGACTTAAAATATAAATCTTTAATAACCTTGCAAAGAAAGCAATTGCACAGAATTGGAGAATGGGGAATTTCTCACTGAATAAATTGTGGAGTAGAGTTTGGGACACAATTCTGTCAGAAAAATTTTCTGACCAATTGCATTTTGGAAATACTTCATATACACCCTTTGAAGAAAGATGGTTCCCATTCTTGAAGTATATAGATTCCAATAAGCTAATTCAAGTCCCAAGGGGCAAATTCTCAGAAATGATATTTTGTCTGGATGAATATGATTGAATATGTGTTATCAAAATGATGTTGTTATTAAGATTGTTACACCATGTGTTCAAGTAATCAGGATATAATGGCATTGTTATTGTTGCTGTATTATTGTTGTTTGTATTTTATTTATAAAAGAATAACTTTAAAAAAGGGGGGGGAAACAGGAGAGTGTTTTTTCTTTCTTTATGAAACATCCATCTCCATTTCTTTTCTCTTTCCTTTTCTATTAAATTGTTGTTAGAATTGTTTGCCTTTATAGAAGGTCATACTTCTTAAGGTAGTCTTTATGAACAATTAAAAATACGTTGGGTGTTTCTTATTATTTTCAACTATGGTGAGTGCAAGAATTGGCATAGTCATCCATATTATCAAAATAGAGTTATGTGGGCATTAAACCAAAAACATATTTTCTTTCTTGAATAATAAAAAAATATTTTACCTATGTTTTTGGTTTGAATTTGGTATTGCTTTCAGTCAGTTCAATATGCACTGCAGAAGCACAATACTTACTAACCTTGTGTCACAGTCTGAAAATTAGTTTGGTGTCCACATAATCAGAAATAATTTGTCTACATTTCTATGAATTTAAAGTGCAGGCTATGTGTTGAAAACTCATTGGGCAATTTCCCAAAGTACATAGTTGTGTGTTCCAGTTGTGATCATCTTTCCCTAGAAAATATATCAACTGACATCCTGGATGTCTTTGTTGTAATTCCAGTTGGAAAGAACAACCAGTGAGCTACATGCCACTTTGATACTTATCCATGTGGAGAGCAGTAGCTTTAGATTTCTGTAAAATGTAGACAGTTCCAGACATATTGACTTACAGCTGCCTAACTGTGAAAACTCAAGCTGAGGAAGGTTAACACTATCAATTGTTTTTCTCTCTGGAGCCTCAACAAGATGGTTTTCCAGCTCTGTTCCACCTTTGTGAAGCTGGTGCCTACTGAACTTTATCTTTTTCAGGCTAAGTACATCTTTCAAAGGCAAAAACTATACTTCTTTAGAAGGAGCAGTTGCACTGGCATGTTGTCTTCCCCCCGTCCCCAAATTTGAAAGTGCAGCGGCTGAGGGTGAGGCAGTGGTGTTGTGGTAAGCTTTAAACTGTGAGGATTTTGCTCTGACAAACAGCACAAACATGGCCCTATAAGATACCCCCCACCCAAAATATCATAGCAAAGCTGCTGACCTAAACATCTTTCTTTGGGATGCTGTTGTTTTTGTTGTTATTCCCTATCAAGTTGACTTTGATTTATGGAGACCCTGTGAACGAGTGATCTCCAAGATCCCAGGTCATCATCTGCTCTGTTCAGGTCTTAGAAACATGGGACTGAATCAATCTGCCTGTAGTGCAACCTCCCTCCTTTCATACTCCCTTACAAGTATTATCGTAATGAATCACTTTGTCTCATGATATGTCCAAAAGATGACATCTTCAGTTTAATTATCTTCTCTTCTAATGATTTGTTCTAAGACCTGTTCATTTGTCTCTTGCGTAGACCATGGTATCCACAGAACTCTTCACGATCAACATATTCCAAATGAGTTGATTTTCTTCCTGTTAACCTTCCTCACTGTCCAGCTTTCATTACCATGCATAGAAATCAGAAATACTATGCCCCAGATTATGCTGACTTTGATGTTTAATGATTTGTCTTTACACTTGAGGATCTTCTCTAATTCCCTGATATGAACAGGTTGCTTACCTGTAACTGTGGTTCTTCGAGTGGTCATCTGTGCCATCATACACTAGGAGCTTTAGCGCCTGCGCGGTAGCGTTCGGAAACTTCTAGAGCTTGTTCGCTTGGCGGGAACCCCTCCCCCACGCCGGTACTGCGCATGCTCCTCCCGCCGAGCAACGATCTCTCCTCAGTTCTGTCGTCCGCCGTAGAACCTACAGGGACCTGAGAAAGAGGGGAGGAAGGGCGGGTGTGTATGATGGCACAGATGACCACTCGAAGAACCACAGTTACAGGTAAGCAACCTGTTCTTCTTCTTCGTGGTCTCTGTGCCTTCATACACTAGGAGACTGTGTAGCTTACCGGTTGGACGGCGGGTCAGGTCCTACAGCACGGAAGCCAGCACCTCACGTCCAAACCGGGCATCTCTGCGCGACCGGCAGTCGAGCCTGTAGTGGCGCACGAAGGTCGATGGTTGGGACCAGGTCGCCACACGGCAGAGTTCATGCAGGTCAACTCCTCGTAGGAGGGCCGCAGAAGTAGCCACAGTTCTGGTGGAGTGGGCTCGAAGCAGGACTGGCGGAGGCTTCCTCGCGAGCTCATACGCCAGTTGAATAGTCCGTACCACCCACTTGGAGAAGCGCTGGGTGGACACTTTGAGGCCCTTCCGACGTCGCCCATAGCAAACGAAGAGATGCGGCGTCTGTCGGAAGGAAGCAGTCCTGTCCTTGTAGAAGGCCAAGGCCCGACGCACGTCCAGGGAGTGGAGGGACCGCTCCAACGGTGTCGTCGGGTTCGGGAAGAAGGCAGGCAGGATGATGTCCTGGTTGAGATGGAAACTGGACACCACCTTAGGCAGGAACGAGATGTCAGGTCGCAGGACCACCTTGTCTCTGTGGAAGACCGTGAAGGGCTCATCGGATCGAAGAGCTGTGATCTCACCCGCTCGCCTCGCCGAGGTCACCGCTATCAGGAAGGCAGTCTTCATGGTCAGGAGCCTGTCATCCGAGGTCGCCATCGGCTCGAAGGGCGGCTTCGTCAGCTGCGAGAGCACCAGCGAGAGGGACCACGGCGGTAGCGGCGGCGATACCGGCGGGTAGAGATGATGAAGTCCTTTCAGGAACCGCTTAACGGTATCGTTCCTGAAGAAGGCCGAGGCAGCAGATCGTGGCGGTTGGTATGCCACGATCGCGGAGAGATACACCTTCAGGGATGGAAATGCCAGACCCTGTTGCCGGAGGTGCAGGAGGAAGTGCAGGACGGTAGAGAGCCCCGCAGGCGATACCGGCTCACTCCTCTCGTTAGCGAAGGTCAGGAAGCGTCGCCATTTATATTGATAGTTGCGACGGGTGGATTCCTTCCTGGCCGCAACGAGGACGGTCCCGAGCACGGGATCGTCTAGTGCGATATCCTCCAGGCATGGAGGGCCAGGCGTGGCAGGTCCGGATGGAGGACTCGGCCCCGGAGTGGGAGAGCAGGTCCGGTGTCGGTGGCAACCGGAGCAGGTCGTTTCGTGCAGCTTGTAGCAGTGGTGCGAACCAATGTTGCCTCGGCCAGTACGGGGCTACCAGGATCGCGTTGGCTCGGTCGGCGAGGATCTTCGATATTGTCCGGCCGAGCAGCGGGAACGGCGGGAACGCGTAGAGGAGTTCCCCGGTCCACGGAAACTGGAAAGCGTCCCCGATGGAGGCGCGATCGTGGCCCGCTCTGGAGCAGAATCGGCGACACTTCGTGTTTTCCCTGGTCGCGAAGAGGTCGATGGATGGTTCGCCCCAGCGGTCTCGAATCAGTCTGAGTGCCTCTTCGGAGAGGGACCATTCGTGATGGGATGAGGTGTCCCTGCTGAGGGCGTCTGCCGTGGTGTTCTCCTGCCCGGCCAGGTGAACCGCCACGGGATGCGTGTGCAGGCGAATGCACCATTCCCACAGGTCGAGCGCGATGTGGAGCAGGGTCGTGGAATGAGTCCCACCTTGTCTGTTGATGTAGCAGACGGCGGTGGTGTTGTCCGTCAGAATCAGGACCGTGCGCCCCGCCACGGCGTGGCGGAACGCCCATAGGGCTTTCCAGACGGCGAGCAGCTCCAGCGCGTTGATATGGAGAGCGGTCTCGTCGTCGGTCCATCTGTCGCGGACTCTGAGATCACCGCAGTGGGCACCCCATCCATACAGGGAGGCGTCGGTCGTTACCGTCACCTTTGGTGTCGGCTGTTGGAAAGGCATCCCTGAGATCAGATTGCGTCGCGACTGCCACCATCGGAGGGATGAGCGGACGTCTTCCGGCAGCTGCAGTCGGAGTGTCTGTTCGTCTCGCAGGGGATCGAATATGCGGACGAACCAGTGTTGAAGAGGTCTTGCTCTCAGCCTGGCGAGATATGTCACAGCGGTCGTCGCAGCCATGTAGCCCAAGAGCTGCTGGACGCTTCTCGCAGATAACGTCGGGGCCGTACGAGCGTGAGCGGCGGCCCGGATCAGGGTTTGTGCTCGAGACTCTGGTAGGTACGCCCTGGCGGAGGTCGAGTCGAGCGTCGCCCCGATGAAGTCCAAGATCCTCGTCGGCTCGAGGTGGGACTTCTTCGGGTTCACCCGTAGACCAAGGCGGGTTAGGAGTGACAACGTCATGTGGACGTCGTGGTAAAGTCTCTGTTTGCAGGACGCCACCAACAGCCAATCGTCGAGGTAAGGGAAGATGGAAGCGCCCTTCGTCCGCAGGAAGGATACCACCGGGGCCATGCATTTGGTGAAGACCCTTGGAGCAGTCGAGAGTCCGAACGGCAGCACCTTGTACTGGTAGCAGATATCGTCGACTGCGAAGCGGAGGTACCGTCTGTGCTGCGGGCGAATGGCGATGTGGAAGTATGCGTCTCGGAGATCGATGGAGGCGAACCAGTCCCCTCGATGTAGGAAGGGCAGGATCGACGGTATCGTGACCATCTTGAACCTCTTGGGGCGGATGTAGTAGTTCACCCCTCTGAGGCCTAGGATCGGCCGGAGGGTGCCGTCGGCTTTCGGTACCGTGAAGTACCTGGAGAAGAAGCCGGTGGTCTTGGCTTCTTGCGGGAGCCGCTCGATCACCCCTTTCTGGAGGAGGGACTGGATCTCTTCCAGGAGGGCCGGACTCGACGGGGTGGAGTAGTAAGCGCCTCGAGGCGGAATATCGTGAAACTCGATGGCGTAGCCAAGACGGACGATGGAAAGCACCCAAGAGTCCGTAGTGACATGTTGCCACTCCGCGAGGTGTCGAGCTAGAGTCGGTCGGTCTCCGAGTGCAGATGGTAGGCTGAAGAGTGGGTATTGGTAGGTCCTGCCAGGCACGTCAAAACCGAGACTTTGTCTCGGAGGAGGACTTCTTGGACGAAGCCGGGCGTCGTCTAACCGTGCGTCTGGCCGACGAGCCGGAGGACGGTCTCGACTGTCCAGACTGGGCCGAACGCTGGAACGACGAAGTGGAAGATCGTCGCCAGGATGGGCGGAAGGCGGAGGTCCTGCGGGCTTGCGTGGCCGGCTGTAGCCCGATTTTCTTGGCGGTTAACCTCGCCTTCACGAGATTGTCCAACGCTTCGTCGGTGGACGAATTTAATAGGCCCTCACCGTCGAAGGGGAGATCTTCAATTCTCCTTCTGGTGTCCTCCTGGATGTCGGCCGGCCGCAGCCAAGCATGGCGGCGCAGGCCGATGGATCCCGCCATGACCCGGGAGGCAATCTCCACTGCGTGCCTGGAGGAGGCCATCTGCTGCCGAGCGATGGAGATGGCCTCGTTGAATATCACCGAGGAGGCCTGGCGGATGTCCTCCGGTACCGCCTCCATCGCCGGTTGAAGGCGATCGAGCACCTTTTTCAGGTATGCCGCGAGGCAAGCCTGAGTGTTGGACAGCCTGATCTGCAAGGAGGCGGCGGAATAGAACCGTCTTGCATAGGCGTCCAACTTCCTGCCCTCTTTATCCGGCGGGGTGGTGTGCTGCCTGCCGGAGCCTTTCGTCTGTGCCGACTCGACCACCACAGAGTTCGGTGCAGGGTGGTTGAAGAGATAACCGGTGTTATCCTTCTGCACCCTGTAGAGGTGTTCCAACTGCTGCGGTATCGGCTGCGCCGAGGTCGGCCTATCCCAGGCGGCCTTCACCAGTCTGGATATCCGGGGCAGGAGAGGCAGCGGGGCCGTGGCAGGTTGCTTCTCCTCGAAGACGGAGAAGGCTGGATCGTCGTCCTCCGGCTCCGCATCGGCGATCTTAAGGCCGAGGGTAGTGGCCATGCGGAGCAGCATAGCAGAGAACTGGTGGACGTCCTCTGGAGCAGAATCTGGGATCGGATCCCCGAATCCCAGCGGAGGAGACTCCTGGGAGGCCGCCTCAGACACCTCTGACTCCGCACTCGAGTCGTACGACTCCGAGCTCGGTGAGTCCTCTCGCCGCTCGCTTTCCGGCTCCTTCGCAGTCGCCACAGGTGTTGCCTTCCTAGGCTTCTCCGCAGCCGGGACGGTGGTAGTGGCAGCGTCACGCTTGGGCTGGCTGACCACGGACTTCACCTTCTTAGTGGTGACAGGGGCAGTCTGGCAGGCTGAGGTTGTCTTAGCCCGCTCAGTCACCACCGACTCCGTAGGGCGCGTCGCCGTTGCAGTGACCCTAGGAGGTGGCGATATCGCCCGATATCGAGGTGAAGGCTCCCTCGCCCTATGATATCGAGGAGAGGGAGAGCGGCTGAAGGAGCGGCGGTCCGACGGAGATCGGCTTCGGTGGCGATGGTACCGAGCCTCGTCCCCTCTAGGCGAGCGCGATTCGCGCTGTCGACGAGGTGACCGGGACCTCCGGAAGGTCTCCCAGCGACTCGGGTCACGATGGTACCGATCCCGGTACGATGGTGAATGTGACCGATAAGAGGCCGGGCGCTCTCTCCATTCAGATTCCCTCGCGTACCTGGCCACGTAGGACGCCGAGGTGTATCTGGAGGCAGACGAGCGAGGTTGTTCCTCTCTAGTCTCCCTAGGAGGCGGCGAGGCCACCGGATGCTCCGAAGAGCGGGACTGGGACCTGAATGAGGTCGAACGCCGCTCCGGAGAAGCAGAGGTCTCTCTCTGCTGCAGGTCGACCGACCTGCGACGGCTGGAAGGGCGGTGGTGCTCCTCCACCAGGGTTGGAGGGTCTGCCACAGGCGAGTCCGGGCGCTGTTGGGGAACGTCCTCGATCTCATCGTCCGAGAGATCGACGGACTCGCCTCGCCCTTTGGAAGGCTGCTGAGTAGGAGGAGGAGTAGGAGGTTGAACGTCCCCAGCCGGGGAGCGCTTCTTCTCCTTCTTCTTCTTCTCCTTCTCCTTGCCCTTGCCTCCGTCCGGAGCAGGGCGCTTTTTAGCAGGCGTCTCCGTCAGGGGAGCCTCAGCCTTCCTCGCCGTCGAGGATCCTTTCGCTGACTTGGCAGCCGCTGACAGCTTCGGGATCCTCGGTAACGCCGAGATCGGCGTCTTCGCCGGTACCGAGCCCGATACCGACGAGGTGGACGGAACGGCAGCCGCCGATACCGTCGATGGCGTGGTCGTCTTCTTGTCGGCCATCTTGGAAGTGGAGGTCTCGTCTATCGCCCGCAGAGACTGTTCCCAACAATAAGACTTAAGTCTCGCGGACCGGTTGCGGAGAGTTTGGGAAGTAAAATCCCGGCAAATTGGGCAAGTCCGAATGTTGTGGGACTCACCCAAACAGAAAAGACACTCCTTGTGGCCGTCGTTGAGGGCAACTTTGCGCCCGCAGGACACGCACTTCTTGAAGAGTGCGGACATAAGACGAAGAACGCCAAACTGCGAAATCCGAAAAGACCAAAAGCCGAAGGGGGAGTCCGAAAGAGAAGTCAGAGACAGTCCAAAAATCCGTAAAACCGTGAAAACAGCAAGCCAAGCACAAAAGTGAGAGGAACAAACCAAAGAACCTTCCGTACGCGACGGCGGACGAGAAAGAACTGAGGAGAGACCGTTGCTCGGCGGGAGGAGCATGCGCAGTACCGGCGTGGGGGAGGGGTTCCCGCCAAGCGAACAAGCTCTAGAAGTTTCCGAACGCTACCGCGCAGGCGCTAAAGCTCCTAGTGTATGAAGGCACAGAGACCACGAAGAAGAACTGTCCAGCTTTCATTACCATGCATAGAAATCAGAAATACTATGCCCCAGATTATGCTGACTTTGATGTTTAATGATTTGTCTTTACACTTGAGGATCTTCTCTAATTCCCTGATATCTGTCTTTCCAAGTCTTAGTCTTCCGATTTCATCGCTACAGTGATTTTGGTTAATGACTATGCGTATGACTGGCTAATGATTGACTATAGGAAATCTTTAATCATTTCTATGTCTTTGTTACCCACTTTAAAGTTATGTAAATCATTATTTTTGTTTTCCTAATATTCAACTGTAATCCTGCTTTTGAACTTTTTTCCTTTAGTTTCATTGGTAGTTGTTCCAGGTCTTTGATATTTTCTGCAATAATGTGGTATTACCTGCATATCTTCAATTGCTGATGTTCCTTCCCTCAATTTTTATGCTTACTTACTCTCAATCTAATCCTGCTTTTCATCTCATATATTCCACATATAGGTTAAGCTGATTAGAGTGATAAAATGCGGCCTGTCTGACTCCCTTGCCAATGGGAAACCATCCTGTGCCCCCAAATTGTGTCTTACCAATGGCCTCTTTTCCAGAGTATAGGTTATGTATCAGGATAATCAAGTCTTGTGGCACTCCCATTTCTTTTAGATCAAACCATAATTTCTTATAATTTACAGTCAAAGGTTTTGCTGTAATCTAAAAATCACAGGTTCATTTTCTTCTGAAATTCTTTAGTATGTTGTTTGGGACTGAATGAAAGATTATTAAATCTGAACTGAAAGGTAAGTACTTACAGTAACTTCCTATCCTTTCCTTTCTTGAAAATGAATGTTGGGGTGGTGGTGGCTTGATTACTTAGTTATCTGAGGCCACTTTGTTGACCTTTCTTTAAGATGCATCCACTCGCCTTCATTAGATGATGGAACAGCCTTCTTTAAAGAACAGAATAATACAGTCTAGGGACAGCCCAAGATATTTCTGCCACATGGGAAGGATGAGAGGAATCCATTCCTCCATTCCATGTATAGAGGCTAACTGAATGTTGAGAACTGAAGAAAGGATGATATTTCCATTAACCTGAAAGCAGCAGACCAACATTGGGGATGCAGAGCAAGGCCATTTCTTCACTACACTGTTATAGTGCTATGATTCTACTTTCAACATCCCATGGAATCCTGGGATTTGTAGTCTAGGGAGGGGCATTTAGAATTCTCAGCCAGAGAGCTCTTTGGCCTCAGTAAACTACAAACCCCAGAACTCCACAGGATATCAAAAGTGGAATAACAGCACTATAACAATGTAGAGCAGAAATTGCCCAAGTTGTATGTCAGACAATCATTGGCCTTCAGCACATGCTGTCTCAGGCAGTTCTTGTGGATAGAATTCTGAGATAGTACTAAAAACTTTTTCATATTTCTTCTCCAGATTATAGACTCCGTTTACTTAAAGTTTAAATAATCCAAATGGAAAGAAGGACTTTGTAAGCTGATACAATGACTTACTTTTCAGATATAATTTTTTTTCATGATTTGAACAGTGAAGCTCTGGGGTTTGGAAAAGCCACATTCAGGTTTAATTATTTTTAGGCAGAATTTATTAGGAAACTACATTTTGGCATCCTAAACTCTTTCATTTAGGACCCTCAAATTGCTGCATTATTTGCCCCTTCAACAGCTCCTATGACAAACAGATCTGACCCAATTGTGCTATTATAACTAGATAGTAGGGGGTTAACTAGTGAGATTTGTTTCATACTCCAATTTAGTTATTCACTAAACAATACAAGATTTGGCACCGACCTATTTGATACTCTCCAGTTCAACTTGGGTCCAAATCCAAATATCAGTTCAAAAATCTAAATTTTCATGCTTTCCATCAACTGTAATTGGAAATGGCTTTAACTATTTTTCTGCTTGCCATAATTGGATGAAATTTGTAGACTCTAGGAGAGGATTATGTCTGCCAAATTTCAGACAACATGGGGCAGGGCTGTTTGTGCTATGTGCCTTTAAGTGTTGAGGTTTTTTGTTTTTTTTAAAATCAGAACTGCTGTGATTGATTGACTGATTAATTGATTTTTAACATTAACAATCTAATATACAACCAAAGTTACAATCAAAATGCAATCAAAGAAACAGTAGAAAGAAAGCAGGTGGACAAAAAGACATACAACTAACACACAGTAAGGTTCTCACCCCCCAGGTCCTGACTGTAATGAAAGAAAAATAAAAGGGAGAGAAAATATTATTGAAGCAAAATATATAAAAATATTATAGGTAAATAATCCTATTAAAATTACTAATAATGATAACCACATATTATTACATTGTTTCTTTTTGTTCAAAAATTTCCCGAATGGTTTCCAATCTTTAAAAAAAATAAATCCTCATTTGGCTTATCCTTCAAAAACCATGTGAATCTGGCAATTTGGACCACCTCAGCAACCTTAACATTCCATTCTTTAATCATCAGTGCTTCAGTTCATTTCCAAGTTTAAGCAAACCTGTTGCCATGTGTTGGAGAAGTAATCCATATTTACTGTCCAGTTCTTTATCTGTTAATATCTACCAAAACATCTCTGGTAACATTACCAGAACAGCTGGCATTTTTTTTAAAAAAAAATTCTTGGAAGACTTGGGTTGAATTTGCAGGGGGCAGGGGAGGTAATATTCTTCCTGTTACTCCTTTCCATGAATTTTCCTCCTCAGAAAGTTATGTTGAATAAAAAAACATGTTTAATCATTTTTACTTTCCACTTCATTTGGGACCATTGTCACAGAAGCTTCAACATAAAGTGAAGGAGTGGTGTGGAACACACAGTGTCAGAGGCAGAAAGTTATGAATGGGGATGGCAGTGAACTCACCGTGTATTTTGCTGGGACTGGATGTCCTCTGTTTTGAAGGGGCAGAAACTGGCAAATGCCTTGCAATGCTAGACAAACTGGTTCCTGCAGCTGGACAAGAAGGGTCAGTACGCTTTGAAATTTGCAGACATATATATATATATATGTATGTATGTATCTGTGAAAAATACCGTGTTACTTTTTTCAAATCCCCATACAGTGGGGAGGGAAGCAGTGGGGGTGTGCTTGTGCTGCCCGCCATCAGTTAGTGGCAGCTATTTATCATTACCAGTTCCATCAGCTTTCTTAGAAAGGCAGCTCTCTTCCTTGTCTTGAGGCATTGCGTCGGCTGCACACATTATTTTGCATGTTGCTTGCAAACCAAATGTGCTGGCAGGAAAAAAAAAATCCCCAAAGATTGCCCTGTGGATGACAGAGGATGGACCAGGGCATGTGAACTGTAAAAATACATGGTGGTGGTGGAGTATTCATATACCTCTAGTTTTGAACATTCAGCATTCAGAATTTTCCAAGTAAGCACTCTATGCTGTCCTTCTTCCAGGTCCCACAGAAAACCCCAAAACAGATTTGGTTTCTCTTTCTCTGGGAAAAAAAAGAACTAGAAAAAAAAGCACTAAACAGTAGATCAGGAGTGTGGAGTAGCATTTTGACATCTTCCTTCCAAAAGCACTGGGATTGGAGAGTCCTAGTAAAATTGTGATTGTAGCCACAACTGCCAGATACAAAACTGCACCCCCACTTCCCCTTCTCCAAATTCTGGTATTTTCCTAATGGGCATAGCTTGGAGAGAAATGTGTAATTTATTTTCCAGACACGTTGTCTGCATTTCAGTGTCCCTCTGTATCCAAACACACATGAATCTTCAAGAGTGTTCAGATTCAGTCCATTTTGGAAGAAATCTCCCTACTGTCTGAATCAGGCCTATTCTGTTTTGCATCTGATATCAGAGGTGCATGAATCACCTCTGAATCAGAGGTGCATGCTTAACAGATACTATTTAGTTCTTCTCATCTAATGAGAAAACAGAACATTTGTCATGATAAAAATCTTATTTACACTGATTATCAGAGTTCATTAACACTTCCATAAATCCTCAAATTTTAACATCATTATGTGGTAAAGATCTCTTTTCAAAGGGGTGGATGGAAGAAATCTGCAGTATTCCACTGATAAAACACTGCCTAACTTCCAACTGCTCCTAACTACACATTTCAGTTCTAAGATTGCAGTATTGGCAGTAAGTTAATAGAAATCATGCTTACTTTTAAAGGGGCATGCATTGATTCAACTAGTAACCATTCGACATTTGCACAGTTTGGAAAACTTAGTTTTCTGGACCACAGTTCCCAGAACTACCCCCGCCCCCCAGTGAGCATGGCCAATGCATGTTTGTTCCCAAACCTGGCTCCCAATATATTGTTAGATTACAATTCTCTGAATCCTTGACTATTGGCCTTACTGGCTGGGACATCTGGGAGATGAAGTCCAACAAATGCCTGTGGATCAACAATGGGGTTCCTACTGTTTAGATCTTCTAAACTTGAAGTAGTTTTTATAGAAAAAGAGAGAAGGATTCAGTTTCTAGTTATTCTCTTTCCTTCTTTTTCTCTCTTATTTCCTTCTGAAAGTTCTGTAATTTTTGTGTTTGCTTGCTTTCAGTTTCAAGCTACATTTCCTTAGTTCATATGAGGAGCATGAAGTGTCAGAACGGAGGGATTGCAAGGAGTTTACAACAGACAGAAGGAGATGATTGGGCTCTAACTTTCATTCTTTATAAGTTGAGTGTCCTACAAACTCTTGCTGACTAGATCAGTGATCATAGATCCACTGGCTCCAGTGTCAATGAAGAAGTAAATCCATTCTATATTTTATTGTGATATTTAAAGGAGCTATCCAAGGTTCTGAACCCAATCCTAAAAATAGGTTCTGCACCTTGAGTGGGCCTCACTGGCATTGGAGTCACCAACTACCACTGGCACAAAAAGGACAACTGAACAACCATTCTCCTGCTACACAGAGGGACAGACTCCACTATCCCTGTCTCCATAACTTTCAGATTTGAACTTGCCAGCAAAAACTTACCAGTCCTACAGTAGGGTCCAAACACTGTAAGCTGGGGTGGGCAAGTTGTGGCCCACCAAATGTTTTAGACTTCAGATCCCATCAGCCCCACCCAGCACAGTAAAGTTATCTGAGAGTTATAGTTGAAAATATTGGGGGTCCTCCCCCCGCCCCAGTAAGCAAACAAATATCATTCTTTTTCATGCAGCTATACTACATTTTCTAAAAATAGAGGTAGAATTGTGCTCCCCTTCAACTACACCACTGTGTCAGGTTCCATTAAATAATATAAAATACATGCAGTGTGTATTTTGATGCTTTTCATAGCCAGAGATAGAAGCTAACTAGGTAAAATCAAGTAGGCTGAAAAGTTTCAAGTGGAAAGGAGCAACTTTATAAAATTTATTTTTTTAACTCAAATAGTTTATTTAATTCTGGAGCTACATTAATAATGGAATTTCTACTCAGGTTATTAAATAAGTTATTAATTAGTTAAATAAGATGCTGTGCTAAAGAGCCCACAAATTTTACTTTTCCCAGCTGGCCTTTTATCCAAAGCTCAGTTCTCTTGGATTTTTCAGAACTGCTACTAGCTTTCTGTTGATCCTTCTGGGCTGGGGGTTTAGTTTAACATATGTGACTGTATAAACAAAAGAAAAGGGGGTAAAGAGATGAAATTATAAGGAAAGGGAAAGCAAAATAAAGGTTTTGTTGAGATAGACGAGAACTTTTTCTTTTTAAAAATTAATACAGCTCTTTCAAATTCAAAAAAGGGACAAGGGGAGGCGGCGTAAAATCATGGTTGATATTTTTCAGCTTCAATTTGCAAAGGCTTTCAGTGTGGGTATTTAACTTAAATGCAAATGACAATTTAACATAAACTTTCAAGGCTTCCTCTTCTAATATAAATACAATTGAGTTAGATTTTTTAAAAGCTTATTACTCAGTAAGAAAACATGTTAACTCTTCCATGAGTCTTCATAAACTGGGGCTCTTTCACACTGTGCAGTTATAGCACTATGATTACACTTTGAGTGCCATGGGCCTATCCTATGGAATTCTGGGATTTGCAGTTTGTAGATTGCAAACTCCAGGATTCCATAGGATGCAGCCATAGCAGATAAAGTGAAATAATAATTCTATAATTGTGTTGTGTCAAAGGTTTCAGGCACATAAATAGCATAGGGCAGAAATGATATTCACTTCTTTCTGTGTCTAGCGTGCAACTTCTTTGTGTTTCTGGATGAGCAGTGCTGAGAGGGAAGTGCCTTGAAAATGAAAACCTACCTAGAAGATTATTTTCTTTTGTTAACCAGGGGAAGTAGCAACTCGGGTCCCTATCACACCACACTGTTACAGCACTATTGTTCCATTTTAACTGTCATGGCTGCACCCTTTGGAATTCTGGGGTTTTTAATTTGGTGATGCACTAGAACTCTCTGGCTGAGAATTCCAAATGCCTCTCCCTAAACTGCAAATCCCATGATTGTATGCAATATTGACATGGCAGTTAAAGTAGAATAATAGTGCTATAACAGTGTAGTGTAATATGGCCCCCAGTCTGTGCCACCTACTGATCCCATGCTGATTTTTTTTTCCAGATGTGTTCATTATAGATGGCTACTGCAAACTAGCATGGGGATTAAAATCTGTGGTTAGACTTCTTTGACAATGGAACAGGGACCCCACAACAAAGTTTAATGTACAATAGCATGGATAACCTGGAAATCCAGGGATTCAAAGGATACCAGCATACCACTGGTTTGTCCTGGAGAGTTGAATGGGAGATAAGCCACCATCTTGACTGCTGATGGAGTCAGATAACAGCTTTTTAAGAAGCTTTTTAAGAAGATATAAGAAGATACATATGGTCCATTTATTCAGCTTTCCTAATGCAAGTTATAGAGAGCTCTATAAAATAACTTCTCTAACTACGAATACCATACAAATCCTTCAAATATTTTTTCCAAATATACTAAAATATACTAACTGTCAAAACCTACACTCAACATTTGATAGTCTTTTTCTTCCAAGAAGCCTACAGAAGGCTCTCAGTCGTTAGAAAAAGTCACTACTGATTTTTCTCTAAACAATGTCATCAATTTATCCATTTCAGCTAAGTCCACCAATTTTATCAGCTAGTCTTCTTTCATTGGAATACCTGTGTTCTTCTGCTTTTATGTATATAATAATCATGCTATGGTGCTCAGGTATCATGTAGCCTGCCATATTTTTTCTCAACTGCACAGTGTGAAAGCTAGAGAAATTCGATTGGCTACAATTGAACATTAACTTTCAGCATTTTATACACCATAGAATGTATTTGATTTGAGAATTTCTTGGTGGCTGACTGGGGATTTGAACCTGGTTTCCCAGAATCCTAGACCTGCACTCAGACCACAACACTATATTGGCTCCCTGTAGCTCCCTGTACCTGGTCAGTGGGATGGTGAATCCAGATTTGGGTCCAGGCCTTGAAGGATCTGTCTAAAGTCCGGAATCCTAATCCCTTCAAATAAATTCAATACTTTGGATAACCTTGTTAAACTAAACCTTGAGTAGATTCACCACCCTAGTGATATGGGAGGCACTAGTCACTACTGTTTTGTATATTAAGAATGAAACATGTTTATGGAAATAAAATGCCTATTGGTTAATTCAAAAGTTTTTTAAATAATACTATTAAACTTTACATGCAATATCCTGCTGATTAAGAAGTAGTGACTTAATTTTGTTATAGTCTCTTATGTTCAATATTTGTTTTGTGAATGGGTGCTTTTCCATATAAGGCTGGGTCTTGACTGTGACAACACTTTTTTTGCCTTTGGTGGGATTCATGTTTCAAGAGGATTTGCTTGGCAAAGAAGCAGAGCAGTCAGAGTTTGAACAGCTGCCTGTACCACTGTGCCTCCCAGAATGGAGTACGTTTAGTTTACACTGGGATATTTCAATGACAGTATATATTGGCTCAGTCCTTTGCGTGTTTATTGCTGGACTCATCTTCATATTACTGAATCTATGCCAGTAAAGGTTGTTACTGAATTGTCTATAATTCTCAAAATACTTGCTTGGTCCCCATGAAAATTTACTGTGCTGCAGCTTCCATCAACTTGACAGATCAAAATCTAAAACTGTTTTGCATTGTCCCTCTTTGTTGAGGATTTTGGCCTTTTGAATGACTAAACAATAAGATTTTGGTTTTCAGAATTGCTAAGCAAGGGAAGTGTAAACTGAGAACAGAACTCACATAGTTTAGGAGGCACTAAAGAATGCTTAGTTTCTGGCAAAAATTATTTTCTGTAGTGCACTCCATAATCTCAACATATCTGGCTCCTAGCTACATTCATGTAACTTGTCACCAAATTATTGCTAGAAACGTTTCCCATTAATGTATAATGTAATCACTGAAGCAAAACAAAAACAAAAGAAAACTGAGATAGAGCATGAATTATTTAAATATCAGGAACTAGTGTACCTTAATTGCAAATGTGCACCAATCAACAGAAGAAGGTAAATCCATTTGGATCAAAATCCTAATCCTAATCCTATTCTGATGCATAAATAACTGAAAACTTTCTGAAGAACTTTACAGTCTACACAGAATTTAGCCTACGTTGTTTTAGTGTTCTGTTTGACTTATTTGGGTGGTGAATTTATGAGAGTTCACAACACTGTTAGAATCAATTGTTGTTTTCCTCTGCTCTTATTGTTGAGATGAGAACAATGAAGGGTCAACAGGGCTGAGAAATGAGGCCATGCCTTTAGAAATACACAGACTTTCCCATGCAATGAGATACGCAAACAAGTCACTTCCATATTTTGAAAAGAGAGTGCAAGAGAAATGCATGACACAAACCAGAGTAAGTTCTGATTACTGTTGAATGACCCCTATAGTCATTTGGGAACATTGTTCTACTCAAGTCTAACCAGACGTATTCAAAGCTAGCTTTTTCTTAATGCAGAGAGTTGAGTAATATCAGGTGACTTAGTTCAAAATCTGGAATTATTTGCTATTATAACTACATGTGTCAGCAACTCCAGGAGAAATTCATGGGTACTCACAAGCGGTTTTCAGACTCTCCTTATCAATTCATTTGGCAAGAGGCCTTGGAGGGTCTTCACCATTTCACAGGACTGCAAGGGGATGCACAGTTGCACTTGGCAGGAAGCACTACTAGAATCTAAGAAGGGTTTCCATCAGTTCGTAAGTCCCTGGCAGTCTTCTTTATGCTTTGCTAGCCTTTGAGTTAGTGAATGCACAGGCTCCTTTTGTCTGTGTAGGGCAAAGATGGGAACTGCTGGGACCACTTGTGTGCCCTGGGCCCTCTGTGGGTCACAGAAATGACCAAAAATACAAAAACAAAGCAAAAACAAAAACCTCTATCCCAAAACAAAACAAAAAATCAGGAAATGACCAAAAATCTTTGAAAAAGGGCTAATTTTGGTCTTAAATAGCAGAGGGGCCTCCTGTCTCCTATTTAAAAGGTGTAGTGCTGGCTCTGAAAGCTTCGGGAGTAGAAGTTCATCTATCTGTCTGTCTGTCTGTCTGTCTGTCTATTATTAATTTGGCCAGAATCTTTAGTCAGCATTGTCATGACCATCACTATCTTTAATTATACTCCACCTTTCCCCCAAAACTGGGAGTCAAGGCAGATTACAAGTAAGAAAACAAAACAAAACAGTTAAAATTCCAAAAAGCCACATTAAAATCAAATGAAACTATAAGCAGCACTATAAACCATACAATTAAAATGTTAAAAAGCAATTAAAAACAGTGCATTTAAAAAGTACAGCACACTTTTAACAGCCAACTAAATCCAGCTGACCATGTGATTATCATATTCATTAGGTGATTCTAAGATGGGTATATTACCAAAGCAGAAGAAATGGGCAGAGTTATTTGAAAAATAAAAATGGGCCCATGAAGAAAAAGGGGAAATATCAGTGAAGAGATGGAGAGGAAGAGGAAAGGCAGTGCTTCTTTTTTTTCAGGAAATCTCTTTGAGTTTTTGGCCATAAAGGAATAAACTTTCAGCGTAGTCTTAATTAATGCTGGGGCTGTGGCATATTCAGTAAGGCACCTGCGTGGTTATAACTTAGGGAAACACCTTTCTCATCGGTTCTCTTAGTTCTTCTTGCAATTCTTTGTAGTATAGTCCGGTAAAACCGTCTGGACCCGGGGCTTTCCCAATTTTGATTTCTTTTATTTTATTTTATGTTTATTGAGATCACGATAAGTTACTTAAATAGAGGTTCTATCAAGAGGTGAGGGGAAGTTATAAGAGAAATGGATAGATTGTATGATAACATAGTAAATAAGCTAGTTTTTTTTTAATTTGAAAATATGACAATACAAGTATGTAATGTGAATAACAGTTGTTTTAATAAAAATATTATAAAGAAAAAAAATAACTTAGGGAAACACATTCTGTGGCACAGCAAGCAAAAGGAAAATTTCCAATCTGGGGCCATTCATTTGTTTTGGACTCTAACTCCCATTAGTCCAAATTATCATGGCCAATGGTTGGAAATTATAGAAGTTTTAGTCCAAAATAGGTGGTTGTGCCTAGGTTGAGGGAACATGTTGGCTTTGATTTCATTTATATCCTGCCTTTTCCCCAAGATTGGAACTTTGAAGCTGAAGAGGTTTAAGAAATATAGTTTAAAACAATACTGAACCCTCTTAAAGCCCTTTTCTTAAAAAAGTGTTTTCCCAAAATGCTGTTAGAATTCAAAGAAAAAAAACCCTGCCTGCTTATGGAACGGATAGCAAGAAGAGGGGCATTCTAGTCTCTCTAGTTTCCACTAAGCAGCCACTAAGAAGGCCCTATTGAACATCCCTGCTAAACATGCCTGTAAAAAGTGATAGGACTGAAAGAAGAACCTCTTGAAAGAATTTCAGAGCCCAAGCAGGCTCATATGGGCAGTCTGGAAGGACTAAGAGGTACAAAGGGATCTTGGGGGCTGCCAACCCCTGATGCTGAGAATCATGATTGATGATGTTCCATGCTGAAGGGAAGAAGATCAGGTAGCAATTTTTACTGATTGTTCTTTCTTCCTACTAACCCAAACTCTTTCACCTTGTATTGTGTGGGTACCCCAACATTCTAAAATAGATCTTAGGGGACACAAAAAGCTTTAGATGAAGGAGGAGTTAACATCAAAAGGTGCCTCATAGGACCATCCAGTTTATGGAGAATTGCTCTGGATGTCTTTTTACAAGGATTTGTATGTTTACAGTAAGCATGTATGTGGGTTTTGTTTTTTGCTTTGCCTGTTTGGGAAAAAGAGCCAGAGTGGTGTAGTGGTTTGAATATTTGACTCTGGAGATTGGAGTTTGAATCCCAACTCAGCCATGGAAACCCACTGGGTGACCTCAAGCAAGTCACATTATTTCATCCTCAGAGGAACGCAAAGGCAACCACTTCTGAAAAAATCATGCCAAGAAAACCCGTTTGATTGCCACAAGTGGGAAATTACTTGTAGCCACTTAGCAGCAGCAGCAGCAACAACAACAACAACAACAATAATAATTTGGAAAAGTATTCTTTCTTCAGCTGTGTTAGTCTGTTTTAGCGTAAAAGGGCATAAAATGAATCTAGCAGCACCTTCGGAGAATAATTGGGATCATGACATTTTTCGCATAAGATTTTGTGGACTACCTGGAAAGCATAAGTCTATGAAAGCTTATGCAGAAAAAAAAATCCAGTTAATCTGTAAAGTGCTACTGTATTTCTTTATGTCTTTTTCGGGAGCCGGAGTGGGAGTTTGTGCAACTGATGTGTTGAATTCATATGCCTGAGGTTTTATAAAATATTAGTACTATCACTGCCACTATTAATATAGAACTGGATTATCCAGTTTTCCACTTGTATCCTCAAGATTTCAGGTTGCCAGCCACATTACCTCACACCTCCAAAAACAGATGCTTGGAAAATCCAAGCAAAAATACTGACTTACCTGTGCATACCCTATTTAAGTAAATCATTGTTAAAATCAGCTTTAACAATATTTTAATTGAATAAATTAGTGTCTAATTAGTGTCTATTGGAAGCAAGCTTTGAAGGCACACAGGAGTCTTCATAAAGTTGAATGAACCAGCCTGAGGAGGAGAGTAGAAATGGAACTGGTAAATCAACTTTCATGCAGCAGTGTCTATAAACACTATGGAACATTTGTTAGCTTTATGGTAGCCAAAAGGGTGTAACCAAAAGAGTGAATTTTCCATAGAAACTGAAGTCTGATCTCCTTGCTACCTAAATTAAAAGAATGTTGATTAGTAGCGATACTTAACAAAGGATGACACATGAGATTTAAACCCTTGGCTAATTATAGGTAATTGACTAATACTTCACATTGATAGTTTCCAAATTGCAAAACCAGTCAGCCACACTTAATTGCCTATGTCCATGGCCAGTCAACAGCCAAAAGCATGTGGGTACTGAAGCTGATAGAATGAGGCAGCAAAAAGTGAGCAATTCCAGTTGCTAAAGAATATGTAAGAGAACATCTCCAATTCATGTATAATCCTGAATACAGTACAGCAAAATCATGATAATCATCTCTTCTTTTCAGCTTTGTCATTTCAGCACCACTCTGCCAAACACATCTATTTTGCAATGACAGGGATAATTAACACATTCCTCAAGCACAAAATATAGGACTTCGCTGTTATGTCTTGGGTTCCTTGGCATGAACTGACTTGCTTCCATTAATATTTAGGGAGGAAGTTCCAGATGCTGTAATCATTTTTGCCTTTGTGGGGAAAAACAGGCTAGTACCAAGGGAACTGGAACCAAATCCAGGACCCATTGGTGTACTCTCACTGCTTTTGCCATAATTAGCTGGCCTCTGTCTTCTAGCTACTTCCCATGTATCTTGAAATCTTGCTCTAAAAGGTTAGGGAACCCTTTGAAGCAAGTGTTTGGTACCATGGAAGATAGCAGTGGGAAGAGATGAAAGTCCCATTTCTTATGATCCCCACTACCAAAGTACACTGTTGGATCTTATACCTCCAAAAGCAGAGAGGTGACACAGACCAAGAAGATGTTATAGTCAGAGCAGTCCAAGTAGTACTAGAGATCAACAGTGGGAGGAAAGGCAACTTTAGTAAGGGGCTTCTGAGAAGGGGATATGGTTTTAAATGTCTCTACACTAGTGCACAGAGCGTGGGAATAAACAAGATGAACTCTTAATACAACAAAATAAATATGATATAATAGGTATTATTGAAACCTGGTGGGATGAGTCTCATGATTAAAATGTAGTAGAGAGGTATAACCTATTTCGCAGAAATAGACCAAACAATAGAGGAGGAGGATTAGCTTTATACATCAAGGATGTTTTCACCTGTGAAGAGATCCATGACTTAAATCCAGAAAGCCAGGTCAAGAGCATCTGGGTAAGAATTAAGGGAGTGAGAAACAGTAGGGATGTTATTGTGGGGGTTTACTACAGACCTGCAGGCCAACCTGAGGATTTGGATGATACCTTCCTGGAGCACATGACCACACATTCAAAAAGGAGAGATGCAGTAGTAATGAGAGATTTCAACTATCCTGATATATGTTGGCAGTCAAACTCTGCCAAGACCACAAGGTCCAACAAGTTCCTCATTTGCCTTGCAGAGAATTTCATGGTCCAGAAGGTGGAAGAGGCAACAAGGGGATCAACTATTTTAGATCTGCTCCTTCCCAACAGGGGTGACCTTGTTAATAAAGTGGAAATCATGGGATCCTTAGGGGGGAGTGACCATGCTCTTTTGGAATTTGTCATTCAGTGGGATTGAGAAGCTGTGTAGCCAGATGTGCATTCTAGACTTTAAAAAAGCTGATTTCTATAAACTTAGGGAGTTACTGGTTGAAATTCTGTGGTCAAGAATACTGAAAGAGAAAGGAGTTCATGACGGATGGGAGTTTTTTAAAAGTGAGATACTGAAGGCACAATTTAAAACTATGCGAATAGGGGGGAAAATGGCAGGTGTCTAAAGAAACCAGATTGGTTGACTAAAGAACTCTCAGCTGAGCTAAATGTTTTTTAAAAAAATGTACAGGAAATGGAAGAATGGTGAAATCACCAAATAGGAATTCAAACAAATAGCCAGCATATGTAGGGAGAAGGTCAGGAAAGCTAAAGCACAGAATGAACTCAGGCTTGCCAGAAACATTAAAAACAATAAAAAGGGCTTTTTTAGATATGTCCACAGCAAGAGGAAAAACAAGGAAATGATAGGGTTGCTGCGTTTAGAAGGTGGCCAAGTACTAACGGGGGCAGAGAGAAAACAGAACTACTCAATGTCGGTAAATGTCGATCAAACACAAATCATCCACAAATGCCAAATGAATTTCTAGACTCTCCCTTGTACCTCTGACATACACACAGGGGTCAGCTATGCTCTGTTTGAACCCACACTCTCGCAAAGCTTTGTCTAAACACAAGTTCCAACAACGAGCTGACTGTTTTAGACCATACAGAGCCTTGTTAAGTTTCCAGACCAGGTTTTTTCTCCCTTGGACTGCAAATCCATCAGGCTGTTTTAAGTAAATCTCCTCTGGCAGGTCTGCATTGAGATAAGCAGTGGTGATGTCAAAGTGTGTGACCAGGGATTTTCGCTGCGCTGCAATGGCCAGTGCCAGCCTTATGGACTGCATTTTGACTGTTGGTGCAAAAATTTCATCATATGTCTGCTCATCTTGGTTGTACCCACAAGCCACCAAATGAGCCTTGTGTTTGACTTGCACATCAGCAGTGGTCTTCAACTTATAGACCCACCGGCAATCAACAGGATTGACACCTGTTGGTAATTCACACAGGGAATAAACTTTGTGCTGAGTGATGGAGTCAATTGCACTCTGCATCACCTCCCACCAGAACTCTGCCTGCTCTTTGGGCATGTTTTCTACATCAGCAAAACTAGCAGGCTCACAATTTACTAGACAGACACACACTGTCAGTGAAGAATATGGGGAATATCTTTTTGGAGGTTTTCCTTTTGTCTTTCTCTCTGACCTCCTGGGAATTGGCCTGCCTGCCTGACCGTCACTACCATCACCCAAACTGTGAGACCTTTTTGCAGCTCGCTTCTGTCCTTCCTCTGTGCGAGGAGCCACGTCTCCCCTCGCAGCCCTCTCCTCCGGTGCTGGCTCTGGCTCAGGTTCAGAGTTAACCCCTGAGGGACCAGGAACTGAGGCGAAAGACTGCTCTGGGCAAGCATGAGGCTCACGGGGACAGGAAGGAAAACTGCAGAAGCTGCTTGAACACGCAAACAGTTTGCATGTTCCTTAAAAGTGGCATTTCTGGACACTACACAGAATCCTCCTCCAGCATGGAACCTGTTCCCTCTGCAATTTGCTCGGTACCCCAGAAACCTCAAACGCTGAGCTTTTGCCTCTCCCTTTTTCCTTTGGTTCTTGGGAATGTGAACCCAGGCAAAACTGCCAAACACTTTCATGTGAGCAATGGAAGGCTGCTTGCCAAACAAATGCTCATAAGGAGTGGTCTGAAAGACTGGACTCCAAAGCCTATTGTGTATGTAACTGGCAGTCAGAATTGCCTCTCCCCAGAAATTCAGAGGCAAATCTGCATCACAGAGCAGGCTGTGCATGAGAGTCTGCAGCACTCCAGCAGTTCTCTTGGCTATCCCGTTTTGGAAACTTGAATGAGAGGCAGTGGTCCTGTGCACAATGCCCTTGCTTTTGAACCACTGCTGCATACCCTCAGCGAGAAATCCTCCCCTGCAGTCTGTTTGAAATGCTTTCACCTTAGAATCAAATTGTCTCTCAACATAAGCACACCAGTACTTAATTATTTGACACACTTCAGACTTCTGTTTCAGCAGATAACAAAACGCATACCTGCTATAGTCATCTACTAACACCAGGAAATATTTAGCTCCCCCCAAGCTATTTTGAGACAAGGGACCAACCACGTCAGCATGTTCCAGTTGGAAAGGGGCAGTAGGAACTCGTGAACTGGTTCTGGGAGCAGGAATCTGCATGGATTTAGACTGTTTGCAAACAGCACAGTCAAGAAAAGTATCACAGGATTTCAGAGAACATCCCTTGCAGCTGTCTGCTAACTTTTTCAACACAGGAAAGCTAGCATGTCCCATCCTTCTATGTAGCAAATGTATGCATTCATCATGCTGTGGTTTGTTATCATACACAGCACAAACATTGTGATGAGGCTTGAGTTTGTACAATTTCTCAGTCAACTCTGCTACAGCACAAACAGCCCCATCTTTCAGCACTTTGCCCTCATGCTTTGTGAACAAAACCTCAAACTCGTTTTGAGTCAACTCTGAGACAGAGAGCAGACAGAAATCGAGTGAAGGCACATACAACACATTGTCAAGATACATGTCTAAAGCAGGAACGTAAGTAGATCCCACACCCCTGACTTTAGCTTTAGTCCCGTCAGCCAGGGCAACAGTGGCAACACTGGCTGGATTCAAAGTCTTGAACAAACCTTCACAGTTGGCCAGATGCTGAGAACATCCACTGTCCAGCAGCCAAAAAGCTTCATCAGTGTCCTGGGAGTTCTTAGAAACCACACAGTCTGTTGCAACAGCAACTCGTGGATGACTCCCACGACCTCCTCTGAAGCCTCTGCCGTGACCCCGGGCACCTCTCTCACCTTGCTTCTCCAGCGGACAGTCTCTCTTCAGATGAGAGGCAGAACCACAGCGATAGCATCTTCTGACAGCGTGAGCTCTCACCAGCCCCTCAGATCTGCACTCACCAGCCTGGGTAGACCTCCTCCCGGTTCCTGGCTCTGCAGCTGCAGGCAGCTGTGGGGGTTGTACGGCACTCCTCTGGGCTCGTCTGTCCTCTTCCTCCACCAGACAAGAAGTCACATAAGCCACCATCAGATCCTGCTCTGGAATAGGTTCCAAGGTAGCAACTATCACATCCCAGCTGGGATCCAGGGAACCCAGAATGCAGTAAGCCTTGTCAGATTCAGTCAAATGCTTCCCCCTCTCACAGAGTGCAACAAAAATCTCAGACAGTGTCTGCAGAGGCTGCTTGACCGGCACACCTGGCCTCAGCTTCCTATTATACAGCCTCTTGTGAGGGATAATTTACTCCCAGCTGTGACTCTTACGTACGTATTTCTCAATGCTTAACCCTTAACACAGGAGCAGACAGAGCCGTCTTGGACTGTACATGTCAACACTCAACACCTTCTTTGTTTCAGTTTTCTCCCAAAAGGATAGCAGTACTCAAACTGGGGGGTGGGGAGCAGATGGGGAAGTGGGGGAAATGCAGCACAGAATAGGTAGAGAAGTAGTACAGGAATACCTGGCTACTCTAGATGAATTCAAGTCTCCAGGGCCAGATGAATTACATCCAAGGATATTAAAAGAACTGGTAGAAGTCATTTCAGAACTACGTGCAATAATCTTCGAGAACTCTTGGAGAATAGGAGAAGTCCCAGCAGAGTGGAAGACGGCAAATGTTGTCCCCATCTTCGAAAAGGGAAAAAAAGAGGACCCAAATAATTATCGCCCAGTCAGCCTGACATCAATACCAGGAAAGATCCTAGAGCAGATGATTAAACAGTCAGTTTGCAATTACTTAGAAAGCAATGCTGTAATCATTAAAAGTCAACATGGATTTCTCAAATACAAGTCATGCCACCCTAATTTTATCTCTTTTTAATGATAGAGTTACAAGTTTGATAGATGAAGGGAATGCTTTGGATGTAGCATATCTTGATTTCAGTGAGGCTTTTGACAAAGTTCCCCATGACATTCTTGCAAAAAAGCTAGTAAAATGTAGACTGGACAGTGCTACAGTTAGGTGGATTTGTAATTGGTTGATCAACTGAACCCAAAGGCTGCTCACCAATGGCTGCTTTTCATCCTGGAGAGAAGTGACTAGCGGGGTGCCACAGGGTTCTGTCCTGGTCCCAGTGCTATTCAACATCTTCATCAATGACTTGGATGAAGGAGTAGAGGGCATGCTGATCAAATTTGCAGATGACACCAAATTGGGAGGGGTTGCTAATACACCAGAGGGCAGATCAGAGTTCAAAATGACCGTAACAGATTGGAGAGCTGGGCCAAAGCTAACAAAATGAATGTCAGCAGAGAGAAATGTAAGGTGCTACACTTAGGCAGAAAAAATGGAATGCACAAATATAAGATGAGGAACAAGTGGCAGGATAACAGTACATATGAAGGGCATCTAGGAGTCTTGGTGGACCACAAACTGAACATGAGTCAGCAGTATGATGCAGCAGCCAAGAAACCCAACACTTGGTTGCACTGGTTCTTGTGGGTTTTTTGGGCTTTGAGACCATGTTCTCGTTGTATTTTCTCCTGACGTTTCGCCTGCATCTGTGGCTGGCATCTTCAGAGGAATGGTGAATTGGAAGTGGAGTGGAGAATATATATGCCAGTCTCCTCCTCCAGAGGGGAGGGAGCAATTATCATAATAGTCCTATTGTGTGTATTGAATATTTGTTCCTGGAGGGAGACTTCCTGAGTCCAGGTGGGGCTCGTTAGGGCGCGTTAGTATCTTTTGTGTTTTGATTTTGGTGTATTTTTCAATTCTGGCTGCCAAATTTTGTTGACCTTCCGAGTCTCGTCTTTCCTGTTAAAATTATCCAAGTGTTTGTGGATTTCAATGACCTCTCTGTGTAGCCTGACCTGGTAGTTGTTAGAATGGTCCAGAATTTCTATGCTTTCAAATAACATTCTGTGTCCGGGTTGGTTTATAGTATATTCTGCTACTGTTGACTTTTCTGGCTGGATCAGCCTGCAGTATCTTTTGTGTTCTTTGATTCTTGTTTGGATGCTGCATTTTGTGGTCTACCTGACCACAGCTGCATGGTATACGGTAAACCCCTGCAGAAGTTAGGTTGCATCAATAGGTTGCATCAATAGGTGTCGAGATCAAGGGAGGTAATGGTACCACTCCATTCTGCTTTAGTTAGACCTCATCTGGAATACTGTGTCCAATTCTGGGCACTTCATTTCAGGAAGGATATCAACAAGCTTGCGTGTATCCAGAAGAGGGCGACCAAAATGGTGAAGGGTCTGGAAGCCATGCCCTATGAGGAGCGGCTTAGGGAGGTGGGTATGTTTAATCTGCAGAAGAGAAGGTTAAGAGGGGACATGAAAGCCATGTTTAAATATTTGAAGGGATGTCATGTCAAGGAGGGAGCAGGCTTGTTTTCTGCTGCTCCAGAGACTAGGACAAGGAGCAATGGATTCAAGCTGCAGGCAAGGAATTTCCATCTGAACCGCAGGAAGAACTTCCTGATGGTCAGAGCTGAATGGCAGTGGAATATGTTGCCTCGGAGTGTGATGGAGTTTCCTTCTTTGGAGGTTTTTAAACAGAGACTGGATGGCCATCTGTCGGGAATGCTTTGATGGTGTATTCCTGCTGCATAGTAGGGGCTTGGACTTGATGGCCGCTGTGGTCTCTTCCAACTCTATGATTCTATGATTCTAAGACTGAAAAAATTTACAGGTATAACTATTAATGAAGTAGATGAATAGACATTACTTCTTTAGCAGAAAATTTGGGAAAGATTCGTACACGACAAACAGAAGAACCATTTTGATACATTTTAGTTAATGATTAATATGCATATGTGACATGAAACAATCAGGTCATAAATAAATAAAAATATTTTTTTAACTTTCCAGAGACTGCTTGAAGGTTTCTTCCAAATGCATCCAGGGATGAATTTCACTAGACACCATTTTTCTTACGATTTCCATTTTGGTGGGTGAACTTAGAGATTTATACTTTTTTAGCATGCTGGGAGTAGCGGCTGAGGCAGGCTTATCTGCACCACGTCTTCTCTGTGTTTTGCTGTTCATATATGCTCAGTAGGCAGTTTTGGAAGCAGCTAATGTTTACTTTTCCTGTTATAGGCAGTACCCACAGGTGTAGTAGGAATGGCTAGAGTAGAATTCAATTCTTTCCCATCTCAAGCTTTATTGCTTTCCCATCAGCTTTGGCTGATACGCCAGCTGTGTCCCGTCCTGGACCTGGAACACCTAAAAACAGTGGTACATGTGCTGGTAACTTCACAGCTTGACTTCTGCAATGCGCTCTACATAGGGCTACCCATGTGCTTAGTCCGGAAACTTCAATTAGTTCAGAATATGGCATCCAGGTTGGTCACCGGAAGATCTAAAACTGACCACATAACACCTATTCTGAAGTCTTTACACTGGCTGCCTATTAGCTTCCGAGCACAGTACAAGGTGTTGGTTTTACCTTTAAAGCCCTTCATGGCTTGGGGCCAGCCTACCTGCGGGATCGCTTTCTCCCATATAATCCGCCCCGCACATTAAGGTCCTCTGGGAAGAACTTACTGCAGCCAGAACTAGGTTGGCTGCAGTTACCCAGAGGACCTTCTCTTCTGTCGTTCCCAAACTATGGAATGGCCTGCCGGAAGAGACCCGGCATATTACCAGTCTTGACTGCTTTAAAAAGGCAGTCAAGACTGTCCTCTTCTGACAGGCCTTCCCAGACTAGTGTTCCACTGCCTCTCGTCAACTGTCCTCTTGTTTTAATCTTGTTTTTAATTGTTTTTAATAGTTAATGTGTTTTAGGGGGTTAGAAGGGTGGGTGGGGAGGATGGGGTACATTTTAATGTTTAATGTATTTTATATATTGCTGTAATGCCTCCTCGATCCATTGGGAGAGGCGGGATAGAAATAAATTTTATTATTATATTATTATTATTGCATTGCCTACTGCAGACACACTGTTGCAGCCCAACATCTAAAGTTTGTGTTTCTTTGGCTCTCTTTCACCGTCCTCTGAATGCCAATATTGTTAGAAAATGTCTAGCTAGACATGATGGGGAGGAAAAGGGGGCTAGACAGGCATAAAAAGTCTGTAAAAGGAAACTTCTTGGTCAGAGTATTTGTTAACTGAGAGGTATACTTGCATTTCTGTTGTTATAGTCATTCACTTGAAAGATCCAGGGGCGTGATCCTTACTACGTTAGTATTACTGACATTACTAATGTAGTATATTATAATTTTAATTGAAATCTATGAGATTTAGGTGTTAAATCCAATATCCACCCTAATTGGGGTAGTCTCATTAACATCAACTTATAATATTTGTGACTAACAAGTCCCACTTATTTGAAAGGGTTTATTCTAATTGGGAGTACTATTGGACTTAGTACTATGTCATTTATTACCAACTCCTTGTATTGATTTTAATGGGATCGTTGTGCTATTGATCTAGGACTATATTGAGTTGCTAGTCCCATCTAAAGTAAACACATTCAATCATCAGAACGTACATAAATGTTAGCTTACTAAGTTAATATTGATGCAAAGGGTCTACTCTAGTTGGGCCTAACAGTTCAAATTTGACCCTAGTCTGCATCCAACTTGTAATCTCAAAACATTTTGAATGAAGGATCACAACATGTAGAACAGAAAGAAAGGAAAGGTGTGCATGAAAAGGGCAGCACGCTGGAGTGCACTGGAAAATCATAGTTTGTGGGGAGACAACAGAGAAAGATGTCCATGTGGCCAGAGAAATCTACCTGAGCAACTTTGGAAGTGTCAGGGCAGTTCTGTTCACCAGATATGGAATAACAAGACCAGGAACAGAGAACTGTGTTGAAGAAGGACCACTTTATTTAACCTAGAACCTATTTGAACTGTGTTGAGCCTGGAAAGGAGCAAGTGCCCAATACGTTGGATTGATCCTTGGACGTAACAGTCCAAAATAGTCTAAAATTGGTAAGGGTGAAAAGTCTAGATGACAAAATAAAGAACTTGGCCTAGATTCCCTGACCCATGCACATCTCTGTAAAGCATGAACAGGGCATAAAGCTAGATCAAGACAAAGACCCAGTGTTATGTTCACCCTATACCCGTCTGATTGGTCTTAGAGGTATGGGCCCACAATACTGCATGTTGCTCTGATGCTCCACCTGATATATCCAATCTAGACAACATGACTAGCTCACTAATGTGTTAGGCACACACACACACACAAAAGACAGTCAAAGATGCCTTGTGGAGCAAATTGGCCTCATAATGCAAGGTGCAGGTGGCTGACCATGTGCCCCAACCTCTGAAGGTCCTCAGGAGATAATGGTTCACATGTGTCAGATACTCTGCTCTGCTCCTGAGACCAGCTCTCCAGCATTTTGCAATTTCTGAAGCCACGAGTGTGGTCCTGATACTCCTGAGCCCTGGAAGCAAAGACCAATGCTGCCAACCTAGTTCGAATAGACTGTGAAGCTAAACTCCTGTCATTCAGATGGACACAAAATTGCGAAATGTGTGAAACAGGGATTGGCCAAAGAGCCCAAAGTCCCTCAGCAGACCTAAATTTTTCATTTTCCAATCTAGCCTTCTTATAGCTTCTTTTTGTACTTGGAAGGGCTAATAGCCCTGACAACCCATACCTTGAAGCATCCATAATCTGCTGGCATCAGATACAAACAAGGCTCTGCATCCAGGGCCAGTTCTCCGAAGTACCCCAAATGGGAGAGAGCATCAGCAGTCCTGTTCTCCACTCCAGCTACATGGAGCATAGTGAAAACAATATTATAATGAAGACTGTGCAAAGTAAAGGCCCTAACCAAACACATGATTCATGGGAACCTGGAGGACAAGGAATTAATAACTTGTATTGTGGCTATATTATCAAACCAGAACTGGACAGAGGAGTTAGCCAACTCCTCGGCCCAAATCCAAATAGTCCCCATGATCGCAAAAAAATTTCAGAAATGTTAAATCTTAACAACAACAACAAAAAAAACACTCTGCTTCAGTCCACTTCTTTGGACACACCTAGACACAACAATATCCATTAAAATATACCCCCAAACCAATAGAACATACTGCATCCAAAGATATCTTAAAGGTACTCCAGATCCTCAGTTTGTCTCTCCAAAAAGAAATCCAAATAAAGTGAGCAAGACATTTCTACCAGACCTCCATAATCCCTTGAGTAATCCTAATCCATTGATATTCCACATGTAGCATCACAGAGAGATCTTTAAAAAGCCCACCAGGCAGCGCAACCCTGTATGCAAAATTTAAATGGCCAGTAAGCTCCTGAAAGTGAAACCTTCCTACACACTAAAATCTCAGAAACCCTCTCCCTCAGATCACCCTTTTCGCACACAGTTTCTTCTGCGAGAGGACCCCTTGAGTGTCGCGTGAACGGGGGCGGCAGTCCATACGACGCACTTCCATTTACGTGATGCTTACGAGCCTAAAGTGGGCCGTGCACAGATTTTTTTATTTTCGGCTCTAAGCTGAAAATACTGCACTGTCGCACAATGCTCCAGGGGCCCTCGCGCACTTACCTGCCCTGTGATGCATCGGGCGAGCCGGGCCAGTCGTACTTCCTCCCCCAGCGCAGCCTACAGCTCCCAGGCTGCACTGTGGAAGGAAGGGGCGGGGCGTTCACGTGACGGTCGCATGACTGGCAACCCAGCTGTGGGAGAATGGAGGAGCTATACGAGAGCCTCGCGCAAGAGGCTGCTTGTGCGAACGGCACCCCCCACCTCCGCGAGCAGGTAACGTGCGGAAAGGGCCTAAGTTTTTCCTCAGAGAGTCTACAATGTTGTTGCTTGATAGCAATCCTGATACCCAGAAAAACCAAACATGGACAGGGCCCCTCTGTTTTTCCATGAGCTAAGGTGATATACACTTGTGATGGCAATGAATGAAACTCACTGATTAAGAAGGCGCTTTTCCTTGTTCCTGGTAGCCCTGTGAACAAGAATTCCTCAAAAAAATGAATAATCCTCTTTTGGCCAGACCTAAGTTTAAGGACCCATTCAAGAACAGTAGTAAACTTTTCAAATGTGGCACGTGACACCAAATAGCCCACAGAAAAGGCCCAATCCATATTAAAAGACCATCAAAAGACATGCCCAGTAACTCAAAGCCCCATGGATGAACTGGCAAAAAGTAAGTTGCAGACTCACTATTAAATTTCACTAATTCAGCCCCATCACCATTCCTATACACCTCCCAAACTACTGCACCGAATGATGTTTAGCACATAGTAGAAAGCTCCACAGGAATGACATCATTGATGGAATCATCCTTGGGATAAGACAAATGATGAATAAGCCAATATTCACCACTGCCTTCTTGGGAACAACTTCTATCAATGACCCCCCCCCGCCAAACTGGGAGGTAATAACAAGCCTCTCTTCTTATTCCTAACAACACTTTCCAATCTGAGTACTGAACATAGATTCTTAGACTGGAAAGGGAACTAGATTCCTTGAAATAGAATCCAAAAGCCTTCTTTAAGCCCTTCTCTCAGATTGGGTCTGGATAAAATTGTAAAGCTACCTCTAACTAATTCATTTAAGTTGTCTGGGTCCCTTTTGAGGGTGGAGTGGTACGTGTATTTGCCTGACTGCTGATCTCTGTGCTCTCCTGCACCTTTTCCTTTTGGGCAGTTTTGAAAAGACAGTGAACCTCCACAAATGGAACACTGATGGTGCAATTTGTGAGTCCAGTGTGCACAAGCACTGCAGACCCCAAATTCCAAACACAACAGCCTGTGTTACTGGCCAGCAGCAGCCTGAGGCTTATTGCTAACACCAGTCTGCATCTTCTGTGTGATATGACCATTATGCAATCACTCACCCTGAGCTGGTTGAGCATTCTTGCCTGACACAGAATGATTTGCACTCTATCATTGCAGCACCCATGGCTGCAATGATGTTGTGCCGTTGCCACCACCTATGCCAGTGTATTTGTGCTGGCTTACAGGATTGTTGCCATATTTAGATGTTCTATCATAAATTTTTGAGATTTTTATATAAAAATGACTTCTCATTGGTCCTCTTTGGAAAATGAGTTCTCACTGGTTTTCATTGTATTATCTGCTGGCTCATTTGGTATGAGTTTTCTCTTTCTTTTTGTGAAGAGCTTTTCTCCTACTTTTTTTTATAACGTGCTTTTTGCACAATAAAAATAGATTTTACAAAACACAAAAGCATATATATTGATTTTAACAAGGCTTACGGTACATGATTTCACTCTTCACCACTGATTTCTCCAAACTGTTGTTCATTTGGAATGTATTCCTACATGGAAGAAATAAAGCTAGATTTACAGGGTTCTTTTTATTGTTGATTTTGCATATTTGTATGTGTTGGGGGCGTGTTGTTTTGAATGGCTACCATTGATTACCTGCAATTGTTACCCTATTTTCTGCAGCAATTTTATCACAGTCCTGTGCTCATTTACTAAGAAGTAAATCTTTGTGTTCTATAAAGGATTTAGACTCTGAATAGCAAAGTATAGCTCTCTATGGTGTTCATTACAGTAGCCTAACCCCAACTTATGAGGGCATAATTAATTTTAACTCAGTAGTTCTGTTGCATTTAGAAAATAGTGTATAATTCAAAGATTTAAAATAGTATTTTCAGGCATGAAAACTGGATAACCAGGAATGAAATTCTAATGCAGCTTCATCCAATTTTATAGTCTTTTAATGAATGTTTTGCATAATTTTTCTCCTCTCCAGGATATTGATGACTTAAAATATCCAGAGTCAGTATAGCCAATTGTTCTGAATACCTTTAATGTTAGAAACAAATTCAAGAAGAGCTTAGCATTTTTTATTCACTCATCTCTACAATCTCTCTAATCCCTTTATAAACAATTGAGATTAGTGAAGAAACAACTGACATTTCAATCTCTCTAAATAAGAATTTGGATAATTTTTATAAACAGTGGGTTTTGTAGCCTGGGAAGAAGATGCAACGTGCACATTACTGATATGTTCTCTGGCAGGAGTATTATTATGACAGTTTGGTCAATCTTTCCTGCAGATGTTGCCCTCTAATGCCAAAAGACTGGCAATACAATGGTCCAGAAAAATTAGTAGATACTAATATCAGAATAGAGATGGACAAGAATTCATGTCAGTGGTCATTTCCACACCGGACTGTTATAGCGCTGTTATTCCACATGCAACATCCTATGGAATCCTGGGGTTTGCAGTTTCAGGAGGGGCTGGCTGGCCCCTCCTGAAACTGCAAACCCCAGGATTCCATAGGATGTTGCATGTGGAATAATAGCGCTATAACAGTTTAGTGTGCAAGTGGCCAGTGTGGTTGTGCTTAAGAGTCTACCAACAGGTTCTTCCCTATTTAGAATGAAGAGAACTTGGCGCTTTTTTTTTTTTTCCGAAATGGAGAAATGAAAATTAGGAGATTGATCCATCCAAGCCCAGAATTTTGAGCACTTAATTCATAAAAATCTAGTTTTATCATTTTTGATATGTATCTGCCAGGTAACTGCAACATGGTCTTCTCCATGTTGAATAGCTGAGACCATGTTGAATATTTGATTTATCTGGTGCAAATGGTGAAGATGTTTGTTTCACTCCATTTTTGAGACATATTCACTAGAATTTGCAAATCACACATCCACAGTGAAAAGCACTAGAGCTGTAAACAATTCAGTAGTGAGAAAAAAATGGTCAGGTTTTTTTTTTTTTTTACCAAGGGCCTGTTTCTGTAATACATGCAACTGGGAGGAGGGAAGTACAGTGTTTGCATTAAATTAAAATGATGTTTTGATCTTCAATCACCCAAAGGTATATTTCCAATGAATTGGTGTTATACTGAAACCTACAAAACCTTTGTCATATGCCTTTGTCATATGTATAGCATTAGAGATGCTTTGTAGGAAAAAAAGAGTATCAGGGACTCTATATAGCCATCTTGTTCCTATAGGCCTTATCATCTCTATATAAATGGGTACAATTGCTGCACTTTTCCATCCTGCTTCAGAATTGCCACATATCAAACAAAAAAAAAGAGCCAATGCTAAGGCCTTTTGCTGCCTTAAACAGAACCCCAGGGGCACCCATCTCCCCTGCCAAGGCCAAGATACTGATACCACTGAGACACTATTTCCTGCATTCATTTCCCTCCAGTTCTTATCAATCATACCACTTAAAAGTGCACAGCTTTACCCTGATGTATAGCACTGCTGACTTCAGAGGTATTCTGATTCAATCTGTGCGTGTGCATGCGTGCATGTGTGCATGCATGCATGCATGTGTGTGTGTATGTACACCTGCATGTATGCATGCATGTATTCAGAGATATCCACGTTGACTAAGCAGCAAAATACTACAAAATTTGGCATTGTCCCTTTTCTTTTCCTATATGACTTTTAACAACTTTATCTGTGTGATACATTTTAGACCTTTTGAAAGCTATTACTGTAATGTGTATTTTGGATTTTATGATGTTTTGATTTAATGTAGACATGCTCTTTCTTCTTTTTGACCCCCCCCCCAAAAAAAAATCAAGGCAGAAGACTTTATATGGCAGGGAAGGATGATGGACTGGTTCAGAAAGGATGTCAAAAATGTTCCTTAACTGCCAAAGCCTAGCCCTCTTCAAGTCAAGTCTGACTTGCTGGTTTGAATCAATGCACAAAGAGGGAAGCCCCTAGCACTGCCACCTCCATTATAGCATTCTTCATGAGAATGTGGCAAGGCTGAAAAGTATTTCCTGTTTACATGGAAAGTCTTCCTTATTTCAGTGTCCTTGCACATGTGGACAACCTCCATGTGAACAGAAAATTGCCTAAAGACTTCTGACTTTCCATGGGAAGAATGATGATGGAAGGGGCAGGGTTAAGTGCTGATAAGAGCCATATTGAAGTGTTGATTTACACTGTGTAACACTTCAGTGAGGATCTTCCCTCCTTGTTCACTGTCTCCCCTTGGCAAGGCTAATTGCATCCCTTAATTCTGAGTTCTTGGCAAGTTCTTATTTTGATCAAACTGTGCAGCCCATGATATCTGCACAGGAGTGGTGTGGAGGAGGGAAAGTAGGTGCCCCTACTAGGTTGATGTGGCAGCAGAATTTTGGGTGTACTAATAGAGCAGCAAGTAGTTGCTTATTCAGTATGTTGATCTTAAATTTTAACTTCCAGAGATGAGGAGAGGTGCCAAGAAATTATTCCTAGTCATACTTGCTTTGTAACTTGACTTGGGTGAGTTGAGGAGGGTTTAGAGACAGCATCTAGCCCCATGAACAGATTCCTTATAGTTCCACTAAAATCCAGAGTGGATTCATCACCTCTCTATATGGAAGCAGCCAGCTGCCATGATATGTTTCTCAGTATATGTGAAAGTTTTGTGCAAGATATAGGCTACTCACCTTCCCTTGAAGCAACTGCCTTTTCTGCCTTCTCACTGCAGATCCACAGATGTGGAGGCAGCTGTGGCTTGGTTGGCACATTTGAAATATTTGAAAAGAGCAAGGCTAACAGGACAGGCAGCTGGAGAAATGAAAATTTTTGAATGTGTATATTCACACATTACACAAATAAAATAACTGCAGAGTGATGAGGCTCCTCAAAGTACCCATAACTATGAATGAAGGAGAAGAACAGAGGGGGATGAAATGTATGGGGCAGTAGACATTGGGCTGCCAAGTGTTTACTGGCCAAAGGTCTGTGCATTGTCATTACCACAGCAGTGTCACATGTGACAATATCTTGCTTTTCTTGCTGGAATACAGGACAGCCATTTCTTTTACATTGGGGATGACTCCAGTGTTTTGACCATGGGGTGGTGGTAGTGGCGGTGGTGGCAGCAGAGGAGGAGGAGGAGGAGAAGGAGGAAAGCTTGTATTCCCCCATGCAACCAGTACCACATCTCCAGTTGCAAGTTATTCACTCTATCAAATTCTCTCATAAAATTGAGTGTTTCAAGTTGTGGAGTGATTATGAAGGACTGGAAGAGACTAGCATGTAAAAGATTTTCAAGGATGTACTAGACAGGCACGAGTTTGATATATAACTATAGTTTGACTATATAACTGTTAATCGAAAAGCAGCTGGAAGAGAAAATGAAGCAAGATGGGGACAGTCCTATCACTTGAAGCAAAGCGAGTTTTCAATTATCAATGTATACTTTTTTTTCCTGTTAACATAAATCATGTTTGGATTTGTGGATCCCTATAGTTAAAGTGTTGTTAGTAAAAATGTTATGAGAGTGAAAAATAATTTTCTGGGGTTTAAAGTAATAAAATACAATAGTAAAATAAAAAGATGGCACTGTGTTTCACTCTAGCTTTTCTAGTCCTTGGCAAAACACTGCAGACATCAATGACATTGGTTACCTTCACCTTATGTGAAGAACCTGTGAGGCCACAATGATAACTGTGAAAAGAGCATAGTAATCTATGTGATTTAGCTTTAGCAAACACAGAACTGGTCACATATGAAACAGCTGAACTATGATCTTCAAGGGCAGACCCACATAAAGTACACGCAGTAGACTAGTCTGTTTGCACCTAATCCACACAAGAGTAATGCTAGAACCAATTTCTGTAGATAGATTGACAGTGCCACATTGGCCTAAACTGGTGCATCAGCCTAGCAGTTACTGCCGACCATCCCGGTTGTGCGTCCAGAGACAGTGCAGCATCTGCAACAAGCCCCAGATTGCAATTTTTGGTCCTTTAGGAGGAATACAACCTCAGCCAAAACTGGTTCCATCGCTTGGCCCAGCTCCTCTAGTGTCCCTGGTTACAGCATCTCTCTCTTGTTTGGATTAAGCTTCAGTCCAGACTTCCTCCAGATAGTCCAGACTATAAAGCAGATAGTATAGTCTTCCTGGATCTATACAGGTGAAAAATCAAGGCAAAACTGTAAGTCACCAAATGCTGCTGACACTACTTGTGAATGTCTTCCTTCAGTGGTGCTATTATATGGATGTCAAATAAGACCCATTACAAGATCAAACCCTGCCACTCCTTGTATGCCAAAGATCATGGGGCAAAACAGAAGTCCTCCAGCACTGTCACCTGTGACCACCCATACAGAAAGGACCAGAGCCACTGCACTGCTGTGTCTCTAAAGTCCAACCCAGATGGTACCCAAGAATAAACCATAGCTGATAGTATCAGAAAGCAAGGAGACACTGAACTTAGTACTGCCACCAATCAAACTATATGCAGTTCAAGCCTGTTAAACGTTTTTATAGCCAAATCACTACGCAGTGGAAGTCAGGATCAGTTTAGCCAATTGGCATAGTAGAATTTGGAATTCAGAGCTGCCAGAAAGTTAATGAGTGCAGCAAAACAGTAACAGAATCAAGAAACAGTTTGGGAAACATGATATCATTCTGTTTCATTCATGAATAACAGCAGAAGATCAAAGAAGACAGCATTCACATGGACATACATGAACTGACATTTTGAGTAAATCTGTGTGCTTATCCACTTCCATACCAGTATTTTGTTGTATCTTTTATTAAGCTTTAATGCTTCTTTGTATCCTTGTTGTGAAGATTTGGAAGTTTATGTGGTTGTATTTTTAATGTTAACCATTCTAAATAAAAACAATTATAATGTGTCTCGCTGTCACTACCAAGCCACTGAGAAGGCAAGGGAGAATAATAGGGATGTTCTTCCCACATCCATTCCTCAATATCAGTCATCCACCAGAAGAAATACATATTTTTCCATCCCCAAATCAAGTTGGAATGGATCTATGTAAACAGTTTCCTCAAAGATTATCCGTATTTCAGACACAACTACTAAAAGATAGCACAAAGCATCCCTAACAATACATCTAGGGTGAGTTCTATATAACAGAGTGCTGCTACTGAAAAACCCAACTTCCTAGAAGCCACCCACATCATCTCAGAAGACATAGGGGTTCATGATAGAGGGCCCATTCATGCTATGTAATTATAGCACTATGCTTCTGCTTTAACTGCCATGGCAACATTCTATGGAAGCCTGGGATTTGTCATTTAGGGAGAATTATACAGAATTCTCTGCCAGGGAGCTCCAGTGTATCTAGTCAAACTACAAAACTCAGGATTCCACAGGATCTAGTCATGGCAGTTAAAGTGCAATCATAATGCTATAACTGTGTAATGTGAATAGGCCCTAATCCTTAGAAGGATATGTCAGTTTAACTGGCAGCATTGTATCAAACAACTCAGCTGAGCACTCTTTTAATAATAAGCCTTATAGATGGTGGTGGTGGTGTTTGTTTCAGAGAGTCCCAATAGAGTTTTGTTCCAGGACTGGCATTCTCATTGGGCAAGAAGCTCCTTATGACTTACAACTTTTGAGGTACCATTAAAGGGCAACAAACCATCAATTCTAGTTTATTGGATATTTTTAGCATCATGGAGAACACCATATGCAGGAGTGTAGCTACAACAGTTGCAAAAAACGGGCATTGTCAAGTCAAATGAAATTCTCCTTTAGTACCCAAATGTCTAGCATTACACAGAGTGAGACACCAAAAATTCTTCACATGGAGAACTCTTTCTTGTGTTCACATTCCATTAATAATTTTGCCTGACATTTTTCCTTGGACTGCATTTCTCAATGTACAATTGAAGCTTTAAGTTATCACAACACTAGAAATTTGGGGTTTGAAGGAAAATTTCATGGAGGCAGAATACATGTGGGGGTGAGTTAAAGCCCTCATTTTACCTCCATATGGTCATTTTACTCCACTTTAGGGCCCCAAATGCCTTGAGCTGTGTCTCTGATAAGATCCTTTAAAAAAAAAATAACCAAATAAAAACAAAAAAGGTGGAATGTACATATTTGTTGAACAGATTGATGAAACTGCAGGGGGGTGTGTGTGGACAAGACATGGCAAATTTCTATAAGAAATCCCAAGCCTTTTTTTTTATCCCCCCAACCTTTTTCTGGCAACAATAACAACAACAAAAATGTGAATTGCTTCTCCTGGAAGCCTCTAGGAGCAGAAATTTATCTGTTCTTTCCTCCAGCCTGTTCCACATTAAAAAAAAAAGAAAAGAAAAGAAAAAAAGCCAGAAGTGGAAATCTAGTCAATTCCTCCCTTCCCTCAGTGTATTTTGCATTTGGGATCATCTGTGCTGTCCTGGAGATCTTAAGTAGAAAATTGATTCCTAGACCTATCAGCAAAGTTGCCTGCTTTGTGTTGTATTCATTAACTCCTTCGAGAACCATGCTATTGATATGCTTTGAGAACCCCAGTTTTAGCAGCTCACAATTTTTTTTGTCCTTCGAAAGTAACTTTGTGTTTCCATTTTATTTATTTTTTTCATGTCAGTAATCCCAGCCCCATAAATCTGCATCATAAATCTGGCCCATTGCTGATACATACTGATCCAAAAGCTGATTTTTGTCACTAGCAAGGAGAAAGAAAGCCCAGGTTACAAGTGCAATGGCACTTTTCAGTTCATAGAAGAAACTGGGGGAAAAAAATCTCAAAAGCTGTTTGTTTTTGTTTTGTTTTGTTTTAGTAAAAAGGAAAAAAAAAAAACCAACTAAAACAATAACCATAATGTGTGGATTCCATTCAGTTCCATGCAGTCTCCACTTCTTTTTGTTTTAGCTTTACTCACAGCCATCCTGTTTTTATTACGAATCAGTCTGGAATGTTTACGATGAGAGGCACTGCAGAAATCTTATAAAGAAGTAAATGGATTAAATTTAAACTCATATTGCGTTTGTGTTGTCACCTCATGTGTGATGGCAAACAGTTATAGGGGATTTCCTACGGAAATGTACCATGCCACATATATTCTAGTTCACTGCTTTTGTGTGTCTGTATGTGTGCGTGTGTGTATGCGTACACTTGTGCATGTGTGTTGGAACCTCTCAAGATAAAAGAAGCATAGAGTGAATACTCTGGAAATGGCACTCAAGTGAGCATTCAAGGAAATATTTTTAGCTAGCTTATCTCAACTATTAGGACTGTCTCTTATATTGGATTCCCTAATTGCTTGTGTCACAGCTTTTCTGCCAAAGGCTTGGTAGTGCTGTCTGTAATTGAAAACTTTATTTTCAAATTCCCTTCACAGGGTATACCTGGCAAGAGCTCAAAATCTTTCACTCGGCGATCTTTCTGCTATCTGCACTGAACTACTGGTACAACCTGCTGTTCCCCCTCCCCCCACCAAATATGTCACCATGTGGTTTGACCCTTTTCTCCCCAAGGGGTTTTGGGGGACATGGTAGATGCACAGCTTAAAGCTTCAGTGCTTGAAGAGAATCTGAGGAGAAAATACTGGAGCCTGAATACCACTGGTTGACCTTTCAGCTGCTGGCAAGCCTTTTTTAAACCCCAGGAAGTTTTAAGATGCAGTTTGGGATTTTTGTGCAAGGAATTATTGAAAAAAGGAGGAAATAGATGTGTGCATAAACTGAGTGTATGCGCCACTGATCACAGCCTTTTGCCTGTGCATGCTTGCAAGCAAAAGTTATGGGCCCTTCTTGGCTATTTAAAAATGACTTTATGGAGAACTTGCTCCCATTTGATAGAGGTCTGGTAGGGAAGGAACTTCATATTCTGAGACATGTTGCATGATATGCCCATCAGCTAAGCTTTCAGAAAAGTTACTTCACCTTTGTGTAATCATTTATACCATGGTTGTGTAACCCTTCAGTTGTCGTGTTGCAGATCTCACCTTCTCCATCCATCCTGGACAATATTAGGAATTGTGGGTCTTCCTGTTATGACCTTCCTGTAGTCTTGTCAGCTTATGTACAAAAAAGGTGACTAATCTACTGTATAAAAGTCAATGTTTGTGAGTGATCTTGTTTGTTTGTCTGCATCAGGCAGGCAAAGACCTCATATGATCAGCTGTGTGAGGCAAGAAGACCTCATATGATTGGCTGGCTGTGAAGATTCCATGGAATCTTGGGGTTGACAGTTAAGGGAGGGGCCTTTAGATTGTTCAGCCAGAGACCTCTTGGGTTTCAGGCTGGTTACTATGGAGACGAAGCCTACTAGCAAGAAGAAGGGCAATGTATTCTCTCAGAAACCAAACCTCTCTTCTGTTAACAACTCTGAATACAGATTGGATTTGGGGATATGGGGAAAAGTTACAGGTACTGGAATAGGCCGGTTGCTATGGAGATGAGACCTAGCAGCGGGGGGGGGAGTACAGTGTATTCACATTGGGAAACATGGGGAAAAGTTACAAGAACTGGAGAAGACAGTTTGGTGAGTTCTTAAGAGGAAAATAAAATCCCAGGCAAGGCCAGGTAAACATACTAGTGTGCCTATAATTAAGAATACTTTTAAAGTATCACATTTTGATACACTGAAATTTCTGGGAAATTTGAACTTTAATGCATGCTTCCTGTTATATTTTGGAATCTAATCCTAACCTTGCTTGTTTTTAAAAAAATCCTTTTGAAGGGAATTACTTTCAATAAATGTGGGCAGGACTGCAGTGTTTATAGTTTTTGTAGGGATTACTGGTCCATGTTTCTTATGTTTTTCATTTGCTTTCTAAACTAAACTGATTTCCCCTCACATGTAGATGCCCTGATCAAGTGATACTTTTATTACCTGTAAAGCCATTCTGTAACACAGAATATGGTAAGATCAGTAGCATATTCCTTGTTCCTCCTAATAAGTCAACAGTTTATTGCTTGCTGCCCACTAAAATGGTTTACAGTAGAAAAAGTCAGATCAGTGGAAGAAGAACAGGATTTTCTCTAAACACTTGTTCTTCTAGCACAGTGGCCAATTCCACATTGCTCAAAGCCAGGAGATATAACACCCAAATAGTGGGGCAAAATATTAGCATAAAACTTGCCTATGCTATTTATATGTGTTGTTGTTGTGTGCATTCAAGTTGTTTCTGACTGATGATGATCCTAAGGTGAACCTATCATGGGATTTTCTGGGGCAGTGGGTTTCCAAGCAGGGAGTTGAGCCCTCATCTCCAGAGTTGTAGACCAGTGCTCAGACCACTACTTCACACCTGGTCTCTATTTATATATGTAATTGCTATCATTCAAGTGGAAATACAATGCATCACAATATATATGCAGCCAGGTGATTTCTGTCTTAGCTCAGCCTGCTGTCCAGGGAGCAAGTGCTCATGAACATTATCAAGGCCCTTTCCTCACCTTACCTTGTTCTGGTGCTGGGGTGTAGGGATCGTGTGAGCAGCCTCTGCCAAAAAGCTCTCCCTTCCCTCCTGCTTCAGCTCTGCATGAGCTGCCTGCTCATATGAGAGCCCTGCCTCTTCTTTCTGCAGTGCTGCCTGGGACCTTCCCAGGCTGCACTAGGGCAGGAAGCGCGACTGGCTTGGCTCCAGAGGCTCTGCATGCCAGGTAAGTGCGTGCGGGGCTGGGAGCAATGCACGATTGTACACCATTTTTGGCTTCAAGCTGAAAGTGAAAAGGCGCATGATTGGCCCCTGCCAGCCCCTGGAGCATCGCGCGATTGTGAGTGCATCATGCAGATCGCTCCTCGCAATCATGCGATGCTCCAGGCCCTCTTTCGCATGGCAAATGCCATGTGAAAAGGGCCCAAGACGCCTGTTTTTCCTTATGATTCTTTATGTTTAATGGAGACCTACACTAGACTGTCTTTAAAACAGTGGAATGCCTCGACCACCCTATCCTCTGGACCCAGGACTCTTTAGGCCCCTGGAAAGATTGTACAGTCTCAAGCACTTTCAGTGGCTTTTGTAGAAGCAAAGCTGGACCATTTTGATTCAGCAGAGTTTTGTCACGTGGCCTTTCTCCTGATGAGGCCTTCTGGGCCCATCTCTTAGAGGAAGATTCTCATCAGTGAAGGTAAAGCTCACAGAAAACAAAATGAACTGACTTTGTAGGTCTATTTCATTTTAAACTTTTTCTTTTGCTGCCCTCTTTTTTATGGTTAGCAAACTTCTATTTCTGCTCATCAGCAAGTTCATCATGGTATTCAGACTTTCTGTCTGTTTCACCCTTCCCGTCTTGTGGTTCAAGGAAGCCTCTATTATCTCTGGGGCTAATCATATTTTATCATTCTAGTCATTTGTGGATTAGGTCTATAATCTCAGCTGGGGCATGTTTCAAGCTAGGGTATCTTATAACTCAGCCAGAGGCACCTAAAGAAATGGCATCTATTCTGGCAGTGGGTTTTGTCACATCCTGTAATCCTCTGGGACTCAAAAGAGAATGTGCTGGTAGTTGAAGAGAAATATCCCTAATAAGAATCTCCAGGCACAATTCTCCTTTTTACGGAACTACAGAAGATGTAGCCAAAGGCGGAATGCTTTTAATAATAATAATCCAGGGATTGGAGAGTCTCAAATTGATGTCATTTCCCCAGCCCACTCATGCTTCTGAGAAGTTCATTTTAAAGGCTTAGAAGCCAAGACAGCATGGACTAAACTTTGGAAGTCATTTACGCAGCCCAAATGTCTTTTGAAGTCTGATTCAAGACTGGAACTTAGAAACAAGATTTGACCTTTCTCATTAATATGTCAGCTGTAAAAAAGGGCTATGAATCAAGTTTGAACAGCTTGAAATTTTCTGGCAAAAAATAATTATTCGGTGTAGTCAATTAAGGGTTCCAGCAACTGCAGCAAAAGTACACAGGGTGATGGGGGCAGGGGTGGGAGGGAGAGCTGATGGCAAGTCAATTTGATGTACTCTTTCCAAAGATTTTATGGTCAGTTGTTAGTGGAAAGGACAAGATCCCATTTGATGCTTCTAAGTAACACTGCAGATAGCCTTGTCAAAGTACGCATATTATTTCCATGTAAGGAAGCAAGGGAATTGATGGATAGGTAATAGCCCTAAAAACCACTTGAAAATAAAAAACAATAAAATATCTCATGGCTCCTTAAAGGCTATCAAGTTTTATTTGGCATAAACTTTTGTGGACTCTAACCCTCTTCACCAGATTCATTGGATAAAGAAGAATGGAGTCCAAGAAAGTTTATGGCAAATAAAAATGGTTAGCCTTTAATGTGCCACAAGTCTTTTTGTTGTTTTTACTGAAACAGACTGAATTACCAAAGGTTTGACTGTTTAAGTATCCGTCGGCTTTGAAGCTAATTCTTGCTCTAAAAATATTTGTGTTGGAGGGAGGCTAAGAAACAACTCTTCAATGAACTAACACTGAATTATAATATGTTTTAGGGCAAGTGGTTTTCAGTCCTCTGATATATGTCTCTTTCACACTATGGAATTATAGCACTATGATACCACTTTAGCTGCCACGACTGCATGTTGCATCCTGTGGAATCCTGGAATTTGTAGTCTGGTGAGGCACTAGAGCTCTCTGTTAAGAATTCTAAATACTACATGTAACTAAAAATTCCTAGGATTTCACAGGACAGAGCCATCACTGTTAAAGTGGTATCAAACTGTTATAATTAATGTGAAAGAAACTATAGCCATTTCCACACTAGACTGTTATAGCGCTATTATTCCACTTTCAACATCCTATGGAATCCTGAGGTTTGCAGTTTCAGGAGGGGCTGGCCAGCCCCATCTGAAACTGAAAACCCCAGGATTCCATAGGATGTTGAAAGTGGAATAATAGTGCTATAACAGTCTAGTGTGGAAATTTCAGAAAAAGTGATATCATGCTTTTAAAACCCCGGGTAAACTTGTCAGTCATGAATAGTGTAACCAGTAGCAAGCAATGGCGGAGGTGCTGTAAATTGAATAATTCCATAGACATTAAGATGTTGAGATGAGGACCTGGGAACCCCATGTTCAAGTCCTCAATCTATCATGAAGATTGGGAATTAGCTGCTGCTGGCCTTTCCTGGTGGTTGTGGCTGAGGAGGAATGAGAAATGAAATGACAAGAAGCCAAAGGATGTTGTGTAGGGACATTTCCACATATAAGTGAAAAGAAGTAGTGGTGACGTGATCTCCCTAGCCCTCACATGGGGACTTTTTGAGCCAAGGAAGTTTCACTCCTATTGCAAGTCATTTAAAATGAGTTTTATAGTCTCAGGATTTTGAGGCCTGCACTCCCTGGCCCTGGCCAACCCACCAAGGTATAATCAGTTTACCTGAGAGTCTCTCTCTTTAAAGTTTTACTTTGTTTTGTGGTTGATACACATAACTCTTGATTGGCTGTGTCTACAATGGCTCAGGAAACCAGCAAGTTTTTCTCATGATAAATTACATAGTTTATTAGCTATGGGAAAGGACCTGCAGTGTTCAGTATTCTAAAGCACCAAAACCGCTTTAATTTTTTTTAAAAAAAGAAATGCAAAAATAAATATGTGGAAGTGGCACTGGTTTGGTCCCACAAGGGTCAGAGGCAGGCAAACGTGGCTCTCTGATTCTCCCACTGTGCCCAGCCATAAGCTAGAAGCACCTAATTGTGACCAGTGGGGTTTAATAGTGCACTGGTTAGCTTGTGCTGAATGCTTAGTCTTAATGAACAGTGTGGAATGTCATCTGAGTGGAGAGGAGGAGTGCCTCTGCTCCAAGTGATGGGTGAAAGCACTCTGACCTAGACCATGGGCCATTAGTAGATTTTACTACTATATACCATGATGTCCTCTTGAGGAAGCTGTATTTGTTGGTGTTTGGAGTACAGTTATAACAGTTATAACCCTTCAGTTACATATGACATGTAACTTGACATCTGAACCCAATGTAGCTTCATTGAACACAAATCACAGTACTACTTTCTGGAAATGACCCTGAAGTTGTGAGGTGAGGTCATCCAAGGATTTGGAGTGACATTGCGCTTTCAGAAGAATTTGTAAATGAGCTGAACCACTGTCTGGACTATGCGATAGGCTAAAAAAGGCCAATGAAATGAATCCTGACAAGAAGAAGGAACTGCGAGATGATGGCTCCCCATGTTTGGATTATGTTGTGCTTCTCCTTAGGGTGCAGAACTTCAGGGTAGTCCTAGATCTCATGCTTTCTCTAGAGCAACTGTGGGGAGGTTAGAGGGCCACATTGGTCCCCAAAAGAACTTGGGGGCTTTCTCCTATCCCAATTCAGTTTTGTCGCTGAATGTCCTCTAGTGTGGGAGTATTTTCTCACCCACCCCTGCTCTAAAGACATAAATGATCTCAGTAGATCTGAGCACCTGTTACCAGATCTTGGTTCATCAACTTGAAGCTTTTCTTGGATAGTGTAGCCATGGTGGTCCAAGTTATGTAATCTCAAGCCTTAACTATTATTATGCGTTATATGTGAGCTGACTATTATTATGCATTATATGTGAACCTGCTCTTGGGAGCCTGCTCTGTTTCAGAAGCTTCAGCTAAGGCAAAAGTCTGTCCCTAGAAATTTGGTTGGTTTGCCTAAATAGAGCCATTCTATATCATTTTAGGAATAACTAGTTACACTCGTTGCTCCTAAGACCTAATCAAAGTGCTGAGGCTATTTTAAAAGTTCTAAATGACTCAAGACCCAAATATGAGGTTTCCACCTCCTATCAACATGTCTCTGTCATAAGACTGTCAGAGGAAGTGAAGTACATGTAAAATACGGAAGACTTTCTCCATGGTGACACCCAAGCTATACAATGCCCTCCCAAGGAAAGATTACTGGATGTTGACATGGTATTTGTTTTGGCACCATGTTAATTTTGTTTTCATTTGCTCTGGTATTTTAAATTATTGTATTTTCAGCTGGTGTGTATTTTTCATTACTCCCAGGGTTTTTTTCCCCCTCATATTTTATTTGTTTTGATGCTGCATTTATTTTAAATGTTTATATATGTTACATTGAAATACATTCTTGGAAGGAGATGCAGCTGGAAACCTGTAATTTTGTCTAACAATTGTAATTTTGTCTAGCAATAATCTACTACTCAAAATCAGTTAAAAAAAAAAAGCATTCATCTCTAGGACCTGGGAATTCAATGCTGGAGACAACTCCTTCTTCTTGTCCCCCCTCCATTTCTTTGTATCTAGCCTTTCTCACAAAATTAAGACTCAAGGCATTTTACAGTAAAAATACACCAAAAAATGAACATTAAAATGTAATTAAACTATTCATATTTTCAGAACTGCACTTGAAAAGGTAAAATAAAATAAAGAAGATAGATTTGTGTGGTGCATCATCAGAGATATGTTTGGTCCTCAAAGCTTCCTTAAGACATAAAAGAAAATGAGGATATTAAACATTGGCAGGTAATATGAAACTTCTGGACTGGTCAGAGAAGACAAGTCTTAGAGTGGTTATAGCTATAATTTTTGCCAGCTATTTTTCAAGTCCCATTACCCAGAACCAGTTCCAGGGACTCTGGCTCAGAGAATTTTCATTCCAAGAAGGCCCAAGAGAATTTTCCACAACAGGTGCCTCTCCCATTCCAAGCATAGCGCTTTATTGGGTTGACAGTTGGATATTTCTGCAACACTGGTAATGTCCTTCACCATCCGTGAGAGAAGAAAGCTTGTTCAGGGGTGTAAGGCGGGGCATATGTCACAGTTCTACACTTTAGCAATTGAATGCCACTTTATTTTGCCTCAGCATAGAGCCAGTCCTGACTCTAGGTCTGGGATTTGGATATGGGCATCTTTACTTCTAGGCTGGTTCCAATTCATGAAACTTATTGAGGGTTTTCTCCTTAGCAATGTGATGTATATTCAGATTTTATTGTCTTCAGGGAGGAAGGGTGTTTTGACCCTTTGAGACATTCTGTCAAAAGTGTTCAATCCAGTTTTTGGACAACAAAAATACTTTGCAAAATATTTGTAAAAAAATGTAAATCCAAATACATCCTGAAAACTTTTCAAAAGCTCTCACAATCCTGAAATTTTTCATAACTTGTTCAAGAGAATTAACTAAGTGAACATTTACATCTCCTCTTCTGATACTAACCCTAACAGTCAGACCCGCCAAGAAGTCAGTGATGCAAATCCATTGGGAAAGATGAGACTTATTTTTGAAGTGTGATGTGAAAGATAAATAATAGCCCAAAGAAAAGAGAATTTGTTTTGCATTCCTTTGGGGAAAAGGAACCTTTTTTCAATGAAGGTTTTCTAGCCACAACCTTTCCTTTGATTTGCCAAGATTCATAGTCCTATAAAAGGTTTATTTGGAGTGGGGGGAAGTCTTCTTTAAGCATAAGGGCAGCATTCCCTCCAAAAAAACCTCTTCAAGATGAACAAAGTAACCACTTGTCATATACGGTGACTAATGAGACTTTATTGTAGCCTTTAGTGTTCATTTGTATGCTATGTGTTTGAAGAGTTGTAAGTTAAATCTTTAGAAATCACTCTGCAGGAATAGCTGACATGAGACAAAAGAGAGCAGCTCTGTTTGAGATAGTGGGAACCGCTTGGTAGGGAAAAAAAAAGGCAAAACAAAAACAAAAACAGAACCCTTTGTTCCTATGGGGAAGACTTTTGAATTCGGAAAAATTAAGCATGCATATAGAGGTGTAAAAGACTTTAACATTAGCTGTGCATTGTAATTGCTTCTCAGGACAGCTTTGCATCCCTAAATGTAAAAATGTGATTGTGACTTTTGTTTTGTCCAAGCTTGTTGTGACTGTTTGTTGGAAAAGTGAGGTATAAATGTGGGAGGCTATCCATGTTCACATTGTTCTTCTGTATGCCTGCAAGTTGATTAAATAATATAGACACCCTTTCATGGAGCTGGAGTGCAGGGCTTGTGCGAGCAGCCTCCAGAAGAAGGCTTTCACTTCCCTGCCTGTTCAGCTCCTCATGAGCTTCCTGCTTGCGTGAGAGCCCCACCTCTTCCTTTGCAGTGCAGCCTGGGACCTTTCCCAGCCTGCACTGGACAGGAAGCGTGACTGGCCCGGCTCCTGAGGCTCCGCACGCCAGGTAAGTGCACACGGAGCCCCGGAGCAATTTGCGGCCATGCCGAATTTTCGGCTTCAAGCCGAAAATGAAAAAATGCATGTGCAGTCTGCATCAGGCCCTTGAGCGTTGCGCAAATGTGAGTGCATTGTGTGGACCATTCCTCACATGTGCGCAATGCTAATGGGCCCTTTCGCATTGGAAATGCCATGCGAAAAGGGCCATAAATAGGAAAGAGAATCTGCGTGGCGTGTATGATCTCTTGTAATTGCTTTCAAGCTGACTTTGGCTTATGATGAGTCTATGAAGGAGAGATCTCCAAGACATGCTGTCATTAACAGCCCTGCTCAGGTCTGACAAACTCGGGTCTGTGGCTTCCTTGGTTGAGTCTATCCACCTATAATGTGGTCTTCCTCTTTTTCTGCTGCTTCCCACTTTATCAAGCATTGTTGTCTTTTCAAATGTGCCATGTCATCTCATGATATACCCAAAGTACAACAGCCTTTGGTTGGTCATTTTGGTTTCTAGGGAGATTTCAGACTTGATTTGTTCCGAGACCCATTTATTGATCCACACCAAAACCACACTACTGAATTTGGGCAGAAAACTATATTGCTAAATTTCAGTGGACATGAGAAAAGACTCTTTTGAAAGCAAGTATTTTATTTATTTATTTATTTATTTATAATTTATTTATTAAAAAGAAAAAAATTAATACATTACAAAAAAACAAGATCATAAATCTATAAATTTTTCACATTTTTAAACTAAAAAAGAAACAACGCTTAACTTGTATCAACATATCCTAATATTTATCCCTCATACTCCCTATCCTTCCTCCCTCCCCTTGTTAGATCAGCTTTTATCAATTTTATTTCTATATTGTTATCCCAATTAAAATGCATAAAAAAATCAATTACAACCATTGCCTCTACCTCTAGTTAGATTATCATAACCGTATACTTCCCTCTTATCTTAATATTATATTATTGCAAACCATCTATTTACTATTCGTCACCCTGACATATCTTTTCCAAATTGTTTTTTATCGACCTCAAACCGTTAGCTTTCTCTCCGCTCTTTTCTCCTCTTAATCTGCCAGTGAGGTCATCAAGTATGACATATTCCAGAACCTTCTGTGCCCATTCACCCTCAGATGGTGTTTCTTGAGTTTTCCAATATTTAGCGTACAGTATTCTGGCCGCAGTTATCATATATAAAATTATTATCTTGTGATTTTTGTACTTTTTATCTACCTGATGTAGCATATTGAGTAAAAAGATTTCAGGCGTAATTGGAATCTCTATCTGTAATATGTCCATCATCATTTTATGTACTATCTTCCAGTAATTTTTTGCTTTAGGACATTGCCACCACATATGAAAAAAAGTCCCGTTTTCCTGGTTACATTTCCAACAATTCTTGTCTTTTAGCTTATATATATTTCCCAACTTCACAGGATCTAAATACCATCTGTGCAGCATTTTTAGATGATTTTCTTTGAGATTTTGTGCACATGTAAACTTCTGCGTGTTAATACAACTTTTCTCCCAATACGCCAATTCAATTTGGTGACCAATATTTTGAGCCCAGCTTATCATAGTCTCCTTAATTATCTCTGTTTCCACTTCTCTGTCTAATAAAAATTTATAAAAGTGAGATGTTAAATGTTCCTTTTTTTCAAAAATTATTTTTTCCCAATCAGTAAGGTGAGTATTTGCTTCAACTCCTTCTAATTTAGTGTCCATTTTAAATCTTTCTTTTAACTGTAGGTGGAGAAACCATTGACATTCCTTCCCTTCTTCCGCTAATTCCTCTCTTGTTTTAATTCTTAGTCCAACAATCGGGTCTTTAACAGTTAAATCTTTGTAAGTAAGCCATCTACCTGTCCAGTCCTTCCCCTTCATCAACGCCTCTTGTGGAGAGACCCATAACGGTAATCTCGAGTATAGTTTTCGTTTCCAGGTCCTCCAGATCTCAAATAAAGGCCTTCTGACATAGTGATTCAAGAAATCTTTGTCCACTTTCGTCTTATTGTACCAGAGGTAGGCATGCCATCCGAAACGTAAATCTGCGCCCTCAACATTCAGTATTCTCTCGTTTTTCAGCTCAATCCAATCTTTCAGCCATGACATTCCATTAGCCATGAAATATAATTTCAAGTCTGGAACGTTGCAGCCTCCTCTTTCTTTCTTGTCAATCAATATCTTCCACTTAATTCTAGGCTTTTTCCCGGCCCATATGAACTGTGATAAATCCTTCTTCCAGTCCTGAAAACATCTTTTGTTTATAATGATAGGAATATTCTGAAATAAATAGTTCATCTTAGGCAAGACCATCATTTTAACTGTTGAAATTCTGCCCAAAAGTGATATATTTAAACTCGACCAATTTTGCAAATCCTTCTTTATCTCTCTCCATTTTACTGAGTAATTATTTTCAAATAACCCATTGTTCTGTTTAGTGATGACTATTCCCAAATACGTAATTTTCTTCTCTTCTTTAAAGCCAGACTGTTCTTCTAAAGCCACGATTTCTTCCTTTCGCATATTTTTAGTTAACATCTTCGTCTTCTCTCTGTTGATTTTAAATCCAGCTAATTCTCCGAATTCATTACAGACTTCTAATAATTTTGTTAAACCAGTTTCAGGTTCTTCTAAAAAAATCACTAAATCATCTGCATACGCCAAGAGTTTATATTCGCATCCCTTTATTTTGACGCCTTTTATTATCTTTTCTGATCTTATTTTTCTTAGAAGAACCTCTAAAGCCATTATGAATAAAAGAGGAGAGAGAGGACATCCTTGACGTGTCCCTTTATTAATCTCAAAAGGATCTGTCTTATCGCCGTTTATCAATAATTGGGCCTTACAATTCGTATATATTTGTCTAATCCACGTGTTAAACTTCTGCCCACAGTTCATTTTCTCTAGTAACACAAATAGAAATTCATGTGCCACGTTATCAAACGCCTTTTCCGCGTCTACGAAGATCATCGTACTTTTTTTTCCGTTATGTTTCTCATAGTATTCTAACATGTTAATCACCACTCTGATGTTATCTCTAATGTATCTCTTTGGTAAAAAACCATTTTGATCTTCATGTATCAGAGCTTGCAAAATCGATTTCAGTCTTTCTGCAATTATACTTGTAAAAATTTTGTAATTTATATTAAGTAATGATATAGGCCGATAATTGCTTGGGTCTAGTGGATCCTTTCCTTCTTTTAAAATCAATGTTATATTTGTCTCATTCCAGGAGTTCGGTTTCCCATTAATAATCATTTCATTAAACATTTTTCGCATGGGCTCTCTCAATTCTTCATGTAGTTCCTTGTAATATAATCCAGTAAACCCATCTGGGCCTGGAGCTTTGCCCACTTTTATTTTCTTTATTGCATTGAGGACTTCCATACACGTTATATCCGCATTCAGAAAATTTTTTTGATCTTCCGTTAACTCTATCAAATCTTGTTTGTCTAAATATTCTTCGATCTCTTTCAACATATTACTCTTCATCTTTTTTTGATAGAGTTTCCTGTAGTATTTTCTAAAAGTATCCATTATTGTCTTTTGATCTGAGTAAATCTCCTTGCCTTTTCTTACTTGTAGAATTAAGTTTCTTTCTCTTCTTTTCCTCAGCCTATGAGCCAACCACTTCCCAGGCTTATTGGCATTTTAAACTGCCGTTGTTTCAATATTCTAAGCTTCTTCTCTATCTCCACCAGATTCTCCTCCTGCAGTTCAACTTGAAGCTTTCTGATCATCCTCCTCAATTTTTTATTTTCCGGGTCTCTCCTTAATTCTGCTTCTTTCTGTTGGAGCTCCAGTTCCAAGTTCTTTCTTTTCTCCTCTCTCTTCTCTCCACTCTGTATTCCATTTTATCATTAATCCCCGCATAACTGCTTTTCCAGCATCCCAGACAGTCTTTGCAGAAATTCCATCTTTGTCATTCTCCCGGAAATATAATCTCAGTTCTTCTTTTGCTTTTTGTAAATATTCAGTGTTTCTTAACAAAAATTCATTAATCCGCCAGTTTGAATATTTAATTTTCTTTTTTATTCTTAATTCTAATTGAATAGGATTATGATCCGAGATAACTCTCGGCAAAATTTCCATATTCTTAACCAGGGGATGCAACTCTTTCGATATCAGAAACATATCTATTCTTGACATAGTTTGGTGACTGTCTGAGTAAAATGTGAATCCACCTGTCTTATATCGATTTCTCCATACATCCAAAAGGGAAAGGTCTTCTGTCAATCTGAAAAAAGATTTTGGTAATTTCCCTTGTTTCTTTTTTCCTTTTAAGTTCGTAGTTCTATCTATTCTCAGATCCCAGACTCCATTCATATCTCCCATCACCAGAACTCCTTCCTGATCTTTATCAACAAGATATTTATGGATTTCTTCTGCAATTTTTTCGTAAAATTTGCTTTTATTATCTAAGGGGGCATATATGCCAACTATTACCACTTTTTGTTCCAATAGTTGAACTTGCACCCCCAGATAATGTCCTTCTTTGTCACGAAATGCTTCTTGTGTGGGGTATTTTGTGTTGACATAAATTGCCACCCCTCTTTTCTTTTTCTCAAAGGCGGAAACATAGCATTTGCCCAGTTTAGGATTTTTTAAATATTTAATATCGCTTTCTTTGATCTTTGTCTCCTGGAGACAGATAATATCCGCTTTCTCTTTTTCTAAATAGTGATAAACTTGTCTCAATTTGTAATTAGAATTAAGGCCTTTTACATTCCAAGAAATGCACTTCAAGGCCATCTTTTCAGTCTTCTTCTTCTGCTAACTTATCCGCACTCTCCAGACTCTGTTGTTCCAATTCAAGTTCTTCCACTTGTTCCTCCGTATCTCCTGTTTCTTCTCCGATCTTCCTTGTTTTCTTACTTGTTCTTCTCCCTTTTTAAGATCTCTGATCTCTTCAAGTACTTCGTTTGCCTGTGCAGGTGTCGTACACTTAAATCTTTTATAATTAAACGTGAAGGACAAACCTTCAGTCCTTTCCCATTTGTATCTGATATTTTTCTTTTGTAACCAAGTCGTTAAATTCCTGTATTCCTGTCTTCTTTTCAGAATTTGAAAGGGAATGTCTTTAAATATTTTCAATTCTGCCCCTTCAACAATGAATTTTTCTTCATAATTTCTTTGTATAATCCTCTCTTTCATCCTCGTTCTCGTAAAAGAAATTAAAATGTCCCTCGGCCAGTTCTTGTCTCTCGCCATCTTTGAACTTATCCGGAACATTTTATCAATTTCTTGCTCCATAGCCTCTTCCGAAATTTCCATATACGCAGCCAATTCTGGAATAAGACGTTCATAAATGCTCTCTCCAGATCTTTCCTCTAAACCCCGCACCTTAAGGCATCTGTCTCTGTATCTCATTTCCTGGATCTCAATGTCTTTCTCTTGCCTTTTTAGGCCTTCTTTTATTTCCTTTTTTCCTGATTCCACCTGATTAATTCTATCTTCATTTTGTCTAACTTCCATTTGTATTGACTTTATTTCTTTATTCATCTTCTCCATTCTTTTATTCATTCCTTCCATCTCTCTTTTTATATCCATTTTGATTTCAGCCCTGGTATCTTTTAATTCCTGTCGTATTTCTTTCTTAAAGTCTCTCAGTTCTTCTAATATTTTTTCAATTCCCCCCATCTGTGAAGACTGTTCCAGTGAGGGTCGTCTCTCCAATGTCAACTGTGATTGTGTAGTCTTTTTTCTTGTGGCCATCTTATATCAGCTTATATCCACTATTTAATATTTTACAATACAGTGAATATATTTTATAAATATATTCCTAGTAATTTTTTATCAACAAACCAATGTTTCACCAGCTTCCCAGCTACTATTCAATTATTCAACTAGCACATACCAATCTTAAATAATTCTAATCACATTAACTAATTCTAATGAATTACAAATCAAAATTAAGTTAAATCATTAACACAATGCTTTAAGTCGGATTTAGAGTAACCCCTTCCCAATAGTTGAGATATTTCAGTTGCTAATCTTTGATAACTAATCAAAAAACCTTTCTAAACATAAATGAATTCAATCCAAAATTGTATCCAGTTCCTACTTCAAGTAGACAAGAGATATTTATCTTAAATTATAGATCTTATCCTTATTCAATATATCAATATATATCCCAATATATCAATTTCAATTACCAATATAATACTGACAATATATATATCTTGGCCTGTTAAACAGTAACTAAATTGATAAAATTTACCACCAGAGGGAGCCCCTTAACAGTTTGTCCTAGCCCCAAGTGTCTGCATAGTAAAGAACAGCTGGGCAATCAAGAAAATAGAAAAAAATAGTAAAACAAAAGAGAAAGCTCTTATGCTACCTAGTAACAAATTTTGTTTATCTCCTTTCAAGGTCAGCTTCTTTAAACTCAGCTGCTAACCCTCACACATCCAGTCTCAAGGACACTAAATTACTCTCCCACGGTTATATTTATATATCTTATATATTTTTATATTAGACAATTATTCAACAGTTATTACAGTTATCTCCCCCCAGCCGAACTTAAATAATATATCTTCTATATTAAATAGTAATATAATAACAGTTCTGTATTAATATATAGATTTCTTAATTATCAGGATACTTAATAATCAAAGGCTTTTGTCCTCGTGAAATCTATTTATGTAATCTTAATGGAACTATTATCCTAAATCTCCTTCAGTCCTCACCAGTCTTCTCCCAAAATTATTCAGGAAAAAAAACAAACAAAAAAAAACAACAACACTCAGTTCTTTCAGCTCCTTCACCTCCGATTTTCCTGCTTCTACGCTGCTCAAAGTCCTCTCCCAAAGCCGCTCAAAGTCTCAGTCCATTCGCCTCTTTCCACCTCCGACTTTCCAGCGTCCACACCTCTCCGATCTTCTCTCGAAGCCACTCAAAATCTCAGTCCGTTCGCCTCTACCACCTCTGGCTTTCCAGCGTCCACTCCTCTCCGATCTTCTCTCGAAGCCGCTCAAAATCTCAGTCCGTTCGCCTCTTTCCACCTCCGATTTTCCAGCGCCCACTCCTTTCCAATCTTCTCGAATCCTCTCTCAATGCCGCTCAGGATCTCAGTCCGTTCGCCTCTTCCACCTCCGGCTTTCCAGCGTCCACTCCTCTCTGATCTTCTCTCAAAGCCGCTCAGAATCTCAGCCTGTTCGCCTCTCTCCTCCAACTTTCCAGCAGCCACTCTCTCCGCTCTTCTCTCAAAACCATTCCAAAAACTCAGTCCATTTGCCTATATCCACCTCCGACTTTCCAGCATTCACTCCTCTCTTATCTTCTCCTAAATCCGCTCAAAAATCACAGTCCTTTCGCCTCTGCCCACCTCCGACTTTCCAGCATCCACTCCTCTCCGATCCTTTCTCAAAACCGCTCAAAATCTCAGTTCCATTCACCTCTTTCCACCTCCCTCCAACACTTCCAGCTTTCCTCCATTATCTCCAACAAACAGTTCTTCGTCTTGCCTCTTTCTCCGAGCTCATAAAGCCCTTCTGCTAGCAATATTTCCCTCTTGAAAATCTCAAATCATTTCCTCCGCGGTCTTTCCCAGTTCTATTAAATATAACAGTCAGTCAAAATATGGAAAACACCAATTCTTCTTATACTGTCACCTCAAATTAAATTATTGTCCCTTATATCTAATTGAAATTTAAATATCTCAGTCCATTCGTACAGTCCCAATCCAGACCACTTAGGCTCCCCTTGGCAAGGTTTTAACTGTTGAGATCTCCTCACTTCTCCCAAAGGGAAGGCTTCAAACTTATTTGTCCACTTACGAATTCATTCATTAAAAGGTTTGGCGTTCCTTTGTCTCCGCAACAGCGGTTGCCCAGCGTGGCTGTGGATTCCCTTCGGCTCCTACCCGTCCTCGATCTTCTGATATAGGGGTATTATACCCCCTATATCTATCTGACGACGAGTTATTCGAGCCCCCTACGGGTCCCTCCGAACTCCCTTTACCGGGGGAGTATCTGACCGGCGTCAAAACGATGTTCTTCAAAGCCGGTTACCCCGCGCTGGGTGGTTGGGCATCGGCAGCTAGCCTTTACCCAACCGCTCGGTCCGCCATTAAACCCCGGAAGTCCTGAAAGCAAGTATTTTAAATGACTTGTAGTACTAGTTTGCCTTGCCACCAAATCTCACCTGAAATTTAAATTTATCATTTCAAGATTTCTCTTCTCTTTTCTTTTTTCTTCTTTTTTCTTTGTTTTGTTAGCAAATTTCCAACTTAATTCATAGGCTCATTGGTTTCATTTAACTCTTTTCACTGACATCATCATACCCATGAGATGGGTATGCTAGGTTGTGGGAGGTTGCTTTCTAATCCTTTTGGAAAATCTGTTCTATGATGCAGTGTTCTTGGACTCTTTATTGCTCATGACTTCAAAGTATTTGGATTTTTCCTTCTACAGGTATTACATGTTTTAACAAATGCAACGTGTTTGTTACATGGAGCCCAAATACTTGTATTTTACTCTAGATTTCATTTCTTTCTTGATAGCCCAACACCACAGTGAGAACATTCCAAAACAGCAAATACCAAGTGACCATGAGCCCTGGATTTAGTTCACAGTGGAACAACAGCCAGCCTCTTTGGAACACATACACTTTCCCAAGGACAAGTTTGCACTATCAGTCCCATGCTAGCTACACCTACTGTGCTGGACACACAGCGGTAAGTAACCATACTGATTTGTATTCTGTTGTTCAGTGATATATAGAAAGGCATATATAGAAATGGTTTGAAAAATGAGTAGATTTTATTAGGGTTCACTTTTTCATTGTGCAATTGGAATAGGTGGATCTGTAATCTCTTCAGAACAAATCATGGCTGTGGACTTAGTTATGTGAAGTTGAGATGTGATGCAGAAGTAGTGGTGGCACTGGTATTGGTAGTGATGGTGGCAGTCATAGTAAAGTTTGAGTAATTGTTTTCTGATTTAGTCTTTACATTTTGAGACATGCTATAGTTAAATAACTGTTCACTGAGCTTGAAAGTCTGTAGAGTTTTAGTTAATTATTGCTTCCAGTCACCAACTGTAGTCAATTTGCAGAGCATATTTAGTGCAGAACACAATTATTCACCTCCATACTTGTTACCCCAAAAGGTGGGTAACTCAAGGGTCTATCCACAGTGCCAGTGCTCCATGAAAAAAGATGGGGAATTATGGCTCAAAAGGTAGACCTGTGAGACAAGGTATAACTTTGGGATCCTTTCACCTGTGTATACTGGTACTAACTGAGAGATACCTGATGGAGGTCAAAAGAATGTTGTGTTGCACACAAGATTCAAGCAGTCTTGCAACCATTCATGGCTAACAGAGGGAAAGGAGAGAAATGTCAGATAGAGAGGAGGTTTTGGAGTGAAGTGGGCAATAGTTACCATTCCAGAAGCAGGAGATCAAGGTGAACTGTGGCTCAGACAGGGGGTCCAAGGGCAGGACAGTGAACAAGAATCTGGGGGCCCTCATGCAGTGTAACACATCAGCACATGTCCAACGTACCAGCAAAAAGTCAGGGCTGAGCCAGGGTTTAAATAACCTATTCCTACCCTGTTAATTGCTCTCTGGCAGAGCAGGCAAAGGGGTCTTGATTTCAGGAGACAAAGAATTGATGGAGGTCATGATAATGGCTGGGCAGGTGAGGAAACAAAGGGAAATTTCTATGGGAAAAGGTTGCAGGACATTGGTCATTGGTTGCCTCATCAGAGTTGCTTTGCTGGCTATTGTTTTCTGAGTTTGGGCAATTGACAGGATTATCTTTGTTACCCTGAAAATTGGGGGTATCTTGAGGACACTCAAACAAACTTCAAACGGGGGGAAATAGCAGAGAAACTCAGAGCTTGTGAGAGGTCAGGGTGAGCGAACTTTAACCCTATGTCTACGGGGTCAGAACCACGCAGGAGTCAGAGAAATAATCTAAAGTAATTTTGGGAAGTTATTCTTATATTCACCTCTTAATCTAAAGTAATTTTATTAAACTAACAGAGAAGATCACAACACACGCTAGGAAATAATAAAACAATCATACAAGGACTACAGAAATAAAGTTGGAAAACAAGAGGCAGTTGGGAGAGAGAGCATATGGACCTTAGTCTAGGCTTACTGGAGAGTAAGAAGATCAGTGAAGGCTTGGTGTAAAGCACCAAGGGGAGGCTGGATCCCGGGGCTGGAAGGCTGGCCGCAGCGGAGGTTCACGGAGGGTAAGAGACACGAGTTGTGTTTAGCTCTCAGCGGTGTCTGAGAGACTTAAGTGGGACACCTTGATAGCAGTGAAACAGGCCCTTGTCCAGTCTGGGAAGCACTCCGAAGGTGCTCAAAAAGTGAGGGTTTTTATAGACAATCTCAGCCCTCAGGCAAGGTATCAGCTAGCAAAGTGGTGTTAATGGGAGATGATTGTGGAATATAATGTTAGGCAAATATCACGACTCCTCCTCAGTATTGTTTCTTCCGGGAAAGTCCAGGGGATTGATAGGTTTAAAATTCCAAATTGATAGGTGCTGTTTGTTTGGCTATGCACAGTCCATCAATGTAGCTTGGGGTGTGACAGTGTTCAGGAGCGAGTCTATTGTCTGCCTAGAGATATGTGACTCGAAACAATAGGTCAGTCTTTTAGCCTAAAGGACATTGTCTATGTTCCCATACAGCAGAGGGAGACGATATAGTGTTAAGGTTTTCCCATTCAATGCCAAGGCTGTTTTTAACTGCGACTGACCTTTGCTAACCAATATCCAATATGGGGGAAGTCATGCCAATTCAGGGGCCCTCTCTTAGGGTTACTTTGGGGTGTAACATCTTGAACCCATTAAATCAGGGATCTCTGGCTAATCTTTGTGAATTTATGCACTGGCCATGCAGATGTCATCTGCTAAGCACAATGTTCCCAGCCAGAGTCCCTTTCCACGTGGCATTCAGCCATAAGTGTAAAATTTATATTTTGTGCCAATTAAATAATATTCATCACCAATGACATTGTATCATGGAGTGGGTATGTACAGTATGGTAACATATTGAGCTGCTTTTCATCTTTATACCCAAACAAGTGGAAACCAGTAGAAAAAGAGTTGAGTACATAATGCTTACTTCATTTTCTGGCTTGATTTCTGTGAATGGAGCATCGTCACTGCCATAAAATTAGTTTGGAACCACTTTCCAAAAGCTGAGTACAATGCTAAAGAAATATCTATTTTAGTTTTGGGCTGAATGTAGAAATGGGAGCAGATATTATGCTAGCCACAAGAATGCCTCAAGAAACTGAATTTCTAAGGTAAATTCTTTGATCCATCCACTTTTTAATACTTAGGAATGCTCAGTATATGATGGGACATGATAACATTGTGATCTTTTTTCTACATCATTGATGGACATTGGCCAAGGTAAGAATTCATCATGGAGGAATTCTCAACAACACCTTCATGGTAGCAGTAATATGAGTTCCTGCTGCAAGTGATGGTTCCCATATGCAAGCGCATTACTTTCATGATTTCACATGAGACAACTTGGCTGATGAGTTTGTGAACTGTATAGTTTGAAAAATATTACACTTGAGGTGATGTCATTCCTTTTGTGGTGTTTGTTTTAGGAGTGTTGTTTTACACACTCAAAGTGAGACTGAATAAAGGTATATGTGTAAATTCCTCCTGGAGAAGTCAGTGGTGTTATAATATTGTGTTTCTTTTGAAGCTCTTCACATTGTTAATATCTGTGAATGATTTCTGAAAATAAAAATCATCAAAAAACATAAGGCCTTCTCTAGTGTATAGCATACAAAACTCTTAGCCAAAGTTCCAAGTCCACGGGAAAATGAATATATGGTATAAATTTTAAATTGTTACAAGCCATATGAAATATATTTTGGTCCGTTTGGGATTGTGTGGGCTAATTTAGAGCTACTATCTTATTTCCCTTTAAATGTTTTATTGCAGAATTTGCTTAATATTACATGTGATACATTAGAAAATTAATGTAAAGAAGATAGCTACTATGCAAATCTGAAAACACCGTTTAATTTAGTAGCACCAAATGCAGCACATTTCTCTGTTAGGAGTTGTTTTATGCTGCACTCCTTTATTTTAGTTTATCACTGGAACTGTCAGGAGTTATAGCTGAAGAGTTTTTCTCCAGTATTTCTAAATGCTAAAACTGAATACTAAAACATCAAAAAGGAGCACTGTTAAAAAAACCTGATCAATGTTATAAATGACAATGCCTTTGAAAAAAGTAGACCTTGTAAAAGTTGAGAAGTATAACCCATTAGCCCAACTGTGCATAACTGAGCTGTTCTAAAATAAATGAGAATACAATCAGCTAATGAAGAATGGCTGCTATTCTGTACCCTACAAACAGCAGGGTGATAGCTCACTAGTTCTTTTCATAAACATGACACATGTCTTTGTACCTAACATCACCTCCCACTCTCAGAATGTTTCCAGGAGGCAGGTAGACAGTGCAGAATAAAACCTGAGGCTGGAACAGTACAACTCCCTAAAATGCTAACTGATGACATTTTTTTTTAAAAAAAAAATGCTTATTTGCAAAAACAATTTTAGATGAACAAAGGCTCAAACACAAGGTTATTAAGTTGCTTTACAAGGAGAATAACTGCAGAGCCCACCTTCATTGTGTTGGGTTCCTTTAGGGCAAAAAAATTGTCAGGCACAAACAAATGCATCTCTCAATTAGCTTCCTCTACCTTTCACACTTCTCTGCATCTGAAGCAACCGTCCCAGTGCTTCTTCCAAGATTGCTTTTGCTGTTGCCTCTTTAGGCCAGCTTTTCAAAGCAGCAATCTCATGCAGTTAATTCAAATCAAATCAGCTTATCAGCTTGGTTCATTGTAAGTCTTTCATAACCGCTGGTGTGTGACAGCCCATTAAAACTTGGCCAGAGCCTTTAAAACATTACACACACACACACACACACAAATCTGCAAATATATTTTACACTGAAGCTTCTGAGCTAGCTGGATATATTTGTTTTGTACTATTAACCTCTGAAATTGAGCTTCTTTCCAGAGGTTGTAGGAATAGAGCAATGGGTAATAACACCAGTTTAGCTAATTTACCTAATTTTGCTTTGTATGGGATTGCTTGTATCATTTTTAAAAAACACATCAGAAAAAATGTGCTAATTACCTGGGTTTTGACACATATTTTATGTTCACCTAAGTGACACTTATCCTTTCTATATAATTATATACAGATAATTTCAAGATATGGAAAAGCCAGCACACCATGGCACGTGAGATGTAGTTTGCATGTCCAAACTATTACAAATATAGATAGCTGTTAGGTGTGGAAAGTACCTAATAAGGAATGGTGTCCTAGACACTCTGAGACACTTTGATTAGTAAATTGTCAACAGTCACTAGATTTTTGTATTTCAGCACTTTTTTGGGGGGGGGTCAAAATTAATTTTATATAAAAACTTGGTTTGGCAGGGCAAACACATTTCTGCTCAGAAAATTTTTTGCATGACATGATTATCTCTGAAAAATTTTTGCACAGAAAAGAAAAAGTGATTTGGCACAAATGTGTGTGCCTGTGTTTGTGTTGCAAAGTGCAGAGATACAAAAATGCATGAAAGATTTAATAATCTTACTGAGAGAAAAGAAATATTTTGCAATCTTCAATTCATGCCTGTGAGATTTTTTTTTTAAAAAAAACCCTAAGATTTTTGTCTCTTGTAGCTGTTGCATGATCTGTGCCACTGTAGTGAACTAGAGAGAAATACTATACTCTGCATAATATTAGACGTGTTCAATATCGGTGAAAATGGAAGGGATTCAGGTTTAGGAGAGAGCAAAAGTTAGAAATGGTTTGCTTCCTTTCACATAATGATTTTGGCATGCTGTACTAAAACAATAAAAGCAGTGAGAAAAGGGCAGCCCCCATACTGTTTGTCTCTTTACTCACCAATCTGGGATTATCTCCGCCCCTCCCACCCCTTGCTCTCTATCTTGTTATATCATCTACATGAAAACGTCTGGGAAAGTCATTTGGGAATCTGGGATATGGTGTAGAGTTTAGTAGGCTTGTTCTTGTACTACTCTCAGATTCTGTTAGCCAATTATCCAAAGGCAAAAGATCATACCTTAAAATTTGGAAGAAATTGAAGAAATGTCTTCAATTCACTACAGTCTCTGAACTTTAAAGGAACTATCCAGAGTACAAATTTATTTTGGGGATAGAATGCAGGACTTTGGATAACTCCTATCAAGTTTGGAGGAAACAATGGATTCATGGCCCCAGAGCCATAGGAGCCAATCAACTGACACTTCTGCTGTCAACAATGTCCTCAAAACCTATAGATAGCTCAAACTCCCACATTTACATTGTTGTGTACTGGTACAGGACTGTACGAACAATAAACCAACAATAACTTATTCATAGTAACTTCTCTTTCCTATCTACTTTTTTTTCTTTCTGAGCTTGGAATTCCACAGCCAGTCTCGGCACTGATAATGTCAGTGTCTAAGAACAATGATAGCTATAGGCCAAAAATAATTTTCTCAAACTTTTGAATTGGATTGGTGGTAGCATATCTGTAATAGATCTGGCATTATTTGACTATAATGGTGAATGGGAATTGGAATTTTGCGCTCTGTGTGTCTTAACCAGAAAGCCTAAAAGGGGTACCTGTATACATAACCTGTATACCCACAGAGCAGGAAGCATAGTCAATATTCTGTACAAGTAAACTGGAAGTAGTGAGTTCTATGACAATGTATTTAAACTGCACTTAAAGTACACTGAGAAATTTCTATAGTATTATCTTAGATTTGAGGAAGCTTTGAGCCTTCTCAGAAAATCTCAGGTATTTTCATTTGAGCATTTTCATTTCATTTTAAATTTTACTGTAGGAGAAATCTGGTGACAACCTAGCAATAGCATGTGTATTTCTATACTGCTTATCAGTAAGTGCTCTCTAAGTGGTTTACGGTGTGTTAGCTAATTGTCCCCAAAAACTGGGTACTCATTTTACCGACTACGGAAGGATGGAGGCTGAGTCAACCCGGAGCCCAGCAGGATCGAACTCAGAACCTTGTGGTAGCAGTACCGGCATTTAACCACTGAGCCTCCCGGGCTCCTTTTACAACCTCTTGCTGTGCCAAACCGTTCTTAGAAATGTTGCCAGTGTTGCTCAAAGTGCAGTGGAATCTTTATCTATTCTGGACATGTTTTTGTTTGGTTTGGTTTGGTTTGCCCAAGGAGCAATCTCCAGATATGCCTGATGGATAATTTTGAGGTCATCTGACATTTTTCTTTTTCAAGGTGGGTTAAACTGAAACAATTTACAAGCTGGGATAAGTGAGAATTTCATTTTCACTTTTCTTTGAAAAAATCCACAAATTTGTAATGGAAAGAAATGAAGATGTAAATGAAGTCTAAATGTGTGAATCCCTATTTTTTTAGTCATGATGGCTCTGAATTAGGCTTACCACCTCTTCTTTACCTATATGGCATACAGATACAACATAGTCTTCTCAATGTTGCAAATAGTTGCATTTTCTGAATTTGGCTGATACAAAATGAGGACTATTTCATTTCCAAATTAATGTAAATCCACAATTTCTTTGAAATTGAGACGGAAAGATGGAAACAACACTAAAACAAATACATTTTTCTATCCTGACTTACAATACAAAAATTATAAAAAAATATACAGCATTTATCAGATATAAAATTAAGTGTGCATGTATATATCCATATTACCGGGATCTGGATATGTATTTATGGATCTAATAACTACAAATGTGATAAAAAGAAAACTTGTTTTAAAATTATTGTATTTTAACGTCTTATGAGTACCTTATACCTAATAATATTTATCAACAGAAGATTTTTTAAAACCCACAACTTTAGCTTCTCTCCAGTCCTGGCAAAACAAGTAGAATTTCTGCCTTTTTTTATGTCTTGGAGTAAAAGGCTCATGGAGTAAGTTGTTTTTCTAGCTGACTATGAAAGTTGTTTTTTCTTTAAATCTCTTTCCCGTACAGCTACTACTTAGTGTCTTTTGTCTCGCCAAGTAGGACAGGTGTAATTACTCACCTCTGAGCTCTGGGAAAGAGAATATAATTCAAGGCAGTCTTCTGTGAGGTAGTGCAATTCATTGCTACACATAGTTACTTTATGTGGGTCAGTTAGAACATAGAAAGGGACTAGACTGTGTTCAGTGTTTGGTGAACCTTCTCACTGCCAATAGACGCAAGGGATCATCCTGAAACATAAAGGTTTAGGGCTGCTTGGAAGGATTTTTTTCCCTCTCTCAAGCCAAAACTACTTCTGTTGTTTGAAATGAAAGGCATGTAATTTTTTTACTAATTGGTTTGCTTGAATAAGGTGGGAATCCATCATATGGTGCATTTGATGCTTTGAGGCTCACACAATCAGGGTGACCCCACAAAAAGGGGATATTCTAGAGCTTGAAAGTAGCATGTTATAAGCAACATAGTTACCGGCAACATTTCTAGTAATGAGGGTGGAGCAAGGTCATACTTCAAAACTAGTGCAACTACTGGAAGTAAATTTATTCTGTCAGTATAACAAGTAACATTTCCTAATTATTTTTTAAAGTTATGTTTGAATGCATTTCAAAGCATTTTTAGAGATGTCCTGACAGCAATTTACACATTTTATGCCTTTCCCTTGTCAAGGTTAAGGTTTATTTTTTTTAAAAAAGAAAGGAATAGAAAAGCAATGAGTAATGCAAAAAGTTATTGTTTAAACGTTCCAATGAATAATGACAATTGAATATTTTCCTTATACTGTTTTGAGCTACAGGAACAAATACTGTCCCCCTTTTTGTGCATATGATGGGTCAATAACAAACCAATATTTTTTAATCTCTAGAGAAAGCAAAATCAAAACAGTATATTACATAAAGAGATTAGAAAACATGCATACAAATGTCTCCTAAAAATGCATTTCTCTAAAGATGGTGGGGAATACAATTTCCAATTGCAGTGTGAGAAAAAAAACCGGTCAACATTTGGAAATAACCAGCTGTGATCTTGCTCTGTGGTTTCATGTATTCAGGACATTTTTTTCCTACCTACTCTATATGGCAAGGTAGTCAGAAGAGTCAGGTTACATGAACAATAGACAGGAAGGATGTTAGAACTCCTGTTCTAACTCTGCTACTCAAAGCCAAATTTTGTGAAATATATGTGTGTGGATCTGCAGGAAGATGTGGCATCAGCATAAAAGTATTCTGTACAGAAAATAATCATTTCCTCAAATCTCTAAAACACTTCTCTTTGCTAAGTCTTTGAAGCTTTTGAAGAAGACACAAGGTACTCTCCCTATTTCCCTAGTGACTGGCGGCTTCCTTGTTTGGTGGGTGGAGGGGTGAATTGATTCCAGATTTTAGTACAAAATTTAAGAGGTATACAAAATTCTGATTATTCCGCATATAGGTTCAACACACTTATGGAGTTCAGACTAGAACCTGGGATAGATTCTCCATTCCATTTTCGTGGCAGCCACCAGTTGCCACTACTCTTTTCAAGAGCACAATCCTATATATATTTATTCAAAAATATGCCCCATTGACACTGACAAAGTTTACTCAAGGATAGGAGGGTATAGTTTTGCAGCCTGTTTGTGCAAGAAACCCCACATCTTCACTGGAAAGGTGTCCGAAATGCAGGGTGCAATGATTGAGAAGTCCCTGAAATGTGTGGTGTCTGATGGGTCATACCAGAACACCACATACAACTTAATATTAGATACTAATATTTAGCTGTTCCAGGTACCTGGATGAGCTCATCATCCCTAGGAGGAAAGCATCTTGAGAAAGGTGCTGGGACTAGACAGGAGCAGCTCTATACTCTTGGAATTCATTTCAAAAATTGGTGAAACTCAGAGCAGAGGCTCACAGCTCTGTTTCAAAAAATGATTTTTGACTATAAAATGAAACTGTACTATTGGAATTGTAATGGCTAGGTCTATGAAATCATGGGCTGGGGTGTTTCCCTTTGCTAAAGTCTTGTGATCTAGTATTTCTTTTTACATGTTACTAAGCTGGCCATTTGTTTTTTAGTATAGTAATGGTCATACTTGGCTAGATGCATTTTGGTAGTTGTACCAAATAGCTACTCTAACCCTTCCATGTACCATATGACAACTGATTTTTAATACTTTTTAATTTTATTAGTAGCCAGTTTTTCTCACCAGTGGTTGGAAAAATTGTCCTTACAAATTTATTCCATAGAGATCCATAGAGACGATGGCTTTTGTTGTGTTTTGAGTTTACTTTGCATTGTATTTGGTTATATTTGATATGTTGGAATTAGTATCCATGCATATTCAGCATATCAAAGGTATCAGTAATGTATTACCTATGGTTTCATAACATTCTAGTTTTTTTCCTGCATATGAATTTTACTACTCTGTGATGACTGATCTACATTATTTTCTGTCTTTCACATATATTCTAACACTTCTGTTATTGCAAATGAATGGTGATGTATTATATAATTCATTCTGTATGTTCATCAGCCACATGTTCTGCTGAGTAGAATGAAAGATGGGATCTGTCAAAAGTTAGAAGCCTCTGGAAAGTTGGCCTTCACATGTTTTGAATACAGGGGAAGGGGAGAAGCCAAGATAAAATATGGGGATGAGTTCTCTCCACTGAAGAGAAGGTCTGCCAAAACAAAATCATTACCACATCCTGGCCTAAGGCATTTTTGGCAGTCAGTAGAGCTATTGGAGAAAACACACAAGTCTCAACAAGGAGTTTACAATGGGGCATGTCGCCTCTGTTTTATTAATAAAAAAGCAGTTTGTATGAACACTGCAAAACCTTAATGTGTTTTTCTGCTTTGGTCAAAGATGAAATATAGTATTTGGTGCTCAGACATAGCACATCTGTGTTTGGATTTGTTTTTTCCACAAACATGATAAAGATAATGATAAAGCAATTTGTCGTTAACATTTTATTGAAAGATGTTTAGTTCTACAGATGTGCACATTATCCCTGTTCCATTCCTTCATCTTCTACCTGCTTATCTTCATCTTTTAGCATACCCTTTCCTTTCTTTTTTCTACACATACTTATAAAATAAACTAATATGCATTAGAAATACAGTGAAAGAGATCCCTTATACTCCATTTCTAGTGCGAGAGAACAGGGAGGGATAATGTTGTTCCATCAGCTTTAAGCAGCAAGAAAAGATCATATGTTGGGCATGACTGCATATTCAAGATGTGAAATTGTTTTCTTGTGTATATGTGAGCATGGACTTAGGGGGTCATGCCCTCTTGCTGGCTATCTTGGGTCACTTACATATCACTTTGCTGTTCTCAGGAAATATAATTTCTATCAAGAGAATCCTATTACTTACACATAGCAGTTTCTGCTGAGTTGGGAAAGAACTGGTGTCCTGTGTAAAACCCCGAGATTGTGGTTCATCTTTCTTTAATCTTGTGCTTTGTGACAGTGCATACTGGCAGTGGTGGCCAAAAACATACACTTGTTAGTGTTGTGTGCCTTCAAATTATTTCTGACTTGTAGTGGCCCTAAGGTGAATGTATCACAGGGTTTTCTTGGCAAGATTTGTTCATAGGGGTTTTGTCTTTGCCTCCCTTGGAGGCTGAGAGAGTTGCCTAAGATCACCCCCAGTGGATTTTCATGGCTGAGTGGAGATTTGAACCCTGATCTTGAGTCCAATGCTCAAACTACAACACCATACTGGCTATCAACACACTTACTGGCCAGCAACCCCAAGCAACAGCTGGGTGAAGCTGTTCTTTGTGAAAGCAAGCCTATGAAAAGTAAGGGCTGGGTATGGGGAAAACCCTTAAAAATAAACCAATGTGTTTTGTGTGTTCAACCAGGGAAGTTAGAGCTATCATAGTCACTGTATTTAACATAAAAATATAAATAAAAAAATTATCTTTATGAACAGTGGGTATAGCATGGGACACCTGAGAGGAAAGGAGTATAGTTGTGTGTAAAAGAAATGGGAAGTGCTCTTAGGTGTAGGATGTTCTTGGCAGTCTCCAAAGGAAGCCGCTATCCTTGCTTATGTCCTCACATTTCAAAACTGGCCCTGAATGGCAGAGTGAAAAATAGCTGATGTGCAGCAGCATTTATCATCAGCTATGGAAGACTACATTGAAGCCAGGGGAGCTAGCATGAACTAGGGATTTTAATATTTGATTGTTTCATCTTTGCAGGTGAGGACAAATAATTCCCAAAGCTTCTTCACCACTCTGTAAAAAAACAAAAACTTCTGTTCAGTTTTTGCCTCGTATTCAGAGGTCCAAAGTGTTTGGGGAAATTATTGTGCACAAACATGTGTGTATTTGTGCTTGCATTATCGTGTGAGGTTTTGTGGAAGATTGCTTTCTTTACTCTTCACCTAAACCAGCAATCTTGCAGAATGAAAAACTTCATGGAGAAAATTGTGCACCACAAAAATTGTGCATAACAAACTTGTACAACAAAAACTCTGTGAAGAAAATTGCAATCTTGTACAACAAAAATGCAGCTTTTTTGTGCAATATTGCTGGGTTTTGTGCAAAACCTTTTGCGTAAGATTTTCCTTGTGCAAGATTGCTGTTTTTCATAGAAGAAAACAATCTTCAACAAAAACCACATACACACAGCTACCTGGAAACTGTGTTTTATTCAAAACCCCACAATTCTCACACCAACATTGTATATTTCTACATAGAATAATTTTCCACAACATTTCAGAGTGTGTTAATACTGGGCAAAAGCTGCGTAAAGTTCTCACCACTGTAATATTTGTCGTGATTGGGTTTTCCAAGTATTGGACAGTTGATTTTTACAACAGGGAAAGAATAACAGTTAGTATTCTTTCTGTCCTTAACATGAACCTGTTCTTTGGCTAGTTTCATAAACAGTGAATGTACTACATGAAAGGAGATGTGCTCACTTTGGGTTCCTTCTACTCTTGCGCTTACTTTTACTTATCAATCACTGAAAGTGATGATATGTGGAGACTAGAGAGGACAGCCTGCAATCCATGCTTCTTCCAAGAGCTCAGGCTTGCCAAGCAATTTTTTGGTAGTGCTCTTACCTGCAGTTCCAATGTTGGTTCAGTTCTTTAGTATATTTCATTTTATCTGTTCTTCCATCCTTTCCTTTGTTGTCTGTATCTGTAGTGTGTTGGTAGATTGAGGTCTGTAGTAGCCTGTGAGTTATATGACATCACATAGGCACTCTGAGAAAGATATTTAGGCTTTAGCACTATTAGTTTGAAACAGAGCCTGGGAAGTAACATTTAAAAGCAATGAATGCTTTAGCCATCATGACATGACTTTCATGATGTGACATTCATGACATACAGAAGCCATTCATAACTGAACCATGAACTTTCCCTGCTTAGTTATGGATGGTTTCAGCATGACGTTATGTTCCCTCTTCTTAAAAGTAGTTTCTCAAGCTCTGGTTTTGAGACTTTTGTATTGGAGTAGTATTTTTTTTAATTGGAAAATTGCTATATAAACGAGGCTGCTTGCCCACTGGCATAGATGAGTATTTGCTCCTGCCATGCTCCCTATCCAGCACTGTCTGCTACAAATTAACTCACTCTGCCACTTTTTTATAACAATTTTAGTTAGAAAATCACCACACAGAAACCTGGGGCACAGTGACCAGGCCTGTGAACTCTTAGGCCCTTTTCACATGGCAGTTTACAAGCGAAAGGACCCCTTGAGCGTCGAGTAAATGTCAGAAGTGGTCTGCATGATGCACTTCCATTTCTGCCATGCTCAAGGCCTGCAAGCGCAGCAAATATGCATTATCTTATTTTCGGCTTTTAGCCAAAATAAGCTGCGCTTGCACAAGGCTCATAGGCCTGGGCCGCACTCGCCTGCAGTGCAGAGCCTCTGGATCTGGGCCTGTCATGTGTCCTCTCCTCAGTGTAGCCTACAACTCCCAGGCTGCACTGCGGAAGGAAGGGACAGGGCATGGGCAGGGCTCTCGCGCAAGCAGGAAGGAGCTGCGGAGCCCAAGCAGCAGGGAAGTAGGAGGCTTGCAAGAGCCTGCCTGCCCACCCAGGCTTTTCACACAAGGCCCACACTCCAGCAGCATGAGAAGGTAAGCTGCGGAACTCTGCTTAAACATGTCAAAATCATTGTGGAAGGAGGAGGAGGAGATAGTGGTGGAGAGAGATGGCAACCATTAGTAGGAATTCTAAAATAACTGGACCATAAATTATGTAGTTATTTTTTAAAAAAAAAACCACACACATGTTTTTATTAAATTTCAATAATTGAAATACCAAAAAAAAAAATTTGTGATGGCTGTTGCAATTTATTGTTATGTGAAAAAACTTTGATGCCAATCAGTTTTATGGCTCCAGTTTGGAAGAATTATTTTCTCTCAAGAAGCCATTTTACCACACCTCTTGCCAGGGCTTGTCAGTAGCAATTGTAGAAAATAGTTTCAGACATTGTTTATCAAGTGAACCGCAGTTACCATTCCATTGACACAAGAGATGAACTCTCAGGAAAACAACAGTGGGCTGTTATTTTGACAAACACTAACACAATATTGTTAACCTCTCCAGGCTAAACCAGTTGTAATGGTTTCCAGAAAAAAAAAACCCTCTCATAGCAACTATGCATCTCACTCCCACTCTAGCTTTGTTATGGCAGTTTTCTGAATGTATGAAGGCTATTAGTGGGTAGAGGGATGGGGCTGTACATGTTGGGCTTGCTACCTACATTGCTGTAACTAGTGGGCTCTGTCCCCTCAGTGTCAAACCTTGCTGCATTGAGTGACAGTCCAAGGTCTCCTATAGGGCTGATATGGCCCTCTACACTTCTACAGTTGCCCACTTCTGATCTACAACAAAATTTAATAACATGAAGACCATGGACTGCCTGTAGTGCCAGCTGTTTATGAAGCTCTTGTTTTCCCTCCATCAAGAAAAAAGAAGTGTTGCCATGCAGCGGAAAACAAAAGTAACAATATTCTACACTAAAACAAGGGGCACAGGGGCCTTGCTTTAGAGGATTGTCCTCAGAACAACTGAATTACCAAGCTGTGTTAAAGGGTCAATGGTTTGTGGGCATGGATATAAAAACAACTTGTGAAATGTTGCTTCTCTTAAAAAACAAAACAAAAAAAAAACTACCAAACTTGCTCACCTCTAATCCACTGACTACTACGATTCACTTTGAGTTTGGTGCATCCAAGCTTATCATTCAGCCATCCTCAGACTCTCCAGTAGAGAATGTAAGTCTCTCCAACTGCATGATGTACTATCTTGGTTGGGGATTGGCAGAGTGCTTTGTTATACAGCCAGCTCTCAAATCTCCCTCCTCTTGCTGCACAGTGGTGTAACATTCAGATCTATGGGTCATGATATAGCCAAAAAAGCTTAACGTTAGCCCAAATTGTAAAAACTGTAAAGGTGATAGCCAAGGTGCTGAGCCCCATACCCCCAAATGAGAGCACTGTGGACACATCTTTTGAAGTACTTATTGGGATGAATTCACCATCCCACTGACATTGGAGCTACCAGATCAGCACCTTCCCCAGCTTTTGGGCAAGGGTGTCTGGAGTTGGGATCAACAAGTCTTTACAGTCACACTCATCAAATAGACATTTACTTTATTAATATGATTTATATCCCACCTTTGCCCGTAGAAGGCACACATGGTATCTGGGCAATGGATACAGACAGATACATGCAACATGGCTCAAAGACAGAATGGGTACAGTGTGGTCCTGCTGGTAGGGTTGTCAGGATGACAATGGGCCAGGGCTCCTGTACCTTTAGTGGTTGTGTAGAAGAGGAAATTTTACCTGGCACTTCTTGCCACCCAAAATGAGACTAGCCTGTGTGTTTAAGTGAAATGAATGATATCTATTCCAATATTGATGATATAGAAATAAATAGATATAATTTTACTCTACTGTTAACAACTATACTGCACAACTATTAATAACTGTTAACCCTAAGGGCACTGAATAAGCAATACCAAGATTTACAGTAATACTATCAAGAGCAGAAATGATGATACAAAGGCATGCTAGTATCAACACGCACTATGAATAAAACTGTGAAGAGATCTTGTAATCCTGTAGACCATCTAATGTATTGTTGGAAAGGCCTAAAAGAAATGTATCAAATATTCCAACCCATACACAGTTGTCCATAAACTTCCTATGATAGATGGATATTCTTGGGTTGCTGATTTGAGAAGCATTTGGTCCAAAAGCACCTTCTTTCCATCACTGCTATTATATTTGGGTGGAGTGTCTGGGTACCAGCAGTTTTAAGAATTTCTGTTTATCACTGGATATATACTATGGAAATACATTTAGACCAAATACTTCTTAAATAAATAAATAAATAAATAAATAAATGAGATTTCTCTTGTGCCCAAAATGGCCCATGGGACCCTAAAAACATGGCAGAAAAACCTCCCATTTCTCCTAGAGGACATTTGGAGGAAAACTAATTTTAGGGGAAGGAGGATTGTGGGGGATGTGGTGCTTCGAAGCATATTCCCACAAACTTCCCACACTTGCCCACCCCTGCTTAAAGGCTTTTGAGAGAACAAAATAGGTATTTTCAAAGAGACATTATGTGAGGGGGGTACTTAATTTTGTCTCCACTTATCACTCCCCGAAAGATCCAAATGTGCGTTAGGCCTGAAAGCCTGAAATAACATGTAGTGACCTTGCCTCTCCTGTTTCTAACTCTTGTGAAATGTATTGGACCTTTTTTTCCCCTTGTATAAGCAAGAGCGTTCTAATTCAGCCAATCTCTACATTATTATGTCCATTTAATCATGTTTTTGTGTGGATTTATTCTTTTATGTTCTAGCTTTTTTCTCCTAAGAAACACAGAATGTGTGTGTGTGTGTGTGTGTGTGTATGGTGTTTGTCCTCTTCCCAAGTGCACTCGGTGCTAATCTACAGGAATTGAAGAGTATAATCTTTTAATGTGAGAATACTGTATGCTGTCAAAAAGAGGTGAATGCCGTTTTGATTTTCTCCACCCTTTACAAAATGCCAAATGAAAAACTTAGGGAACAGAGATAAGTCTGTTTCTCAGCTTAGCTGTGTTTGAATAACTTAATTAGAGTTTGGATTTAAGGTGTTTTATGGGAAGAAAATTGTTTCTCAATAGTCCTGTTGCAAAAAGCAGTGAAGGGGGGAGGAAGGCTAGGGCACTTTCCCATGTTCTTTAACTTGATTAAATGTAGCAAGGGGCGCCTTTTTCACAGAATAAATTACCTTTGTCCCTCATGGATGTTGATATAAACTTTAAACATTAAATGCTGTACTTAGCCATTTCATTCCAGTGGTCCGTCTCACAGGAAATCTGGTTTTGCAGAAAGAATAAATTTATAGCTTCTCAAGAGACAGAGGAAAATGCCACCAACCTCCAAGGGCTTATGTATTCAACAATTAAAAAAAAAAAGAACCATGAAAAAGCCTAATCAGTATACATGTATGTCATCACTTACAGTTTAAACATTCCAAGCATACCTTCATGACCACTATGATGACAAGTTAATGTCTCCCCATAATTATAGTAGAATAGAGATCTATCAGTGTTGTAGATTGATTCTATATTATTAATCCAAACAAACTTCTGAAAAACAGGGAGCCCTTCAACTAGGAGTAGTGTTTTATTGATTCTTTTGATTGGGATTTGATTAATAATAGTATGTAGAATTCTTTGTAATTCTAGAGCAGTGGTTCTCAACCTTGCTAATGCCGCGACCCTTTAATACAGTTCCTCATGTTGTGGCGACCCCCAAGCTTAAAATTATTTATTTATTATTTACAATGCCTCCCTCCCCGGCAAAGGCCGCCTCACTGGCCAGGAATGGTGGGGGGTGGGCAGGGAGGGAAAGAGGAGCTGCACGTCTCTCCCGGGAAAAAACTCCGAGAACCCCTCCCCGGGCTCTGCTCCTGCTTCGCTCTCCTTTCCGCTGGGGGGGGGCAATGTGGGAAAAGTTTCCAGAGTGTCGACCCTGGATGGGGGGGAGGAATCCCAGCTCCTTTGTCTTTTGTGCCAGGCGCAGCTTGCCCCCCGGAAAAGCACTGCCTTGAGGCCCCCCAGCCCTTCTGCAGTGCCCCCCTCCGTGGCGAGTGGGGCAGGTGCCGTGGCAAGGAGGGGGCCTGTCACCCCCCCCCCAGGCTGGCCTGTCAGATGGGAGGTTCTCCCGGTAGCAAAGAAGGGGAGCGATTTCAATCCCTTCTGAACAGGGGGCAGGAGGACATGAGCATGTGGCTCACGCTAGTGCACCACAACTCCTGCTGTGGCGACGCTGTGGCCGCACGCGCTCCCACCAAAGGGGGCAGGAGGATGCGAGCACGTAGCTTGGGCTTGCGCACCACCACTCCTGGGCCTTTTCCGCATGTTACCTTATCACGGAGGTGGGGGGGTGCCATTTGCGCAAGCAGGTTCTTGCACAAGGTGCCCTCTTCACTGCTCCTTTGTCCTGCAGCTGGCTTCCTGGTCGCGCGACCGCCCTGCCCCTTCCTCCCCCAGCGCAGCCTACAGCTCCCAGGCTGCACTGCGGAAAGAAGGGGTGGGGCAATCGCGCGACCAGGAAGCCAGCTACGGGATAAAGGAGCAGCAAAGAGAGCACCTTGAGCAAGAACCTGCTTGCACGAACGGCCCCCCCACCTCCTCAATAAGGTAACGTGTGGAAAAGGCCCAGGAGTGGTGGTGTGCAAGCGCAAGCCACGTGCTTGTGTCCTCCTGCCCCACACGTGCGGCCGCACGCACTCCTGCCAAAGGGGGCAGGAGGAGGCAAGCGCGTGGCTCGCACTTGCGCACCACCACCAAGGAGGGAATGGAGCCTAAGGCCCTCAGAAATATGTATTTTCCAATGGTCTTAGATGACCCCTGTGAAAGGGTCGTTCGACCCCCCAAAGGGGTCGCGACCCACAGGTTGAGAACCGCTGTTCTAGGGGCTAAATGAAAGTTCATTTTAAATAACTGCATTAACAGAGCATTCATATATAGGCCTAATCAAAAGTAAGTACCATGGAGGTCAGTTGGGTTTATTCCCTGGTATGGCTTTGCAGCTTTACGTTCATCTTGCTTTCTTTATCTTGGTTACAAATATAAAATGGAAAAATACAAAAAGTTGTTCACGTATTCTGAAGAAATGTTTAGTTAAGTCTACACTGCGAATATGTCCCACTGAACTCAATAGATCTGAGTAGACACTGGATATAAAATGTTGCTGTTGGCTGCTGTATTTGTATTCAGGGGTTTTAAAATAAGAAGATGACTTTTCTGTTGTTTGGTGGCAATTTACAACACCAAAAGCAACATTTTTTTCCACCCAGAAGGTGTTTATTTGTTTTTAAAAAATCCAGGATAGAGCACAACAATAACCCCAAGGGACTGCCAGTTTATATGGAACATTTTTGTAACTATGTTTTTATCTCAATAAAAACAAAAAGTTCCAAAATGCTCCATATATTGCATACAGTGGACATTTGTATTGTTGTATGTACATTAACTAGAATAAACTTCATTAGAATTAAACAGAAAGAAAAAAAGAGGGGGGAAAAGAAAAAAGAAAAGCCAGTTTCTATAGTGGTTTCTACAGTGTTCTTTACCCTTTCTTCTTCCTCACTGCTCCAGCGAAGGTGGAATGGTTTTCCTTAAAATGTCAGTTTTAGTTTAAAATTTCATTAAAATTTTCAGAAAACCGTTCCTTTAAAAAAAGAAGGCATGTACATACTGAAGTACAACACCCAGAGCAATAAGCTGAAAGATGATTGGCTGAGGTGGCTAGGTTGCCTATGGCCTTTTACTGGAATTAAAAACAATTTTGATCTGGAGCTAACATGAAGAGTAATAATCAAAATGGTAATAATCAAAACTCTCTCTTGTGAAGGCTCTTGGTTTTTTGCACTGGCCTGGAAAAATCCATTGTATGGGAAGGTGTGGAAGGTGTGGCCAGTGGGCCATGTGCACCCCCAACTCTTTTTTTTTTAATGAGTCCTCTGAGGACCCAGATACATAGCTTGGGGGAGGGCAAACATGTCCCCAGAAGTCTTTCATCATTCCTACAGGACTTAGGATTTGGTTCCCCACCTCCAATTCCCCACTCCTCCTTGCTCCAAAAGCCCAGACAAACCCAGTTGCTTCTGGTTGCAACCTTTGGTTGATTCTCAGCTGAAAATGCTGTGCTGCAATCTACTGTGGGGGTTGGGGTTGGGGATGAAAACTGGCCTATTCCTTCACTGCAGTTGTCTACCACCGTTGTACAAAATTGCACTGCTAACACTGAGATGCATATAAATAAACCACAGGACAGTGCAGACATCTTGAAAGTAGAACTTAAAAAAAAAAAGACCATGTTGATTTTCCTAGAATCTGCAGCTGTTTAATAAATGTGGATTTATATTTCAACCTCTCTTTAAATTTTCATTATGCTTGTAGAAACACTTTATCCAAAAGTGTAATCTCCTATAATTGTCTAAGTATTTAGCCTCCATATTGTCTGGGAATAGTACATAGAATGCGTACCCCTGTGTGCACTTTTACAGACTTTCTCTTGTTTAGAACCAAGTTGTGCTACCATAGGTTTATAGATTTGGAAAAGACCTTGGTAGGCGGTTAGTCCAAACTGATTCTTAACAAGTTCACTAAGAAAAAGGCACCAGATCCCATCTGATCTTGAAAAGTAATCAGAGTACTTGGATGGGAAGCTGCCAACAAATACCAGGTGCTATAGGCTATATTTCAGGGCAAGGAACTGGCAAAACTGCCTAAGAAAACCCTATGAAATCCCTGAAAGTTGACAGGCAACCTGAAGATACACACACACACACACACGCACATCTTCAAAAGCAAGTTAGTTTCTGGTTCCTTCCCTCCTCCTTCTCCACATTGATAGCATTCCTCAGATGTCACAACAACTTGGTTTCAGCATGGAGAGAAATTGCAAAAAGATTCTGTGATAAGGTGTTGGAGAAAGGGTCAGCAATTCTAAGAATAGAAAATAAACTGTAAAATGACTTGGGCCAGCACAGCAGTCCTGCATGGAAATAGGAAAAAGCTATCAAACATGTATTTGATATTTAAGAAATATCCTTTATGAAATAGACAGCAAACATGAATAAGAACATCCAAAACAGAACATTTCAGAATTAAGCAACCAAAGGGTTTTCTTACAGCTTTATACATGGACTAAATTTTGTAAACTTCAAAATCTATGTTGATTTTTGAAAAATAATGCACCCTAAAGCCCTCCATATTTGGCCACCCCCTCTTTAAAGGCTGCTGAAAAAATAGAAATCATGTGTTGGTACCACCCAAGCCTCAGCACTAATATTAACACATCATTAAAATGTTAGAAGGATTACAAATGCTAAAGGGATAACATCTGGAAGGATCCTTACAAAATCTGTGGGGTGGATTCATATTTGCAGTAGCAGATCCTTTGAAATCAACGGACATTATGTTAGCCATGGCTTACTTGAGCTCCACTGATGTCAGTGAGTCTGCTGGAAATCTGAACTTAAGCCAATGAAATCAATGGGAGTTATGTTAATCATAGGTAAATTAAGTCCCACTAAATATAGCTATGTTTGGATCCCATCCTATAAATGTTGGATCCCATCCTATAAAACTATCTTCTTTTTAGAAGCTGAAGTTTGTGTCTAGACTCCATAAACAACAACATGGATGTGAAGTTATCAGCATCCATACACTTTAGATAACTAGGTGCCGATATTTAGGGTAAGCAATGATGCTAAATTCCAATCTTTTTTTTTTTCCATTTAGAGAGAAAAGATCACTCAGTTCTCAGCTGAGAGTTCATTACTTATTTAACAAGTATATTTTAAAGAACTGAAAAAAAACAGTATCATGATTTCTATTGTTTTATTTTATTTTATTCTATTTTTTGAGGAGGGTACCTGCATTCTCAAAAGTGAATGTTGTGCCCAGTGGATGGTTTACAGGTGGGAGGCTGTTTGAATATTGCTTGTTTAGGTTACAGACTCAGTAGGATGAAGCACTAAAAGTTTATTAGCTTTGCCTTTGGGAGTGTTATATTAGAGCCCATGTAATTTCAGCAAGTTTATAGGGAAATACGTTAGGCCTTCTTGAATAATTGTGATGTTCTCAATAGTGGGGAGTGGTGTGGGCATTGTTTTTATACTGAGCACCGTAGTTTTGAGCAATTTGGGACCTGGTTAGTGTTATTATTATTACTATCTGAAATATTATTTATTCTTCAGCATCTTTGGTGCTGTTTGCTAAACATTTGCAGAGATGGGAGTTACAGTAAGATGCTATATAGCTGTGTTAAGAAAGGAATTATGCCACACAGGATACATGAGAACTATGTGATATGCCCAAGAAAATGTGTTCCCTACTATCATTTCACACTCTACAGGGGGCCATTTTCATGAGTGGATGGCAAGTTTCAGCATTCAGGAAAGGCATTTTCTGCTTGAAAGAGAGGTGGATAACAAAGTATAAGTGGATTTTTCAAATTTATTTACCACTGTATCAAGGCGACTCTTGAATTGCATTCTATAAGGATTCCGCTAGGAATTTCTGAGCCATACCATTTCAAGACTTTAATTTTGTTATACATCATGAATTCATCCTCTATGGAGAACACACAATGTGACAAGAAACAGGATAAGTATTCAGACTCAACAATGAACCCCACCCTATGGAATAGTATACAGGAATGATCCTTCAGTGACACTCCTTTAATGATGGATGAATATTATTTTTCCAGCCTTTGTTCACTGGCTTTTGTTCTATTTCTGCATCAGACTGAAATTTTATAAAGTCTGCACCAAAATTCAAACACCTTTTTGTATTCATTTTTCTGATTCTATAGATTTTTGTATGCATTTTTACCACACATACACATGCTTGAACAAACCATTGCCTTACAAGCACAAGCAAGTTTTGAAATCAGTTTTTCCTTTATTCCTCCTTTTAAGTATGTGTTTCCTACTAATATACACAGTTTTATGTGCACTTCTCATATATATATATATGTGTGTATAAATATATATATGTGTGTAAATATATGTGTGTGTGTAAATATATATATGTGTGTAAATATAAATATTTACATATCTTTTTTGCTTGTGTAATTGCATCTAGAGCAGAGTTTTCCAAACTTCTCATGTTGGTGGTACACTTTTTAGACATGCATCATTTCTTGACATAGTAATTCAGTCCGTTATTCAGTAAGTGCAGGCAGCCCTTCCACCTGAGCTTGGCCCACTGCCACTGCCCTTGTCAGGATCTTCCTTGGCTTGGGGTGGTGGTGGCGGCAGCAGAGGCAGCCCTTTCACCTGGGCCATGGTGGTGGGAGAGGCAGCCCCTCCACCCATTACATTTGTGTGCAACACACCTGTACACTGCAGCTGACACACTAACATGTTGCAACACACAGTTTGGAAAGCTTTGCTCTAGAGCTATATGAATAGTGAAGGATGACTAGAGTAAGACGAACAGATATGTCTTTTCTCATCTATCTACCTGTGGCTATTAAACCCTCTGCTCACATCTCACAATCCTACGGCCGTGGCTTCCTTGATTGAATCTATTCATCTGTAATGTGGTTTTGATGACAACCCTCTGTTACCATTTTTTTCTATTTTTTTCCCTAATAAGTCACATCATCACATGGCCAGTCCAAAGCGTGATAGCCTCAGCTTCGTCATTTTGGTTTCTAGGGCCCATTTATTCATTTTTTTGTCAGTCCATGGTGCCCACAGAATTTTCCTCCAGCACTGGTGGCAGCTGGTGGCTCACATGTCAGTGGGGTGGCAAATCTACCTTGGGTTTTAGGCTGAACATTAAGGGAGCTATCCAAAGTATCAAATTTCAATAGTTTCTTTAAAGTTCAAAATAAAATCTACAGTGGATGCACTGCCTTACTGACCTGAAAGTCATTGGCTAAATCTGAGCTTGGTACATAGTTTGCTTGGTGCATTAGTACTGCAGGCTCATCTGAAGTTCTGAAGAAAGAGATGCTTGATTGGAAGCTAAATTCATTTTTTTCCCTAGCAAAGACAGCAGCCTAAGTATGACTTGTAGCATTACAGGTACTTTTAAGTCTAAAGAATTTCAAGTGATCTTTTTTATTTCCCTTGATACTTTTGAAATATAGTCAATAAATAAAGTTGTGGTGTAGCAATAGGAATCTTGAGTGTATTGTATTATGATAAAGTAAAATTTTAGGGCAATGAAAAGAAAAAAACATTACTCATTCCAACAAGCTGTCTGATAATACTATGCTGCCTCACATCCAGAATACATAAGCAATATTAAATAGATTTGAAGACTCACTTTAGTGCTAGTTTCTGTATTGCCCATTAAAGAGGCAGTGAACTTGGATGCATTTCAGATTACTATATTTCAGAATGCTGATGAAGACTCAAGCCATCTGGGAATTTTTTTTCTCTTGTGCAACTGCAGTTACAGTTACACTTTCCTCTCACACCCACCTTCATTGCCGGTCCCACTCTCTATGCATTGTGGTAGGTGATCTGAAATAGGAACTGGTGAAAAATTCATTTCCATATGTTTTTGTTAGTATTTTTCCAGCATTTTCAAATCCCTCCATATTAGGTAGAAAGTGGTAGAGAAAACAGAAACCAATAGATTTGTATGTTCATAATCAAGGCTTTGCATGCATGACTTTTAAAATTCTTGGTTTAATCCCTATATATTCACCTGTGTTGGTCCTGAATTAAGGTCACCACATCTAATGAGAGGCTTCCCATTTGTAATACCTGTATGGCAAGCCAGTAAAACACAGTTGTCTCCATGTTGAGAGCAACTTTAGCTGTTGGATTTTGCATGTGTAGATGGAAAGAACTTGGGATTTCAATTATTAAGTGAGTGACAAATCAGAACTGAAAGACTGGTCTATCTGTTGTCTCAAACGAGCAGTTTGCTCTAGATGTGGAAGCTCCCTGTGTGAATTAGAGCCATGTACAGTCACAGTCTAACAAAGAGGGTATATCTATACTATGCTGTTGTATCAGTTTCATAACACTTTAACTGTCATGATAACGCAGGTCTGGTTCCCCATCCCATCTCAGTCCCCAAAGATGGAAAGCAACAATGTAACAATGGGTTCTTCTTATGGAATTCTAGGATTTTAATTTGGTGAGCAACTTAGAATTTTCTGCACAGAAAGATACCTAGTTGACTCCCCTGAGTTACAGCATTAGAACTCTTTAGCAGAGAATTCTGTCTTACAAAACCCAGGATTCCTTAGGATGGAGGTCTTTCCTCTTAAGTATGATCAAACTGCCATAACTGGGTGTGTTTGGACACTCTTAGTACATAGGTCAGATAGGAAGCCCAGATGCATAAAACAAATGTCCTCCAGAAATCACATGGTGGGAATGGGGCTTTCTCTGACACATAATTAGAGAAGAAAAATTTAAAAGGTGGATTATAGTCACCAATATATGTGCTTACATCTATATTTTTTTATTTAAATCTTCAGCTTAGTTGCTGCTATAGACCACCGTGTCCTCATCTGGAGTTTGTGTGTGTGTGTGTGTGTGTGTGTGTGTGCCAGGAACTGGAGAAAGGAGCTGACTTCACCAAAGCAAACCTAGCCAGTACAGTGGCTTTTTACTGGCTTATGGTATGAACCATGATTCCCATAGGCCCCTGAAGAAATTTGTGAAGCCAGACACACACAATCCACAGGTGCTCCTAAACAATTACAGAGAGAATTGAAAGGAAGTATGCTTCTGTGGTGGCGTATGTTAACGTCTAATGGCATTCACTATTGCTTTCTCCTATAGTACAGAGTTGTAGAATTCAGAGACATATGCACCATACCTCAATAGTGCGTTCTTCAATTACAATCCCAGCATTGCCATTGGTGTGGTGGTAGCACATTAGGAAGGCTCTCTTCCACATCTTTCTGCCGTAAGTGGATGTGCAGCATTATTGCCAGCCAGTGTTCTTCCCACACTACAGCGTCCATGACTATTCCTCTTCCCCACCTTCACCCTGCCCCAATACCCATGAGTGGTCGGTACTAGCGCAGCCATGTTGTAACTTCATGACATGCCAGTACACTATTGCATTTGCACACTATAACACTAAAAATGTATTTAAAAGTTTTAAAAAATTAACTCAAAGGAGAAATTTAAAATAAACACATAGAAGTGGTAGTATCCAAACTTGCCACACCATGGGAGTCTCTGAGGGAGGGACAAGTTAGGCATGCCCATACCCTGCCCACTCCTGGATCCACAATGACAGGAAGTGTTATCAATCACTATTACAGTACTGCTCTGAGCTGGCTGACAGGAGTGAAGTGCTAAAGAAGGCTCTTAACAGATTTTTTTTTGAAATAGTATCAGGCAGTTTTGCAACACTTGGGGATGGGATAGCAGCTAGATAATGGTGACGTCATGCAGTAGCATGACTCCTGGCCCAGAAACAACCCGCTGTTATTATGGGATAGCGACATCATGTGGAAGTGGCCATAGCCATGTTAATCACAGGAGCTACTGACATCACTCACAATATTAGGTCTACTTTTACTTGCTCATCCTCTAATATGATATATGCCATCCTTTGTCAACAATGCCCTTCAGCACTCTACACGTGGCAAACAGGCCAGTCTCTGTGCCATAGACTAAACAGACATAAATTAGAATTAGAATACACAAAAACCAGTTGCAGAATACTTGTCTTCCTGGATATTTTATCTTGGACCTTAGAACAAGAGGCCTTGAACAAATAATCTACTAAGGAAGATTGGAAGGAAAAATAGCAGATTTGGGATATACAGTGGCATCTCTACTTTTCCAAGTGCTTGGAGTGTGGAACCTTCATAAGAGTAGAAAAAGAGCAAAGAACTCCCCCCTAAGCTCCCTCTCCCATTCCCTTCTGGGACTTCCCCCATTCCTTTGTGTTTTTGCCTTGATACAAATTCTCTGCATCAGGGCAAAATGCATGGGAATGAGAGGAGGAGCTCCAGAGGGAAAAGGAAGGTTTGAGTGAGCCTCCCCCCATTACTTTGCAGTTTGTCTCAGTGCGCAGGGGCCAAATGCATAGGAATGGGAAGAGGGAGCTCCGAAGGGGAGAAAGTGTGCACATGCCTGCCTCTCATTCCCTTGCCTTTTTCACAGGTGCATTTGCCTTCCTTCTTCATGTGCAGCAAAATGCAAGGGAGAATGGAGTAGGAAGGCATGCATGCTCATGAATAATTGAAGGTCAAACCTGCAACTGTGGAAGGAGGACTGCATATACAAACTCCAGTCTATTGACAGTGGTTGAACAGAAACAATGGTTTCCTGACACACTACACATACCACTAGCTAACACCCTAGTCTCATGAGGGCCCTCTTGGCCAGTTTATTGTATCTCCTTTCTCGTTCCCAGCCAGCACCATGCTATATTCCAATGATCCCCTCTACTGTTCATGTGATTACCTACTTATTTTGGTTTTAGGAAATATCTTTCCTCCTGTCTTTGTACCCCAATGACCACGACCAAAAGTGAACTTGTCACCTCATCACTGTGCCCAAAAGTTTTGTATTTCTATTGCTATTCACACATACAACCTGCTCATTTATAGCTATAAAGGTCCATTTCTAGGCACTTCACTCCATGCATCTGATGAAGCAGACTTAAATCTACAAAAGCTTATGATGTTACCTTCTTTCTTTCAGTTAATCTCAAAGGTGCTGGAAGATTCCTTTACAGTACATAGTTGGTAAGGGGAAAAATAATAATGAAACATTTTTGAATGATTTGGAAACAGCAGCCAACATTATCATTATACATGGGGATGCTCAGTACACACAACTAAGTAAATCCTGTCTAAGTCATATGTACAAAAAAAGCTCCAAAATGGAAATAGGAATCTAGTAAAGGCCTTTGATTTGTAGTAAGATTTGATGTTTATCTCATGCCTACTATATTTTTAGGGACATCTTATATTCAGTAAAGTGTTGGCTGCTGTCCAAATCTTAAACATAAGAAGTATGAGTAGACTCGGCTTTGAAAAACTAATTTCAGACTGGAAAATAGTGCTTTCTTAAGATGAAGAAAATATGTGACATTCCTCACCCGATAGGACTGCTTAGTGCCAAAATAAACAAAAACTCAACAATTTCTTTTCCTCTCTTTCCTTTCTACCTCTCCCCATGAGAACTAGGTTTTATTTTCTTGTGTTGCAAAGCAACAAATGAAGCTATTTTCCTACCACTATGTGGTTCCAGTTATTTGTATGGCTATACAACAGAGGAAGCCATGTGGCATCATGGTTTGCGTTAGAGTGGGACTCTGGAAGACCACAGCTTGAATCCCCACTCTAGTGGAGATTCTAGTGATAGAAACCCATTGGGTAACCTTGGGCAAGTCTCACTTTCTCAAACCCCCTTGGAAGAGAAAAGAACCTTATGATAGGGCCACCATAAATTAAGCTGAAACCACATAACAACACAACCAGAGTTGGGGAAAAAAACCACTTTGGGGCCAGAGTTCCCCAAATCCCTCAGATAGCATAGCTGGTGGGAACAGTAGCATGAAAAAGTAATTTTTCTAGACTCTGCTAAAAGCAATTCATATGCAGAGACCTCATGCAACCTTTAGTTGGCTTGGGCAGAAGAATGTTCAAAGGGTGCATTCTGTTTTTTAAATATGTGTCAATTTGTGTTGAATGTGTTTTTAATGGTTTCAAATTAAATTTTAATTTGATTGGTCATTTGTTGCTTTTTAAACTTTGTTATTACATCTTGTTTTAACTATTTTGTTTATATTATAAGCAGCTTTAGGTCCCATATTGAGAGAAAAGTGGGATGTAACTTAAATAAATTAATAAATCAGCATATAGTTACCTCACAGAAAAAAAAGGCTGAAGAAAGCCTCATAAGGGGTGACATGATACAGATGTGTAAAAATATGCAAGGTAAGGAAAAAAATCCATAATGCCTTTTTTTTGTGGTCGCCACCAACTTGAGTAGTCTTTAAAGCTAGAGGGGTTACCTCTATCACCTCTCCCAGACCTTTGAAAATTTAGGGCAGGGGACATTATTTGTATCTTTCTGGACTGTATTACTTTCTATCCCAGTTACATTTTTCCTGGAGCCTCAGTATCATACTGAAAGAGTAGGTTTATATCCACAAAAGCTCATCCTAAAATAAAAGCTAGTTAGTCTTAAAGGTGCTGCAACATTCCTCTCCCCTCATAGAATCCTAGAATTGTAGAGTTGAAAGAGACCACAAAGGCTATCTAGTCCAACCCTCTGCCATGCAGGAATACATCACCAAATATACCTGACAGATGGTGTTCCAACCTCTGTTTAAAAACCTCCAAAGAAGGAGACTCCATTACACTCCAAGGCAGCATATTCCATTGTTGAACTGCTCTTACCATGAGGAATTTTTTCCTAATGTTTATGTGGAATCTCTTTTCTTGAAGTCTGAAGCAGTTGCTCTGTGTCCTAGTCTCTAGAGCAGCAGAAAACAGACTTCATGCTCCATACTCAGCTCCCTATGCCGCTAATCATAGGGCATGGTTTCCAGGCCTCCTACCATTTTGGTTGCCTTCCTCTGAACATGTTCCAGCTTGTCAATATCCTTCCTGAACTGTGGTGCCCAAAACTGTACACAGTAATTCCAGGTGGGATCTGACCAAAGCAGAATAGAGTGGCACTATCTCTTCACTTGACCTTCTCTTTACTATATTCCTACTGATGCAGCCCAGAATCTCATTGGCTTTTTTAGCTTCCTCATCACACTGCTGACTCATGTGCAACATATAGGCTACTAAGACTCCTAGATACTTTTCACAGGTACTGACAGACAGACAGACAGACAGACACTTTATTTCAGTCATTAACCAATAAAATAATAAATACAGTCATAGAATCCAGTAACAAAACAGATAGCACAAATAATTTTTGTTAATTCACATCAATTACTATTAACCATTTGAGGGTGTATCTTGCACATAATATAAAAATTTTTTTGCAACTAAGTATGACAGTTTTTTCCTGGTTATCCAGCAGATAATGTAAGTAGAACACATCGGAATGTCCTGGAAACTGGGTTAGCAGGGGAGTAATCAGCTGTTGGCAAATATCCCTGTAAAACTGACAGTACAAGAGTACATGGGCTATAGTTTCTATAACATCAGTGTTGCAAGAGCAAAATCAGATCTCATAGGGAATTTCCCCATATTTCCCTTCCAATACCGCTGTGGGGAGAACATTGAATCTAGCCAATGATAAAGCTCTCCTAAATTTGGGTACAGTAACATTGTATAAGTATGTGGTTGGTTTAGAAATCAACATTTACCTGTTGGCAAATGTGTAGTTAGTAAAGGCAGCAATTTCAGTTTGGCCTTCTATATCTAAGATCCTTTGTCTTACAATAGATTTTGCTTGATTTAATCATAACCTTAGGATAGTATCACTTGAGAGTCCATAAAGGCTCAGTTTCTGAAGTACATCTGTTTCCCATGTGAATTCATAATTATCAGCCAATATTAACTGAGTCAGTCCACCAGGATTATTATGTAGCTTTAACCAGAAGGTAAAGCTGTTCAACCAAATGCCTGATTCCAGTTTACTAATTCCTGCCTCCCTTCAGAGTAATGCATTTGGAACACATCGGGCAACCTGAAATATGCTTTTCAAAAACTTTGTTTGAACTCTTTCTAGAAAGGTCATATTATTATATAACCCTAGCTGAGCCCCATATAACAGTTGAGCTTTAGCTATAAACAATTTGATTGCAGCTGGAATGTACTATGCTTCTTTAGTGAAGTAATAATTTTGGATGGCTATAGCAGTTCTGTGTGCATTACGAGACACATAATCTAAATAGGCATTTCTACTTCCTGAGACTTGGAAAACTATCCCCAGATATTTAAAGATCTTAACCTGTTCAGTTGATTGCCCTCCTAAGATCCAACTTCTTTCCTTGGGACGTTTTGAGAAGGTGAGTATCTTAGTCTTGGTGTAATTTATTGTTAGTTCCTCTTCAGCATAGTACTGAATGAGCGACCTTAGGGCTCTCTTAAGGCCGACAGGGGTCAGTGACAAAATTACTGCATCGTTGGCATATAATAATAGATTAATATGTCTATGGGCTAGTTTAGGAGGATGTAAAGAAGAGTTACTTAAGTAAGGAATCAGTGAGTTTATATAGTAATTGAAGAAAAGAGGAGCCAGTACGCATCCCTGTCTGACTCCTTTCTTTACTTGTATTTCCTTGGTGACATGTCCTTGATTGCTGCACCTGACTTTCAATCTGGTATTCTCATGGATTTTGATGAGCAAGAGAAGTAATTGCTTATCTATTGTGGTATTTTTAAGTTTAAGTTTAATCCACGGTCTAGATCTAGATATTGAGCTGAATGCTGGCTTGAAGTCAATAAACGCTGCATAAAGGGATTGACCGGCTTGATGAGAATACTTCTTTACTAGGTGTTGCAGTACCATTGCATGATCTATTGTTGATCCTCCTTCCCTAAATCCAGCCTGTTCATCCATCAGAATGTTCTCAGATTCCATCCAGTCCATTAATTTAACCTGTAGTTGTTTAGCATACATTTTACTGATCTGACTTAGCAGACTAATTGGACGAAAATTGGCTGGATCGTCTCTTTTACCCTTCTTATAAATTGGGATTATGATAGCTAAGCCCCAGTCTTTTGGTATCATAACTGTATGATCTATTACAGTGAAAAGTGAGGTTAGCACTGGGATCCACCAGTCTAAGTCATTTTTTTATTACCTCACAAGTGATAAAATCTACACCTGGAACTTTCTCTGGTTTGAGCTGTTTAGTCAAGTTCCTGATTTCTAGACCAGAGACTGGGGGCCAATAGGGGAGGGCAGTTATGTCCAGCTCCAAATCGGCCAGAGAGTTCTCCTTTTCAGCATACATAGATTTTCACAGGTACTGTGATCAAGCGAGGTGTCATCCATCCTATATCTGTGCATTTAATTTTTCTTACTCAAAAGTAGAGCCCTGAGTCACCCACCTTTTGGGGTAACACAACTCTCTAGTCTGCTAAGATCATTTTGAAATCTGATCCTCTCCTCAGGGATGTTAGCTATTCCTCCTAATTTGGTGTCATCTGCAAATTTGATAAGAATGCCCTCTATTCCCTCATTCAAATGATTGAATAGCACTCGTCCCAGGACAGAACCCTATAGCACCCCACTAGTCACTTCTTTCCAAGATGAAGAGGAATCATTGGTGAACATCCTTTGGCTTTAATCAGTCAACAGTTACAAATTCACCTAACAGTAGCATTGTATAGCCCACATTTTACTAACTTCTTTGCAAGAATATCACGGGGACCTTGTCAAAGGCCTTACTGAAGTCAAGATATACTATGCCCACATCATTCCCTTCATCTACCAAGCTAGTAACTATATATAAAAAAACAGTCTGGCATGATATGTTTTTGAGGAACCCATGTTGACTTTTAGTGAGCACAGCATTCCTTTCTAAGTACTTACAAACTGGCTTTTTAATGATTTGCTATAGAAACTTTCCCAGTATTGACATCAGGCTGATTGGGTGGTAATTGTTTGGGTCCTCTTTCTTCTCCTTTTTGAAAATAGGGACATCCGCATATGATAAGAATTATTCTTGCTAGATATTGGAAAAAAGAGTCAGTACCAACTGAGATAGAATGGTTAGAGAAGTTGGCAGAAGTTGCTGGGATAGATAATCTCACCTGTAGGATAGAAAATAAACCAGATAGTAAATTTCTAAAGATTTGGCAGCCATTGTTAGATTATTTGTATACTACATTGGGATTTATTATGATTTAAGAGGAAAATTCGATTGAGAAATCAGCCAATAAGAGTCTCAAAGTGAGAAGTATAGAGAAAGGGGGTCAGCAGGGGTAGTTAACTATCCATGAGAATGGGTAGTCTGTAATTTTGAGATTAAGAAAATTTCTGTATGTACTTTGTTAATTGTAGATACTCTGATTGAGAAAATGATTACTATTTCAGTTAAAAAATATACATATATACATAAAGTTTCATTTCTTAGGCCATTTCCGCACTACAGTGTTAAACTGCTGCTATTCCACTTTCAACGCCCTGTGGAATTCTGGGGTTTGTAGTTTACTGAGACCAAAGAGCTCTTTGGCTGAGAATTCGAAGTGCCCTTCCCTAAACTACAAACCCCAGAATTCCATAGGAGGTTGATAGTGGAATAGCAGCACTTTAACACTGTAGTGCGGAAATGGTCTTAGTCTGGAGGCTGGATTGATAAGAAAATTAGCTTTATGTTGTTTTGTCACCAGTGGGGGAGGTCCCTCTTAATGTTATTTGTTTAACATTAGAAGTTGTGTGAAACCCTAAGCCTGTGATGGCTTCCAAAATATTCTGGATGTGACCAGGCATGCTAGGGAATGTTAGCTTGTCTGTTACTGTGTAATCGGTCTTCATTAGTGTGTGATATTGTTATATTGATGTTATTATGATATGGCCATGTTGATGCTTTGTCATTTCAGTGTTATTGGTTTGTTAGGGTATGCTAATGTCTGTGTACAGTAATGTACTGTATGTTTCATGTGTAATAAAAAAAGAAAGAAAATAGGGACATCCCTCCCATTCTTTTTATGCTCCAAATCGTGCTGTTATTAACAGCCCTACTCAGATATTGCAAATTAATGGCTGTGGCTGCTTCTTTATACTTGTTGATAGAGAATAAGAGGTATGCTTTTTTATACCTGTTACTAAAGAATTTTCAATAGTGGGAGAGCCTGCTGATATGTCCTGCTTGTCCTGCCACAGGTATTGGTTTGACCATTGTATGATAGGCCTTGGTCTGATCCGGTATGTCTCTTCCTTTGTTCCTAACAGAGGAAGCTGTTTTATACCAGGTCAAATTCTTTGTCTATCCAGCTCAAAGCAAACATAGGCCCTTTTCACAAGGGGCTAAAAACGGTGTAGAGCAACCTCCGCAGAGGTCGTCTACATTGTAACGTGGATTGGGGTGGATTACTTTAGAGTAAATCCACACGCCAATCCACGTAGGGGCGACTGGAAGAGGCACCACCCGCGCTTTTCTAAAACCACTTACTTTTTGGGTTTTAAAAGGTGCGCGGCGTGCGGCCCCGTCCAGTGCCGTCGTAGCGCCGGTGTAGATCTGCAGGCATCCGCAAGAGCGTGCCTGCAGATCGGGCAGGGGGTGGGATTTCCGGCTGGCGAGCTTCTCCTACTGGCGGAGACCCTCCGTCAGTCAGAAGCCGCTATTTTGGGTGCTGCCGGACGCAGCAGACACCGCAGACGCCACCGAGTGTGAAGCGGCGAAACGGGCAGCTCCACGCGGCGACGGAATAAAGGTAAGCTCCGTTTCCACATGGAGCTGCCCGTTTCCCCGCCCGCATGTGAAAAGGGCCATAGGCGTTCTGATGGGCAGCGGTTCTCCAAGGTCTCACTTAGTAGTTTCCATAGTACCTGTTGTCTGAGGCTTTTATCTGGAGATGCAAGGAAATGAACCTGGACCTTCTTCCATTAGGCTATGGAAGAAGGCCTGTTTTATATTCACTAGGGGTCATGATGGATGTAGATGGATCAATACCATCATGATTAACATCTGCTACACCAGGAGAATTTTGAAAAATAATTTTAAATTGTCAGAAGAACATAAACTTACATTGTTTTCCTCTAGTGTAATGATGTCATGAAAATATTGGGATTGGTAAGAATGCAAGTTACTTGGTAATAGGTAGTTTTCTTGATACATGATAGTGTTCTACTTCCTAAAATATGTACATGTGAATCACCTCTGTCTTTGGCAATGTTAAACTCAGAACTTGAAAAAGTTGGTTTAAAAGAAAAAAATCGGTGCCCAATGGTCATGCTGGCTGTGTGGAACCCGCGCTTAAACTGTCACCCATCAGTGCCGAGTGTGAAAGGCGCACCGAAGCCTCGCACTCAAGGCCTGCCCAGCCTGACCCTCTTTGTGCTCAGAACTGAACAGCCAGGGAGATCTCTGAATCAAGCCAGGGCCAGGACAAACGAGTCTGCCTCAGTTCTCCCTCTCTGAGAACACAGTCCCTTCCTCACTCTTGTCCCTCCTTTGACTTCTTCCTTTCAGGACTCTCCCCCTTTTACTGCCTTCCCTAAATCTGCCCTTCTCCCAGATGTAAGGATCAGCAGTGATTTATATTTTCCAAGACTGTGGTACTCTTGGCACTAAGGTCAAGATGATATTATTGGTAGTGTGTATATCTCAGGATTCAAAATAAGACTCTGTGATACTGTTTTAAAGAACACAGACCTTCAAGCGTTTATCGTAACACTGTTGCTTCAAATGTGTCTTGCATCTAAATGTTTATAAACAGCACACCATTCTTCTCTCTCTCTCTCTCTCTCTCTCTCTCAATCTCTCAATCTCTCTCTCTCTCTCAATCTCTCTCTCTCTCAATCTCTCTCTTTCAGTTCATTCACTATCTCTCTCATACACCCAATTCCTCAGTTCTCTCCTCCACAGAGCTATTCAAATCTCCAACCTCTCTCAAACACACCACAAATCACACTCTTCTTCAAAAACTTCCCAGGCAGTTAAAATCCATTATTTTCCTCTTTCCACCAGCCAATCAGCTTAAACACTCTCAGTTGCCAAGGAGGCTCTGTTATCAGGACCTCTTCCCACCAGGTTCATCACAGGCTCTGTTCAGGAGAACAACTTTTTCAGGCTCTATATAAACTTGGAATACAATGTTAAATTTATCATGCAATACTCTAAAATAGTGTTTCACATGCTGGCTGTGGAAAAAAAAAGGCTATTATGGTGTAAGAAACTGGAAACCAGTTTTGTAGTGCACCACAGTTTTGCTTCAGTGCAGGAACAGTGGTAGAATGTGACCTGATCAAGTAACACATGTTAGTAATAGGTTTTCAGAAACTTTTCAAAATTGGATCACCAACCTAAGAATTTAGGTTTTCCATAGATAGTGATTCTTGAAATATTGGAGGTGACATGAGGGCAAAAGCTCACATAGAAAACCTCTGCTCTTCATTAATCTTCAGAAGTATTCTCTCTCTCTTTCTGACTCATAATAAAATAAGAAAGCAAATTTCATCAGACAACTTATTTGGACTTTGTTCATTTGCTGAAAGAAAAAAAAATGACCCAGCTGAAAGTCAAAGGCAGTGGCATGGTCTGCAGAGAACTAATAAAGTTTATTATGGATACAAACACATAGCCAAAGAGAAGAGTTGAATGTTGAATAGCACCAAATGAAAAATTAAAACAATTCAGAGGAAGTAATTTGTTGCAGTGCAGTAGTTCAGTGCATTTGAATCTTGTTAAGATTCAGTGCTGCGAGTGAGATCTTTATGCTGATACTCTGTCTAAAATATTCCATAATCTCTGAGGTGGGAAAACCAGTATTTCCATTATGAAATTGAAATAATATTAAGGGCAGAATCCCTTGAGGATTTCTCCTGTGCTGTCCAGAAGTGTAGTAGCATGATAAAGTTTGTGTGCAGGTTTTCAGGGTTCTGGCAAGTATACATCCCTGAAAGGGAGGGAAATATTTTATGGAGTTCAATAAAAAAAAAATTGCATTAATTGTCATTGAAGGAATAGTCTCTGTACATAGCAATTCAAAGTGACGAGCAACCATCTTTTATCCAGACAGCCCAAGCCCAAGATGTTCTGGAAGAAGATTGTACTCTCAATAGCTTCAAGTAAAATTACATTAGGTCAGGGTACATTCACCTAGCAGGTGTGAAGGGGCATCCAATGCATGCCCAACTTAATGGCAGAGAACCATACTCAAACAGTGCAGAATTTACCCATGCGCAAGCATTCTGTGTATTTGTGCACCAGAAAGACTGCTGCCGGAGGCCCAGACAGGGAAATACCATACTCAGACAGTGCAGAATTTACCCATGAGCAAACATCCTGTGTATTTGTGCACCAAAAAAACTGCTGCCAGAGACCCAGACAGGGAAATAGCTCAGGAAGTAGTGTCAGAATAGTGATTCTGAACAAAGGAGGCTGCAGATGTTGTTTGACTTTGACATCCAGAACCCCTCAGCACTGGTTATAAAGACTGGGTTCTGGGAATTAAAAGTCCTAAGAACATCTGGAACCCTTCTATTTGAGAACCCCTGGTTTAGAAATCCCACACTCAGTTCAAAATAGTATAATACAAGTATATTGAGAAGATTTAGAAATGTAGTCCAAATGGTTGATATGTTTAGAAATGTGGCCTAAAGTCGAATCTTGGCACAATGTTTGCCATTACCTCTCCCTACCATTGCTTGTTCTTCTAATTTTTATCCACACTGAGCCATCCCCAACTCTACTTTTGATCTCTACTGCACTGTACATTGAGAATGACATGTCTAATAATGTGCCTGTATAGGTTTATGGCCTCAAGAAACTATGTTAGAAGGAAGTGAGCAGATTTGTAGATCTGATGCATATTGATGTTGGTGTCATATCAGTCAGATATGTAACTAGTAGACCAGTTTCAAATAGGGTAGCTAGTTATGTTTCTGAGGCTCACATAGGATGTTCTGTAATAAATGTCCTAAGCTGAACCACATTTGATTTTGGGAAAATTCAAATCTACTTCACACACTGATCATAGGAACATATGCTATACATCTGAAGGATAGCTGCCTGAGTAGCTTTTTTCTGCTACGCAGAATGCATACTTCGATCTGCCTATTGAAAGGCACCTCACTTGCACCATTTTTCCAGGTGCTCATAGCTTCAGTGATAACATAATATGCAAAAGTCCCTTAGTAGTGAAAGTGATTGTCATGTATAGCATTTGATGATATGTAATGATATAAAACATAAATGTTAGTAAGAATTCTAAGTTATTTGTTTTCTAAATCCTTGATGCCATTTATATTATATGATGGTATGATCTTATTTAAGTGATCACCCACATTCCCAGCATTATAGTATGTATGCCATTTGTCACCACTCCTCTGGTGAACTGTTTGCTTTTTCAGGAAAAAATAAAGTTATGCAATATTAGTTTGGCTGTGTTTGTGTGAAAGCATGGTTTCTAGTAGCCAATGTCCTTTATGGCCTAAGTTATTTTTCAAGTCTTGGCAGGATTCTACCCAGAGCAAGTATACAATTGTGTTAAATGGAGGTCATTCTAAATATGGTGAGACTGTTGACTCTACAGAAATATTACTCAGTTGCAACTTGTGCCAGAGGAAAACTGATTGCTTTTAGCTTCTTGGGAAAGCATGCAAACTTCATTACATCTCTGCACCCTGAGATGGCTAGCTTAAAGCTAGCTATATGTTTCACAGGAAACCTGTTAGTGATATAAATATAATGGAGAAAAAGTAATATAACTGAGGTGGAAGTTGAAGAACATGTTTACTAAGCTTGAAACAAAGCAAACAAACAAAAAATTAAAAACTGGCTGAAGATTTTTTTTTTTTCCTGAACTGAAGCAACCCTGTATTTTCTTAAAATTGAGAATGTGACCTAAATTATGCAACATGCTTCTGAAGGTGAGGAGAAAGTGTTGTCTGGAACTTATTGCTTTCCACAAACATATTTAAAGCTTACTGGTGTTCACACATTGACGTTGGAAATAGGGAAAAAGTAAGAATAAATTACTTTTGGCATGGAGGTGTGAATGTGAATATATATAAACCAAGTTACCAGAACTATATCTCCAAAGTTTGATAGATAGCATCTCTAATCTTTAAAATCTGAGTCACACCAAATTCCTTATATAATTGACTCAAACCCAGGAATAACACCCTCAGCTAAATTTGCTGCTCAGTTAAAACTTTCATGAATTTTTTTAAGAAGTCAGTCTAAGTGTAAATATCAAGGTTATTCAACATTAATTAATAAATGTGCTTTCTAGAGAAAAAGAAATATAGACATGCTTGTTTTGGAGGTACCCGAAGTTATTGGTACAAAACTTTCATACACAACCTTGTTGCCATCTTTGTTTTGTTCTCATTAGATAACATACAAAGTCTGATGACTCTGTGATCAAGCATGTGGATGTTTTTATATCCTAACAGACAGGAAAACAGAGAAACAGACAATTTAAATGATAGTGTAGATTTTAGTCTTCCTCAATCTGGATACCTCCAGCTATTGTGAACTGCCTCTGACCATTGCCCGTGCCAGCTTTGGCCAATGGGAATTTGAGTCCAAGATAGCTGAAAGTCCCCAAGTTGGAAAAGTTTCTTTTGACTGGAATGCCATAATATGTGTTTCTGTGAGTTATAATCACTTGACTGCCTCACTGAACTACAGTCCTAGTATTAATTAGATCTGTGTTGAAAGTTCATCCATTTCTGATTAAAAAACCAGAGATTCCTGAAAAAAACAAGGAGTCCCTTTTTACTTCTCTGTCCTCTTCTTCTGCTTTAGTATCATCTCCATTTCAGGAGCACATAATGAAAGTACAATGATGCTGTGGAGCTCCACAATCAGTTGGGTTTAGTTAACAGGGTGAAGTCACTTCATGCAAATGAGAGTATGGGTGACACTTCTTGGATTTATAATTGCATCAGAATAGGCTATTTGCTGAAAGCACTCTTAATAAATACAAAAAAAAGTTCAAGAAGAATTGCCTTGATTTGCATATAGAGATATTTTTGACCCTTCAGACTAATCCTTTCCATTCCAATTGTCAATTGTGGGATTCTTTTTTTGACACTAACAAAATCTCAGAACTACCTTCCATTTTTATCATCTACAATATTTATTGGTGCTGAACAAAAAAATGACAGGAAGCATTTTAAAATATATTTGATTTTTTAAAAAGAAAATATACTGTAGAAAAGCATGAATGCAATAATTGTGTAATAAAGCTAGGTTTCCTTTGAGACTTTTCCTTGTACTCCTTGCAAAGCAATCATGAATGGCTTGTTATTCCAATCTATATATGTTGTGGATGCCAGTCAACTTTTTAGAAAGTTTCTAATTTTCATTCTTTCTCCCTATTCCAGATTTTTACAGTTTGAATGGTAATTGATTTGTCATTTTTCCATCTCATCTGGCTCACATAATAAAAATTTATTGAAATAGCAAATAATATATTAAAACATTATTTCTATATAAAACATATTTTAATGCATTCTCTTTTTTTCAAGTATAGGACATTCTGATCAAAAGGATCAGCTTCCAAATTAAAACTTAGATCCGCTCAGGTTCTTAGGTTGAGTGTGCTCCTATAGCCTGTTACAAGTTAATCAGCATTTTTTTTTTTAGTGATGACCAATGATTTTATGTTATTTGAACATGAACAGTTTATTTCATTTTACTTTAGTGCAACTCTTGAGTATGACGGAATTAGAATCTACTAATGTGTTTGCCAAGGAAAAATTCCCATAATGAAGAAGCTGGATCCCCTTCCATTCATAGAAGATTTTATGAATGGAAGCTCCTTCCATGCATGGAAAGGAGCTTTCAGGTCTACCTTGTTGCCCTACAACTTGTGAATTCTCACACTAAGTAAAGCTTCCCCATCCACGGCAGTATTGCCTGCTAGAGGAATGTGCTTAAAGCAGTGTGGCAGACTATAAACCGTGGATATAAGTCTTGTTCTTCCATGTGAGAACAAGAAGCAAGCAAAACATTCTCCTCTTCTGTGAGATGGTGAGATTTTTTTTTTCAATATCACAAGAATTTTTACATTTGTCAGAGTGATTTTTTTACAAACTGTGCAAATTACATAGCTAAACTGCATTAGCTGTTGCCTCATTGGATAGACTATTAAAAATGAGATATATTGGAAAGGCTGTCATGATCTAGTCTATCTGTGTTTGCTGTGGGTGATATGCTGCACAAAACAAGAGACACTGCTCTTGTGCAGAGATGTTTTTTGCAAACTGCAGAAACCTCAATGGGGAAAAAAAGAGCTTGTTGCTTGGGATGAGAAGACTTCTGGGAATGAAGAAAGTCTTGACAGGTTGCTTCAACATGTTTTTCCTCAAAATAGCCAAAAAACTATACTGGGCACACAGTTCAAATGTACAAACACACATAAAACCCACAAATGAAGCATGAAGGCAATATGTCTGCTTGGGGAAAAAAAACACACACACAAAGAATGGATTTGGGTCATTATGGAAAAAATCTGGACAGGAGCAGACTGGTTATAGATTTGGGGAAAGGAGGAATTTTGAAGCTAAATATTTGATAGATCTGCATATCCCTATTCATGTATTCAAAGGGTTCATTTTTGAAGACTCAGAAGAATATTTTTGGAAACATCAGAAGATCTGAGGTTTCAGGTCAATTCTATTTGTGTTTTACATATCCAGCACAAATATCATAAGTATCATGATGAAATGTTTATCCTGATCTCTACTGAGCTTTCTGAATGATGAATAGGCTGTGCCCAGCAGATAGGAAAAAGAGCATAAGCAAGTTAGTTCTTGGTGTTTTTTCCATTTAAGTTGTGCTTTGAGTTTGTAACATCACCGATCACACAGAAATGTAGAAGAAAACAGACATCAAGAAAATTGGCATGTTTTCTATAGTAATGTCTTCATGCCATCATTACCTTGAACAACACAGATGAGAGGTATTGGCTCATCTCTGGATAAACAAAGGATTAGTGCCAATGGGTTAGGTTACATTTATTAGGGTCAGCATCATTTCAGATATGAAGCAACTGTGAAAAACAATAATCTAGAAAGAATGATCTGGTTGTGAGAGGCATGAACACTTCTAGATGCTTTGATGATGAAAGGCTATAAAACATGGCACCATGAGGCACAAGAGAGATTTTTGGGACTGATGGAGGGTAGGGAGATGCTGCCTACTTCTTCATCCCTAGAGATGCCTGATTGTAGGATGAACAAGGAGGTCCAGACTCCCAGCTCCCCCTTGAGCATCCAAAGACCCAGAATGCCAACTTCATTATTGATAGAATAGGAATGTGTATCTAGTCACATTCGGGCTTTTGCTTCATTGTAACCTCACTGAGTATGATTTAAGATTGTTTTGTAACTTTGTAACTACTCAGAAGTAACATTTGAAGGAACATGCCTCCACATACAAGATTCTCTTTGTTAATATAAGATTTGTTTGCTTAGATGAAAATAAAAAGTTCTCCTTTCCATTCTTTCTTCACATGCCACTGCTCACTACTATACACTGTATGTATAGTGTTTTCATCTCCTGAGGGAGGGGAAGGGAAAGTATCTGCAAAGTGAGAGGTGGAAAATCAGCAAAGTAAACTAAATCAGTGAATTTTGAAATGCCTATTTAGTGGGTGGTGGCAGCTGATAGAATTTTGGGTTGTCTTTTTCCTACTCAAGAGTAGAAGATTGGGATAAAACTCTAATACACTGCATAAGAACCGAGTGTGAATACCAAATACTTCCTTATCTCCCATTGTGCCTGCTTTTGTCTTAGCTACTTGGGACTGAAAGGGAAGATTAGCAGTATAAAGGAGGGGCCTGTCTCGGGCCCTCAACAAAGTGGCTCACAGTCCAGGCATTTTGGCCAGGTTCTTCAGATCCTTCAAGGTTTTTGTGGGACCCCAAAGCATCTGAAGAACCTGTTCAAAATGCCTGGTCCATGAGATATATTTAAACCATATGTTGTTGTTGTGTGTTCAACTTGTTTCTGACGTATGATGACCCCCATGCCATACCTGGAGTTTTTTTGGCAAGATTTGTTTGGAGGGCGTTTGTCTTTGCCTTCCTTTGAGGCTAAGAGAGTGTGACTTGCCCTAAGTCACCCAATGGGTTTCCATGTCTGAGCAGGAATTCACACTCTGTTCTATAGCGTTGTAGTCTAACACTTACAGCACTACACTGCTTGACTCTCATAAACCTTGCACTGCAAATATATAGTCATTTTTGACCTTTTCGAAGCAATTAGGAAAATGCATGTAATCTAAATCCATGGATAGCATTTCTCCTGTTTTGCATACAGAAGACAGTTGTTGAGCAAGCAGAAAGGCAGACCACTGCAGAATCATTCCTTAAATTTTAAAGAGACAGAGAGGCTTTGCTTGGTGATAAAGTACATGTCTTGTGTGTGGAAACAGCCCCAAATTCAATCCCTGGCATCTTCAGGTAAAAGGATCAGAGAGCAGATGATGAAAGACCTCAAAGAGCTACTGCCAGTTAAAGCAGACTATACTAGGAAAGGGTCTGACTCTGTTGTGTTCATTCTGCTGAACTGCAGTTTTAAAAAACCTTTGGGAATATGCATCTTTTCCTTTCTTAAATGTGAATGGTTCTGAGTATAAGCCAAAACACATTTGCCCGGGAGTAAGCAGTGGAAACAATTGGTCTTTTTACTGAGTAGGTGTGCATAGGATTCTGCTGTGGTCTCCCTCTCCTTTGCTTTATTATTAACTTATTCTATGAAGTATTTGTGTAGAATTTATCAAAGGTGTGGATATTTTAAGCAAATTCTTGACAAGAGCCCTTGAGATACCTACAGAAAGGTGGAGGATCTCCAGAGCCAAGCCAATCAGACTCCAGAGGCTCTGGAAACATGCCTACATTCCTATCCTCTCTAACTTTTTGTGTAGTCAGATTGACGAGGGAAGACTTAGGAACAGAGTAAATAAATTGGCTACTCCTCCTGAAGAAAAAGGCAACCACTGGGTCTATGATCTAAAAAGTAGTCCTGATCCAATGTGGCCTTGTGCTGTTTATTTTCTTAAATGACCTCCCCCAGTACTCTTTCCTCTTTTCCATGTTTTTGGCATTATTGTGATATTGTTGTGTGCCTTCAAGTCATTTCCAATTTATAGTGACCCTAAGGCAAACCTATCATGGAGTTTTCTGGAACTGTGAGTATGTGATATACCCAAGGTCCAAGGCCAAATAAGGAATCAAACCATGGTCTCCTGGGGGGTGGTTCAACACTCAGATTACTTACATTTGTATCCTGCTTTTCCTCAGAGGAACCAAAGGAAGAGTGTACATAATCCTTCTCCATATCTTTATCCTCACAACAGACCTGGAAGGTAGGTTGTTCAGAAAGATAATGATTGGCCTCAATGAACCGTATGTCTGTGTGCAGATACTAACCTTACTTTTATGCATGTGACTGTATCTCTGTGTTTCATATTGCATTTGCTTTTCAGCTTTTAGTTAGAAAACATCGCATTTGTTTTCTGATGAGTAAAAATAAAGAGATTTTCCTTCTTCTGCATTATATTTTCTTTGACACACCCACTTAATTGCTGAAATTTTGTCCCAATTACTTCCAACTGTGGAATTACTTTAATCAGTACAAAGAAATAGAAGAAACTGAACAAAATGTTTGGTGTTAGTTTGATGCCTTTCTGTAGCATGAGTGTTCAGTTTTAAATGTTTTCTGCTAAAACATTTAGAAGTGACACAATGTTGCAACAGGTATCATCTATAACACTTTGTTTAATGTCTCATTGACACAGATGTTAGTAGTCTCCATTCTAAATAGTTATAACATGTGCTTCTGCAGTCAGTCATAGCAGCATGCCATGAGTCTAAAATTTAGACACTAAATGTCAGATAAAATGCAGTGTACTAAAAATTGCATTTGGTACATCTGTCTGAAATGGTGCTGCTATTCACCACTATTTGCATCATTAAGATTGATCTCTCGGTACTACATTCATGTCTATTTTGGGAGTCTTCCTGTGTGTGATCGGGTTAGCTGTAAGAGTAATAACCCCTTTCTCAACCCTTTTTTTATTGTTACAAATTGCTTTTTAGAAAAATTCCTGCAGCTATTTTTGCTGCTTCATGTTTCCTATGTAAGTCCGCTGTCTTTGGTTCCTGGCAGTTCTTTGAGGGCCCTTTCAGAGGTTTTCATAAGAATTCCAGATGCGAACATCACTTTGCACTTCAGAAACCTTGTTAGCAAAATGTTATTTGTTTTTAACATGGCTGAGTCGGAATATGATTTTGGATTATAATTTTAAGAGTTTACCTAGTTCACAAATGTCTTCATATTCAAATTGGGGTGAATTTGAGTTTGAGAGGACATTCCTACTCCAAAGACAGACAGACTGCTTCATCCAGGCCCAGGGGCTGAGGGCTTAACTCTTAAAGATCTGGAACCGAACTCTTATGTTTTCAGATACCTTAGTGCCGATTAAGAGTTGGCGGCTCTTTCCACCACTTCCAAGAAGCCTCCTGTCTTTAACACTTGTATGGCACAATGTAGTAATCACTGTAAGTTTTGAATTTGTTCTGGGAAAATGGAGGAGAATTTCATCACAGTTCAGTTTTGAAGAACTTATCAAATTCACAAATTTCTTCATGGTTGGGATGGAAAGAACATGAGGAGTGTGTGTGTGTGTGTGTGTCTGAAGACAATATGAAATTGAGAGATTGATTTCTTCACCTATGATTTTGGATTAGCTTTGGTTTTATCCTGCGTCTCAATAAAAATGTATCATGAAAATACAATATAGTAAAGATAATGATCCAAAAAACAACATACAATTGGGGCAGCTCTTTTTCCCATGTAGCAAAGCAGTTTTAAAACTGGGGGACTTTTGAAAAAAGAAATTTGTGATATAGTATGAGAGGGCAGGAAAATTTCATAAATCCCAGTTGGCATGCCTTATGAGTTGAACCAAGGTGCAACTATGCTTGGGCTAGGCTCATTGGAATCAATGCTATTTAGTTATTACTGCCTTACCCTACTGATTTCTGAGGGCTGAACTTAAATATAGCTGCCCAGCTCCAACTCAGAATCGGATTAACCAGAAGAATGGTTTATTGTCTAAATAACAGCCTGTTTTAAAAGTGAGGAGATGCTCAGTCAATTAAGGAATGATTTATTGATACCCTAAACTTCTCCTGATCTCATGCTTTAAGACAAAATTAAGCATGTTAGGTAAGAGGGAATCATGCAACCTTTCAATTGTTTTTGGACTTCAAAGCCCAGCAGTCTATGTAATAGTAAGGGCTAGATATCTGAAGTCTCAGAAAAAAGAAACTGAAGAATTTGGGGAGGAGGAGAGAAATCCCATAATTTCCCCATTTTCCCCAAGGCCTGTAAAATGGGGGGGGGATGGATTGTGCAATATTTTCATTAGATTGTGAAAAAATCTTTAAGTCAAGGAGTTCACATATTTTAATGTTCCAAAAATCATTTCTCAAAACTATGTGAGAAGATTTTTTTTTTAATGTAAGATTTTATCAGATTATTACAATTCCTGGTCTTGGTTTCCTTTTCTCAGTTCTGTTGTTGGGAATGACAATGCCAAGCCTGCTTTACACTACAGAGAACAAAATGTGTTTGATTTTATATGGTTTATATCCTGCCTTACATTCTTTCTTCTACTCATGTTGCAGTTTCTTCCATTTTTATTGGTGTTCCTTTGCCTACTCTTCAAACAGGCAAATCAAAGAGTTTTCTTACAGATTAGGTATTCTGTAGATACTTGTAGTTTGTAGCTTCATTTGTAACAAAGTATAACAAATTTAAAAGTAAATTCAATGTGTAATTGTACGCTGAATAAACTGTACCTTTGATAAATCAAATATGATAATTTTATGCCAAACCAAGGCCCTTTCTGCAACTCACCTTTTCTCAGCACTGGGGTGCAGGGATTGTGCGAGCAGCCTCCAGTGAGAGGCTCTTGCGTCCCCGTTGCTTCAGCTCCGCAGCTGCTGGCTGCTCATGAGAGAGCCCCGCCTCTTCCTTCCACAGTGCAGCCTGGGAGTTTCCACAGCTCTGGAGCTCTGCATGCATGGCAAGTGTGCGCGGGGCCCTGGAGTGATGTGCAATTGCACACCATTTTCGACTTAAAGCCGAAAATGAAAAAGTGTGTGAGCAGTGGCCGCCAGACCCTGGAGCATCGCATGATTGTGAGTGCGTTGTGTGGACAGCTCCTCACATTCGTACAATGCTTGAGTGGCCCTATTGCATGGCAAATGCCATGTGAAAAGGACCCAAGTTATATATAATGCATTTTATGTTCTTATTATAGAAAGATGACTTTAAGCTGTAAATGGTGTTGATATTTTGTTTCTCAATTTTTCTGAAAATCGGTATTTTTTTTCTGAAAAAAACCAGGAAAAACCTGTTTCTCATGGTTTCAAAATTTCTGGAAATTTTACATCTCTAGTGAGGGCTGATAGGAATTGTAGTCTGGCAACAACTGAAGGGCCACATGAATCCCACTCTGCTCTAGAGCAATAGTTTACAGGACGAGGGACCACATACCTTGCACATAATCTCAGGCAATACCACTGAAGCACATCCATGCAATCATAATTAGCTCAGGCTCCAGAAACAACATCTGCTCACAATCTAGGCTCCAGGTCAGAAAACATAACTTTCTGCAACTCATTCAGCAAGTTGACTGAGCAATACTGCTGGAAAAATATTAACAAGATTCCCACTTTGGTTCTAGTGCCTAATAGCAAGTTCACAGTCTTGAATTTGTCCAATCCAGAGTTGTGCTTTAAGGACCCTCCTGAACTGAAGGTCTGACAGACATCACTTATGGTCAGCTCTTTAGCTGTAATTTTAGGAGACATTGGACTGCATAGGAGATCCATGTATTAGGACTTTATGCATTGCTATTGAACTATTGAAGTATGAATGGATCTTGCATCTTGAATTCTGGTTAATGTAATATCCAGGTCACCCGCTTAAAGTGGCGGTACAGAACTTCTGCCATCTGATTAGTCAGTGCTGTTAAATTAATCCCTTCGAGAGCAACCAGTGGAAAATCTGAACCCAAAAAATGACAGATGTTTGGGATAGTTGTGACTCCTGACCTCTACAATGTTAAAAGGAACAAGGGGCTTTAGAAAGAAGCTTTCTGGATGACACCTCCCTTTTGATTAAACCAGGGAGATGTACGCTGTAGAACTTGAGAACAGAAGTGTAAAGGGTTCAGCAAGATTGACTGAAAAGTCAGGGAGGTGGGAATTTACAAATTAGTGAGGCATACTTCACTGCTATAGTGAAGTATTCAGCATTTAAAATGCATTCAGCCTTTAAAAATCTCTTAAAGATAAAGTGATAATTTGAAAAGTGATGTAACTGAACTTGGTAAAGATTATACTTGGAATACAGATTTGGTGCTGTCACAATCCTGAACCTTATGAATTAATCCCAACCAGAAAAGACACACTGAATAAATTGTTAGTCTACACATAGGTCAGTCCCATTGATTCAATGAATTTACTCTAGTTGAAACTTAAAATAGACTTCAGGCCTGAAGGTCCACCAGTATTCTAAACTGGACATCCTTCCCTCTGTATTATTAGATTGCAACCTGAGCTGCATATTAGCTCACTGTCCCAATTTCTGTGTTCCCACCTAGTTCCCTGGCAGTGATCCTTTGTCCTCAATCCCATTCTTATTTCTATTGCTCCCTGGCAATTGAGATACTGCTACACCATTGTCTGAAGCCCAGTTGTCCTGGGAACAACTGGGCCTTCTAAACTATCCTGCTGACTTAATCCTGGTAGATGATGCTAGATATCAGCAGTGCCAACTGTCAGTCTGGTCAGTTTCTATATGTGTATTGAGCAAGGGGTTCTATCTTCTTCTTTTCTTGGTCTGGCCTTAGAAAAATAGAAAAAATAACTCTAACCCTGTTAGCACCACTAACTCAGCTGCAGCTACACCTACAGTTGCATGCTTGGTACCTCTGTGGTAAGAGGTTTTGTTTTGTTTTGTTTTGTTTAAAAAAAAAACTAATGAAGAGGTTGGGGGCTTACTTAGGGCAGGGCATGGAAGGATGGGACCAAGCCTTGTTTTCCATTAAGAAGCTTTCAGAAATCCTGATTGGGCTCAGATTAAGCCAAGGTAGTTGTCAAGTGCTTGGTTTGCCAATGACCATCTGTCTGCACCGTTGATGACCTAGATGTTATCCAAGATGTGTCCATGGCATACTTTACTATTCAGAATTGGCCTTCTAGTTGGTACAAAAAGTTGCAGCCTCGGCAAGGAGGACAGCACGCCGGGAACACTCCTCTCTGCACTTCTCTGGTTGCTGCCAAGGGGAGAGCACTGGCCCCACCTCTTCCCTTCTGCAGCACAGTTGGGCACTTGCCATTGCTGCCCTGGGGAAGGGGGAATTGCTAGCATGCTTCCACCCTTCTGCACAGCTGGGAAGGGCAGCAGTTCCATGCAATGGTACATGTAAAATGGATTTTTTCCATTTTCCAAATACCATGTGCATGTGCTGCTTGGAGACAAGATGACAGTGGGCCAGCAATGACATTGTACAGAAGCATGACCAGCCAACTACTGCCATCCTGGCCCCACAGCTGCACAGCCTGCTCATGCAGAAAGGGCCTTAGTTTCAAGAAAGGCTTTTTGTAACAACAGTAAGGGACTAGAAGGCATTTCCTATTCACTTCCTATTTAAAACTGGGACAATTTTTATTTGCCCCAGTTTTGGCGATGGGGTGGGGGGCCCAAGCAGCTGCAAGATGCATTTTAACCTTCCCTGAGCTACATGATTATGGCAAAGTTTGCAGGAACAGAAATAACAGGAAATGCAATCAGGCAGGAAATGAAGTCATATCATCATATAGAAAAGAACTCAATAGAGAACACACATGAAAACAGAATAGGAATCAATAAGTACTGTACATATCTCTGGCTATTTCCACACTACTCTGGCCATTTCCGACTGGCCCCTCCCAAAACTGCAAACCCCAGGATTCCATAGGATGTTGAAAGTGGAATAATCACGCTATACGAGTGTAGTGCGGAAACGGCCTCTGTCTCTGCTAACCCCTGTAGTTGTGTAGCTGCCTGTGCAAGTACAGTTGTAATTCTCCACCTCTGATACCAAGTATATATACATATTCCAATTTATAGCTGAAAACACAAGACGGATTAAAAGACTCATTATTTGGCATGAAGATTCTAACTGGGACTGTTTTTCTTTACTGCTACTGAATACACATAGGGCTGTGTAAAGAATGTGTCTGTTCTGAGGGAAAATGGACTCTTACCATATGCAAATAAGTTCAGTTGGTATCAGAGCAGCCTAAATATTACCATGTGCTTAGTTTTACAGTATATCTTTCCTTTAAAAATTTTAATCAGTTTATTCCTTATGGTGCACTAAATGGGCAAAACATTTAGAAACTTCACTGATGGAAGTAGAGCAGGGAAGAACAGAGGAGCAGTACAGTACAAAATAGTGAATGAAATATTTATACATTCTGCTGAAGGATGAGCTTTATGTTCTAGAGGGAGAAGCCCTATTGAAATGGGTCTTCCCCTTTGTTCTGAATCTATTTTTCCAATTGCTCTGACACAGCTGTTGGTTTCGCAATCACTCTGACATTGATGAGATTAGAAAGGAGAGGCCTGCCTGCTCAGCATGACGAATGACAAACACAAAGTTTGTATGTATTCTAAGCATGTAGCTTGAGAGTAAGAATCCTCAGCCCTGTGCTTCAATAGGCGCTAATTGGTTCTTTTAAAATTTAGTAGTACAGACCTAGCAGAGTTGGAACGCTTAGCCAAGAGCAAGTGGGTGTGCTGTTTAGACCGTAGGCTTAGAGTGTAACCTTACATGTAATCTATTGAAGAGATGAGGACTGAGGATTTAGCTACAATGTCACTGGTGGCTTCCATGTCAGTGAGAGGGTGAACCTGTTCTGGGATTTAGCCTGAATGAGCTAGCCAAAGAGATGAACTCTTTCCTCTCAAATAGATTCAGCATCTGTTCAGCAGCTGTAAATTAGGATGGGCACACATTTTTTTCCTGCCAAGGCATAAATCAAGTTTATGTGACATGGAGCAATATGTGCAATAAAAAAGGTGATTGTGTTTACACAAAGTGTGTGTGCAGGGTTGGGGGAGAGAGGTTATGACATAAAACTTGTACTGGGAGCTGGCTGCTCAATACGCAAAACCCATTTCCCCCAAAATATTAGGATTAAAAGTGGGTGGTGTGATATTAACATTGATTACTTAATCTAGTTTCAGTCCAAATACCTGGATTTCAGCATGGTTGGAGCTGTAACTTCAGGAAAATAAGTATCTCAGCTCTTTCAGTCTTTTATATTTCTCTTTATTTTGTGGAATACAATCCAACAGGATGTCCCCTTGTGCAAGCCTTATTAAGAACATAGGGAATTACCTTATACTGTGTCAGATCATTGGTCTGTTCTGTGTTGACTAGCTTTGGGGCTCCAGGAGGAGGTTCGGCCGACCACCTGATCCTTTGAACTCAAGATGTGAGGGAACTGTACCAGCGACCTTTTGCACGCAGAACATATGCTCTTCCAGTGAGTTATGATCATTTCCCCTTGAAAATTGATGAGAGGTGCCTAAGAGCATGGCTCATATTCATTTTATTAGTGAGCATTTGCAGAGCAGTGGTGGGGAGGGCTAGGTTGGCAGGCAGAAAGAAGGTCTGTGCAACACTTCCTCATGTGTCGGTTCCCATATTCTTTGCAGCACAAAAGTTTCCAGGATCAGTCTCTGTTGTCCTAAATTTTTAAAAAGGAAGGGATAGTAGATATTGATGAAAGTACTGGTTGGTTGGTTGGGTGGGTGGGTGGTTGATTGATTGAAACATATGGTTGAGAGGTCATGGAGAGAGAGAGTGAGTCCAGAGTGTGGAGAAGTTACTTTTTCGGAGTACTTCGTCAAGGATTCCCTATCTAACATCATCATTGATCATATTGGTGCTGCTGCTGGTGGGTGTTCTAGGAGTTATAGTCCTCAAAAATAGATTTTCCAACCTCTGTACCATTCAAAGTGTATGTAGTGGACTACATAGTCTGATACCTTCTTATACTTTGTTCTAAATCACTTCCAAACTAATTTCTCCCTGGAAGGATTGCAATCATAGCTGCAAAGGTCCATATGCATTTAGGATTCACATGAGTTCTGAAGTGAAGAAGTGCCTGTCAAGGAGATATTCTGCACTACACTCTTATAGCGTGATTATTCCACTTTCAACATCCTATGGAATCCTGGGGTTTGCAGTTTCGGGAGGGGCCAGCCGGTCCCTCCTGAAACTGCAAACCCCAGGATTCCATAGGATGTTGAAAGTGGAATAATCGCGCTATAAGAGTGTAGTGCGGAAATGGCCATGGATAGGATTAAGTGGTGTCTCTCATCATGGCTTACCTGGTCTATACTGCACCTGCATAAAACACTGTTTGGGTCTGTTTTAAAACAAAATAAAACACCAGAATATTGCATATGTTCCTATACCTAGTGTAATTAAGAGAATGAAAATAATATAATAATAACCTATAAAGTTGCCTATAGTCCCAGTCTCGTGGGAAAGGTGAGATGTAAATAAAGATTAGATGATGATGATGATGATGATGATGATGATGATGATGATGATGATGATAATTTTACAATATTATTTCCACCATCCAGATTAAAGGCCTCAGTTTAATCTTGCTGCCTGTAAAAGCTGGAACATTATTCTTTTTTTTCAGAGATACTCAGATATTTAAGAGATATTTAAGTGATTCCAAATAATATGAAAAAATAGATATTATTAAAATAAGCATTATTGAAAGAATAGCAATATAGTTTAACTATGGTGCTTGGAGAGAAATTACACAGTTATTCCCTTTTATTGTTTACTCATTAATGCAGCTACACAAAGGGAGATCCATTAATCTCAATTGCTCACTCAAGAATAATTAGCACTTTTTTCCCAAGGACTCCTGTTATGGTGTTACAGATAGGCTGAGATATTTGTTCCATGTGTTTCCCATGATGCTGTGCTTGGAGGTCTAGAATGTTAGAGTTAATACACTATATTTTATGTGATATCCCTTCTAGTTAAATGAATATTAAAGAGAAAGAAAGGGCTGAAAGTCTTATGAACAGCTGAGTTGGCAGCATCATGCATCACATCCATTTCTTCATATAAAGAAGTCTTGGGCCATTTCTGCACGGGGCGAGGGAATTGCTCCGTGCCGGTACTTACCGGACTTCTTGGCTCCATGTTTGGGTCCAGGCTGGTCTGGAGCAGTGCATGGTCGCTGCTCCGCACTGCTCCGGGGACGAAAATGGCAGCTTCTGGTTGGTCAAGGCTCTCCACCAACTGCTGAAGCTCGCCAGCCTAAAGCCCGCTCCCGGCAGATCACAGGCTTGCACTGGTGTGAGCCTGCAAATCTTCACCGGAGTGCGGGCATGGAGTGGCGCGCTCCGTGCTTTTGAAAGATCTGTTTCAAGCAGTCTTTCAAAAGCATGCTGGACAACCACTTCGGGTCATTCCGGAGTGGGCTGAGGTACGGAACTACACTAAGCAGGTCCGACCCAGTCCGTTCCCAGGTGCAGATGTCCTCCCTGGAGGACACTCTGCACCGTTTCTTTAAGCCTGTGCAGAAATGGCCTTGGACAACTAATGAATGCTTTCTTTTGGTTTTTAGAAGCAAACTACAATACTTTGTAAAATACTTTACAACTCTTAAATATGAACTCTAATAACAAATATCTGATCTCAGAGACACTGATTTCCTTGAAAAAAAATTAAGCAAATATTTTCTTGGAAAATATTTAAGCCAATGACTTATCATTTAAAATGAATAAGGAAGGAGGGACTTGTTCATTTAAAACCACAGTGAAAGGAATGAGCAGAAGATGATAATTTTAGAACAGTGTGGTATTGACTGATACACATTTAGGAGACAAGGAAATCTGAAATTGACATGACCAAATATATTCCACAGTGGCATGACAATATTCCATGCCATTCCCTTGCTGTAATGCAGACCTCCCCAACCTGGGCAAAGATCCAGTAGTATACTTGAGTAATCAGCATTGGCAAAAATTGGGACTTTCTGCTCTGCTCCCTTCTGCTGCAGCCTTCTTTGGGATCAATAAAACCTGTTTCCCAGCTTTTCAGAGCAGACCTTTAGGATATAGATGAGATTGGTATTATAGCTGACTTTTGACTGTATCACATAAAAGCTTCCAGTGATGAATCACAAGATTTCTGTGACAATGTATCCAAACATAGACATGCGTGTATGGCTGGCTCCTGATATGCAAGTGAGCAGAGGAGCCTCTGCTCATGGGGAGAATCTGCTTATGTGGGTCTGAGCTTGCATGAATCCCAGGAGAATTAACTTAGGGTTTTGTTTAGTTTTGTGTTGAGACAGATGAAAGGATCACAGACAACATGCAGTGGTTGTTTCAATGAGGAGGTAAGAATCAGAAATTTTCAAGGGTGATGCAAAATGTGTTTTGAGGAAGCACTCTATGCAGTTGATGGTTGAATTGTATCTGGAACAGCCAGCAACTTATACAGAAATTATCTGGGAGATTGGTGAGGTGGCCAGGTTTGCTTGTTGTTAACTGCTACCAAATCAACTTTGACTTATGGCCACCCTAGGAATTAGAGACATCCAGATCATTCTGTTTTCAATAGCCCTGTTCAGGTCTTGCAACCTCACAGCCTTGACTCCCTTGATTGAATTTATCTAGATTTGTTACTGATAGCCAATTATTTAGAACAGCTAGAACAAAAAGGACAGCAAAGAGCTCAAGAAGGATTTCTCCAGAGGAGGGGAATACCATTAAACTAGCAATGTGGTTCATTTTGAGAAAGTGTAGACTGATCCATATGACATGAGATAATAACAGAACTAGCTGTGACTAACCAGACTGGAGATTTTGAGACTATACTGAATAGCGCAACAAAAAAAGTTGACCCAGAGTGAAGCTGATGTGAAATAGTCAAATCAAAAGTAAAGGATCATTAAGGAAAGAAATAGAAAATGACCAAGGTTATAATGCCTTTATACAGATCATTATAACCACAACCACATTTGGAATATAGGGTAGAGATTAGACCATAATTTTAAGGATATTGTAGAGCTGGAGAAGTGGCAGAAAAGGACAGCCATGCTTCAGGGTCTGGAGTAACACTTGTATGAGGGAAGATGACAATGCTGGAGGCTTTTTAGCTTAGGAAAAAGGGTGATTAAGGGAATAATGTATAAAATTATATGTAAGATATATGAAATGATGCATTTTGTGGAGAGAGTGGTTAGGGAACAGTTTTTCTCCTGTTGTCGTATTACTTGAACATGAGATAATTGGGGATGGATAATAAACATTCCTTGTTTGCACAGCATGTAGTCAAACTGGGGAATTTGCTCTGGCAAGATGAATTAATAGCCAACAAAGATGGCATTGAAGGTGGGGTAGAAAAATTTGTAGTCGAAAACACTATCATTGGCTACTGGTCAGGGTGGTTATATATTATTACTTGTATTGGAGGCTGTGTGCATCTCAGTTCCCATTGGTAGGGAATACAATTGAAAGGGCGCTGTTGCACTCAGGTCCTGCTAATGAGATTCCCACAGGTAGACCACTATGGTAAAAGAAAGCTGGACCAGGCAGGATTTTGGTCTGATCCAGGAGGGCTTTAAGGAAAGAAATGTGCAGTCTTACACTTAGCCAGAAAAAAACAGAATGCACAAATATGGGATAAGGGACACGTGACTGAATAGCAGTACATGTGAAAAGGATCTAGAAGTCTTGGTAGATCACAAGCTGAACATGAGTCAGCAGTGTGATGGAGCAGCCAAGAAAGCCAATGCGATCCTTGGTTGCATCAATAGGTGTATGGTGTTTAGATCTAGGGAGGTAATGGTACCACTCTATACTGCATTGGTTAGGCCTCATTTGGAATACTGTGTCCAGTTTTGGGCACCTCAATTCAAGAAGGATATCGACAAGCTGGAACGTGTCCAGAGGAGGGCAGCCAAAATGGTGAAGGGTCTGGAAGCCATGCCCTATGAGGAACGGCTTAGGGAGCTGGGGATGTTTAGTCTGCAGAAGAGAAGGTTAAGAGGAGACATGATAGCCATGTTTAAATATTTGAACGGATGTCATGTCAAGGAGGGAGCAGGCTTGTTTTCTGCTGCTCCAGAGACTAGGACAAGGAGCAATGGATTCAAGCTGCAGGAAAGGAGATTCCAATTGAACCTCAGGAAGAACTTCCTGACCATCAGAGCTGTTCAACAGTGGAATATGCTGCCTCAAAGTGTGGTAGAGTCTCCTTCTTTGGAGGTTTTTAAGCAGAGGCTGGATGGCCATCTGTTGGGAGTGCTTTGATGGGTGTTCCTGCATAGCAGGGGTTGGACTTGATGGCCCCTGGGATCTCTTCCAACTCTATGATTCTATACTTGCAATTGTAGGTGAGAAGGGAAAAGATGCAATGGAGTATTCAGGAAGAGAATATGGCAGATTGGCACCCTGAACAGGAATAATTTATACTACAACATTTTATTGCAGGCCCTATGCATAATATTCCACTATAGCAGTAGCTTTGTTTCAGAAAGCATCCAGTATTCACAGCATTATGAGTTTTGTTCATGATATTATACTGTAATATTATGATATAATTATATCCTCTCCACTGTGGCTCCCTTAGCACTGCTTTCTTGCCAAAATTAGTAACTTGTTGGTGCTGTCAAGATTGTTAAGGCTCCACAGGACTTATTGCTACTGAGGCAACTTCATGCCCGGGCGTTCGATTAATATTGGTCTCCCAAGGGAAGAAAGTCACTGGTTTTTCATCTTACTTCTGCTTTTCTCATTGCTCCTGAAAACTACTTCCTAATACCTCTCTGCTGTTAATTGCCACTGAAACTAATTCAGTGAGAGAATTAACACAATGAATTGCTGCTGAACCGAGCTCAGGCTGCTGAGAGAATTCAGAGCACTTCAAAAATAATTCTGAGATTATATCTAAATATAACACAGAGATGAATACAGTAAGCACAAAATTACTACAGCACGACGGCTGGCTTTTATTGTAAACTGTTCTTTCACAGAGCTGAGCTGAAACATCTCTGCCTCCCACCCCACCCCACTCCCTACTCCAATTGTGAAGTTGTAGAAATCATTTCAGGGCTTTCTGAGAGGGCTACAAATGCCAGCAAAGCCAACAATGAACCTGAGAAAGTCTGTTGTCTTTCCCAGTTTCTGGCCTCATTGCATGCCCCCTGGGAAGAGAAAATGGCCACCAGGGAGCATTTTTGCTGCTGCCACTAGGACTGTGAAACATATGGCAATGGAAATAAAATGGGTGTGGGGTGTGTTTTCCCCAAGGATCTTCCATACAAAAATGTCTGTCAAAAAATTCTAGGAAAGTCTGGCTCATGTTGTAAATGTTGTAGTCAACTTCTTTGCTTCATTCTAAACATGAGGTGATACATGTCCAGGGACACAATGTTTTGCTGCCTGAGGCAAAGCCAACAATCTCATTTTGCCCAAGTCCATTTACTTAGTACCAAAGGCTGGCCAAATTATTCTAGCACCTGAGGTTGAAAATCCCACGAACACTTCTCTTCCTCATTCAAACATGTATAAATCATAAACAAATAGGTAAGAATTTGATGCCTTGTTATGATGCTCCAAATCGACCACGCAAGCCTCTATCTGACCAATGGAAGGACCAGCCCTGTGTTCCAGCCCTGAGGTATGAATAAATAAATTCTGTTTTGAAACCAGATACAGCCTACTGATTTTATATTGACTGACTCTTGATGTACTAGTTTTACACCTGGTGTTTGCTAGGTTTAAATAAATAAATAAACAAGCAAGCAAGCTGTGGTAGACCATTTAACAAAATAGTTCCTCATGTCTGGTTTGAACTGACACATCCCCTGAAGGATTGTTTGTGCTACATTATTTTGTTGAACATCCAGCCCAGCTTTTAAAGAATGTGACAGGAGAATGAAGGGTCTAGTTCTTTAGGGTTGTTTTGTTATGTCTCTTCCATCACTCAAGAAGGAAGCAGTGGCATGAAATTGCAGGAGGAAAAACTATATCATTTGGTCCTCTTGACGGACAAAATTTTGTCTTCGTGTGATAAGGAGAACACTACTATTATTAGAGGCCAAAAGTACAGAGCCTAAAACAGACTTTTGTGCAGGGTTAGATATACTGTGTACCTCTGCGATTTCTCCATTTGAATACGGAAGACTGTTTCTTCAGAAAAACTGGGTATCCATGCCCTTTTCTTGTAGTCAAGATTGGTGAAAGCAGCATTTATTTATGTTTTGTGTTGAGGATATCTTCAAGCAATTCAAATCTCAGGAGTTCTGTGGTCATAGCTTCTCTTAACTAGTGTCTAGGACCTGTTCCTATGGTAGCATACACTTTCCCATCAGAAGGTCTAAGAATCAGTCCTTTGCCTTTCCAACTAGAAACATCACTAATACCAGGATTGGGATAAATCTTTGCCTGAGATACTGGAAAGCTGCCACCATTGCTTAGAGTTCACAGCAGTGGTCTAAGCAGACCAATAGTCTGACGTAGTATAAAGCAGATTAAAATAGTAACCTGTTAGTACTTTACTGAACCCAGTCTTTTATACCTAATATTGGATTGGGACCCCCATCATTCCTAGCTAGTGTATGCATCCATTCTGTCTGCAGATGGCCAAAGTACTTCATCACACCTGAAGGACTTTGATTTGGGATAGGCTGATCTATCCTAGTCCAGTAACTTACCTCTATCAACACGCATGGTTTTGGACGATCAAGTCTACATGGAAGACCATGAGAATATGTCAGGGATCTCCAGGTAGGGCTAGGGAAGAATCATGCCTGAAAACCTGGAGAATTCTTGTTGCCAGTTGCCGGTTCTGGGCTACAAATACCAACAGTGTGACTCACTGTGTATCACCTTACTGTGTTTCATAGTTCTGCTAATCCATGTATGCTCTTCTGCTCTTGCAGACTGCAAATTGTTGGTCTTGCTATGAGAATAAAACAATAAAAAAGGCGCAGGATTTGGGATATTCTGCAGGGGCAGAATACATTCATTCTTATTGAGAGGGTAAATTTGAGAATTAAGTGGTATAAATCGGAAGGGAAGAGCACACCCATGTCCATATTCTGATTTGTTTTGAAGCCTCCCATTTTTACAGAGTTACACATTGTAATTTATTTGTAATAGGCTGCACCTTATTTAAAGATTTGACCTTATGTCTTGGAGATGACTGTGATAACCTGATGCACAAAGTCACTCCTGACAGTGGATCTCTCTCTCTCTCTCTCTTAGCAGCAATGAACTAGTTGACTGCATTAAGGCTGCCTCAAGCTGTGTGACTTCTTTATTGCAAATAGAATTTCTTTTTGCCAAATGTCAAGAGATCAACATGCATATACACATGCAGACTGCATAGCAAAGGTTGCTACACAGCACAAATTAGGATTCCAGTCAGGCTGACTACTGCAGAGGCTTAGGGACCTGTGGCAGCTTTTCTGGTGACCCTAGTAGCTAGAGTGACAAGGCATCCATGGACAAGATGACATGCTCTGTAGAAATGTTGTGCTGGCTGGGGAGCAATGGCAAGCTCAGATGTTTCCTTGCTTTCCTTTTTAGGCAAACTTTAATACTATAGCTCTTTTCTATCCTGAATGAAAAGCTCTTCAACATTGTACAAAAAAGTGGATTGGGAAGATGGAATTTCAATGCTTCCATCACTTTTGGAAGCATTTAATTTTGAAGATAAAGGATGCTTACTGAGAAACAGTTTGTACTTGCAAAGTAGTAGCTTACTACCTCTGCTTCATGGCTACCAGTTAAACACGCAGCAGTTTAAACTACGGGAAGCTGTGAATTAAAAATGGCTATGTTTATGAATCTTCATTTTGGACCCAACCACCATATAGCAGCTGCTTGATTCAGTGGTTCTTTGAGATTCTGCTCAAGGCCAGGGACTTCTCTTCATAACATAAAAGTGAGGATCGTACACTACCTGACCAGACTACCATGACATTAGTCTCCAGTGCCACCTATGACTTTTTTTTTCTTTTTGAGTGAGACAATATCTTAATAGCATAATTTGACATAATTCTTTTCTCAGAACCAATTTTCAAAGTAACCAAAGGAAATCAAAGGAAAAAAAGTCCTTCCGTTCCATTTATAATTTTGTGCCTGCATCATGGACATCTTGAATTCCACAGATTTCAAGATAAGAAGCCCTGATATATCTGGAGGAGAAGTGCGATAAGAACCACATGAGTGATGTTGTTGTTGTAGGCAGCAAATCTTTGTCCTCTTTGAAAATAAACAGACAGATGTTCTGTAATTTACATCCCCTGAAGTGTCCAGTAAGCTTTACTGCACTCTGTAAGGATATTTTAGCTTCCTTCACCTAAGAGTCCTTCCACACTGCACAATTACAGGTGTACCTCACTTATCAAAGGGCAGCTACTTTTTACAAAGTTTATTTCTGCTTGCACAATCTCCTTTTCCACCTCATTGTCTAGCTAGTGGTATTTTTTTATTTTTTTATTTTATTTTATTTTATTTTGAAACATGGGTATTGGGAGGATGGTAAAGAAAGACTGGACGAACACTGTTGTTTGGTGCTGGGTTGCAGCAGCATGTTTGCAGTAAGCAATGCAATAAAGTTTGAGCAGGGAAAGAATGGATTCTACTCTAGCCAATCCTACTGTAGTTGTGTGTCCTGCCTACAACAGACAAGCTAAACAGCTGCTGCTTCTAGATCCCTTAATGAACTTATGCAACAGCAAACCAGAGAGAAAGGGGGCCCCAGCACTTAAAAGAATCATAAATGTATGATGTATAGATGGCTACCAAAGTGGAAATCATAAGAAAAGTGGAGGCTGGTAAAAGAAAAAAGTCATGCTTGGAAGCTTGTTTGAAAGAGCTTTCAAGTGAAAGGTTCAACATGGGTTTTTGATTTGTTTTTTTTTTAATTTATGTAAGGCTTGTCTGATTTTTCATGTCACGTATACATATTGTTATTTTGGAACAGAAAGTTTGCTGAAACCTGTTGAACTGCTTTTCTTTTTATTGTTATTGGAACCTATCCCTATTCTTTGAATGTTATTTCTGCCCTGGTGCCAAATTTTCCCAGGAACATACCCACTTTGCCCAGGAACATATCTACTTCTTTAGCTAGAATATATTGGTATAGCACTATGTTTCCACTTTAAGTGCCATGACTGCATCCTGTGGAAACTAGAGGTTTGTAATTTGGTGAGGCACCATTGCTCTCTGTTGAAGAATTCTAGATGTTCCTTCCTAAACTGCAAATCTAAGAATTCCACAGTAGGTAGCCCATAACAGTTAGTGTGGAATGATAGAGCTAAAATTGTATATTGTGAAAGGTGCACAGTTCACAGCTTTTACAAAAAGAATGAGGAACAGGGGAAGGAGAAAGAACAAAGGAGGACATTTGTACGTTTTGTATTTGTGTGCAAATACATAAGCGTGGAAGCTGCAGTCTGTCTTACTAGTAAACTAGCTTTGCCACTTAGGTATGATAGAAATTGTAGTGCAACATCTCTGGAGGGCACTAGGTTGAGGGAAGTTGAAGTAGAGTAAAAGTGAAATCTTTGATATGTTTATTTTGGAGTAAGACTCACTGAGTTTACTAAGACATGCTCTCAAGTAAGTGTGTATAAGATTGTACTGTAAGTGATACTGAGGGTGTATCCACACTGTGAAATTATAGCAGTTTGATACTACTTTAACAGCCATGTCTCTATCCTTGTAGTTTGATGAGGCACTTTGAATTCTTTCATCCACTTTCCTGAATTATAGCATTATACTCTCCTGGGAAAGAATAGCCAGAATTTTGCAGTGTGGAAACAGCCCCAATTTATAAGTAGTCTCCAAGTAGACAACAAAACAATGAGTTAAATAATATACTAGAAACTATGAGCAACAAATTAGTCTGCATTGCTTGTTGCCTGTAATTCTGTGTTGGATGTCTTTATGAAGAAATTTCTATGGAGAAACCATAGGCTGGATGAGGACATTGCCATCCTATGCATGTCCATTCAAAAGGGGAACTCAAAAGTAAATGAGCCCGTGGGCATGACTCTTTAATAAACTTGCACAGGCTTGCAGCCTAAGTTGGTGACTTTTACATTCCATTGAAACCAATGAAATGTCAGATATTATTAACTTAAATCACAGTGTTTCATTGGGGATTAAAACTGCAATCCTGTACATTTGGGCATGAGTATCACTAAGCTTAATAGGACTTACTTTTGATTTTTTTTTAAACGAGTATATGTTTGTTCTGTTAAGTAACTTAGGCCCTTTCCACATGGGCTTAAAAAAATGGTGTAGATCGACCTCCACGGAGGTCGTCTACACCATTACGTGAATTGGGGTGGATTACTCTCGAGTAATTCCACACGCCAATCCGCGGTCGGACGCCCGGAAGTGGCGGCGCTGCGTGCTTTTCAAAAACCACATTTTATGTGGTTTTTCAAAGGCACGGGGCGTGCAGCCCCGTGCAGCCCCGTCGCAGCACCCGTATGGATTTACGGGCACGCGAAAGGGCATCCCTGCAGATTGGGTAGGGGGCGGGAGTTCTGGCTGGTGAGCTTCTCCGATTGGTGTAGAGGCTCCGCCAGTCAAAATCTGCCATTTTGAGTGCTGCTGGGCGTCGAGGACGCCGCGGGACGCTGCTCCATGTAGAGCAGCGAAATGCTCTGCTCCGCGTGGCGATGGAACGAGGTAAACCCACGTTTTAGCATGGCTTTCCCCGTTTCCCTGCCCGCGTGTGAAAAGGGCCTTAGTCTGGATCAATCCCCCATAGTTTCAAACATTTTGAGAGAAAAATACATGATAGAATCATGATCTTTGATGATTTCACTAGCCAGTAGTTTGCTAGGAGAGAGCCAATGTGGTATAGAGGTTTGAGCATTGGACTATGGACCCTATAGACCAGGGTTCAATTTCTCACTTGACCATGGAGATCCACCGGGCTCCTTACACATTCTTAGCTCCAGAAAACCCATTGATAGGGTCACCTTAGGGTGGTCATAAGTTGCAAATGAATCTACAATAACAATGACAACTTTGCTGTTGAGTGTGAGAGTGGTATAAAAATTAGGAGTGGTACCTCCTAAGCAAAAATTAGTTTGGGAGCATTGCAGATTTCAATAATTTGTACTCTAGCACAGTTCCCTTGTTTTGTTTTACCCCAGTGCAATTAATACATGTTTATGGGATAGTTTTCACATAGCCTCTTTTTAGTCATTTTTCCTCTCTGGTTGAATTAGCCTAGAATCTCCCATATTGCTATGTATCATGAGCATTCATTTACACTTTTTAAAAATATAGACCAAAAGAAGAGCTTTGCTGGATCAGTTGTCTAGGCTAGCCTTTACCTTCACACACATATAGGTAAACCATGTGCTCATGGAAAGCTCACAAATAGGACATGAGTACAATAGGACCCTTTAGTAGCAATTTGTGAACTGTCAATGAGATACATGCCATCCTCATTCTTCAGAGAATAGAGTCAGAGTTGGAAGGGGGCATTGGATCCAACCTGTTGCTCAGTGGGGTAAGAACTCCAGATAGAGCATCCCCAAGAGGTAGTAACTGTGTCCATCATGACTAGTAGCCTTATTTTCTGTTATCTCCATATAAATGCAGAAACCTAACTGGTTATTTTATGGTCCTATTGATTTAGACATAATCATGTCAGAAAGGTCATGAAACAAGGAGGGAATCAAATGAAGCATTACTTAAAGTTTACTTCAGGATGATCTCCTCCAGATTTTGAACTGAAACTCTCACTGAGAACCAGTGCTTTCTTCTTTTCCTCCCTTCCCCTCGTATACTCTTTGCCCATAATCAGACAGTCTCATATGGCTTTGCCTTCCAATCCTTTTTTGTCTCTTAATTGCTCTGTACCAGGAGCAGAAAACTGACTTACTAAATAGTTCTCGAAGCATTAGGTTAAATGGCTACAAAGAACATTAAGCCCTTCCATGTTCATTGCAAGTTTTCTAGGCACAATTGCTTCTATCCTTAAATGGTTGATGTGACTGTAAGTAAACTGGCAGCCTATTCACATCTTCCTATTATCTACAGGTATACAGCAATAAGATTCCCACACACCAAATATCCTAGCATGTCTTGCTTTATAGTCAGAGCTATCTTTCTTGATATACCATCCTAGATGTTGGGAGTAATTTTCACTCTCATAAATGGAGGCATGCAACATTTTGACAGGCCTATCCTAACAATGGGGATGTCAATATTCAGTTGTTTCATTCTCATATAGAATTTTTTTAAAAAATCAAACAATTGCTTTTGCTGGGTAAGGTTGTACATTTTTGGATCTTTTTCATTTCAGGACTTTTGGAAAATGTTTCACTGATGCAAACTTTTCCACAAAACCAAATTTTTGTGCTGAAAACTGTGTTTTCTCCCAAATATATGTGTTTCCATATGAAAACTATTCTTATTGTATATCATATGTTGCCCTAAGATCATTGGATATATATCGGAATATAAATATTTTAATAAATAATAAATGAAGTTTTCTCACACAAAAACACCCTTCATTGTGACTCACTAGTTTTTTCTCTCTATTATAATACCTTTTCTTGTGGAGGACAAGGAACATTTGAAAGTATTCATTACATCCCTTATCTTAACATCATCTGCCTTCTAGTACTTTGATGTATCATTGTTAGGGCTCACTGTAGGGGAGCTTGGGGAAGATGTAATGTTGAGCATCCTGCTACTGCTTCTTTGTGTATATGTGGTCAGGAGGGGTCACTGAGGAGGGTAGCAGGTCCAAGGCAGGAGCCAGTGATATGCTCAGGATCTGAGACAGACAGGAAGGGATGGCTTGCTATGTAAAGATTATATGCTGTTAGTAATTTCTTGTGGGCTACTTCAGTGCCTGCTAGTTACTAGAATTTTCGAAAGTTGATGGGGCCACCTTACACTTGCTGACTATTGGAAAGATATCTTGATCAGTTGCTATTGTCTATGATAATTTAGTAGCACATCCAAGTTCAGGGACAGAATATCCCTGAAATCCATAATAACAAAGGAACCGTCAGGTTCAGCTTGGAGGATTTCTGCAAAAGCATTTGACAGATCACTGCTATGAGCAGGATGCTAGGTTGGCAGAACAGTTCTTATATACGTATTCTTGAAAGTAAGGCTACACGAGTGAGGCCATAACCAGACCTAGCAAAATACTTGTGTTCTTAAGCAACTGTGCATGTATGTAGATTATTCAAGAACTGCATTAACTCAGATTACAAATTACAATTTTTGTGTTCTAATAAGTTGTCTAGAATCCTGTTGATGGCTTACATTGGTGTAAAACACTTTGTGATTGGAGTGTAGTAGAGCTGGAGCAATGAACACAATGAAATGTTAGGAAATAAAGTCCCCTGCTGCCTTCAAAGCATCTCAGGAGCTGACAAGGCAGCTTTACTTCCTAACAAATATGTCTTCTGCTGTTTTCCCTGCCTATCTTAAAGTTGTTGTAGTGCCCACATCCCTCTTTCTTCTGTTGCTTCTGCTGTTCCTTGGCTTCTGCCCATCTCCTCCAGTGTAACTACATGAACAAATTGGATTGTAACCTCTACCTCTGAAACCAATTACATCTTTAAAAACACCCCAAGCCACTCTTTCATCCATGATTTTTTTCGAGGGGGGAAGGGGGAGCTATATATTCCACATTGGTAACTCTTTTGATATTGGAGCCTTTTAAACCCTTTCCTCATATGCCTTCTCTGAATTCCCTACAAGAGCCATTCATTGACTAGTAAGAGGGCTGCCAATACTAGGAAAAACCCTTAGCATAGTGTTCTCTCCTCATGTTCCTAAACTTCCTTAATCCCTTGCGCTTTTTGCCCCTTTGCCTCTGTCCTCACCAATCAGGCAATTTCTATTGAGACCATTGGCTGATTATGTGCTCTTGTCATTGGAAGCACAGTGAGCTTTAACCTAGGCCATTTCTGCACGGGGCGAGGGAATCGCCCCCTGATGCTACTCACCAGACTTTTGGGCTCCTCAGTCTGGTCCACACTGCTCCGGAGCACCGCATGGCTGCCATTCTGCACTCCTCCGGGGACTAAAATGGCGACTTCCGGTTGGTCGAGGGTCTCGACCAACTGCTGAAGCTCGCCAGCCTAAAGCCCACCCCCCAGCAGATCACAGGCTCGCACCAATGCGAGCCTGCGAATCTGCATAAGGGAGCAGGTTCACAGTGGCACACTCTGTGCTTTTGAAAGACCTGTTTTTAGCGGTCTTTCAAAAGCACGCTGGATGACCACTTGGGGTCGTTCCAGAGTGGGCTGGGGTGCAGATTTAAGTTAAGTAGATCCGACCCAGTCCACTCCCAGGTGTAGACGTCCTCCCTGGAGGACGCTTTGCCCCATTTAAAACCCCCCGTGCAGAAATGACTCTAGTCTGCAGTGTGCTTAATGTGTTTTGGGACTCTAGGATCCAGATTTCTGAGGTTCATGAGCTTCCTACATTAACTTAAACCACGTAATCTATGATGATATACATAGGTGGGCTACATGTGACCCCCCCCCGACCACTGTTACACCATCTAGGTTCCCCCATCCCTGCAGTAGCCAAAGTATGGAAAAAATAGTCCTCCCTTTAAAACAAAGCATGTGGTCCTTGTTTGGAAATGGTATGACATATGACACTCCCAAAATCTTCCCATAAACATGACTCCGTTTCTATATGTGTGGTGTAGGGAGCAAATATGTAACATGTTTTGAAGGGTAAACATTTATCATTTTCTGCTGCCACAGCAGCAAATTTATCAACAATGGCAGCAGGGTGTGTGTGGTCCCTACATGATTCAGAGGTGCCAGTATGGTCCCCTGACTTTTAGAAGTTGTCACTCACTCTCATGGTACCAAATGAGCTGTCAGTGATAATTGTGTGAGGGCAGATAACACAATACTGTCAGCAAACCTATTTTGCTGGAAGCAAACAGAGAGTACATGCTGCTTGAAAAATACATTTATCACCAGTGGGCAACCTTTTGGGAAGGATGAAGGAGGGTAACAGGGTGAATATATAGAGGATGAAGAGTGGAATGAAAGGAAATAAATAATGAAAATTAAAAGCCCATACAGAGGCCTCTTGTCATGACTAAGATTTCTATTTAGCAATATATGCAGTTGTCAGTGGTTCCCAAACTTGAATCCTCAGATGTTGTTGGAATATTTCTCCCAGAATCCCTGAGCATTAGTCACAGTAGATATGGCTTCTGAGGTCCAACACCTTTTGCTTTGAGAGCCACACTGCTATTGCTCAAATGGGGCAGGCCTGAAGAATTGTGCCTGTGCCTTCTTTAACTGTTCCTGGAAGAAAGGCAGTACCATTAGAATCTCTGGATCATCAGGACAGTGTGCGGTAATAGACCCCTGTGGTTGAATGGCTCCTAGGACTGCCTTTTTCAATTACTGCTGTAAGGTACAATTGGACTCTTGTTTGATGCAGCAGGCTCACAAGCTGGCAGGAAAAGACAGTAAAATGAACCATCTAACCATCTAGATGGGGATTACTGTGCCTCAGGCATAGTTGTTGCATATTGCTTAAAGCTCTTAAAACAATAGGCATATTCTCCAGTCTTGAATCTGATGATTATATTTTTCTTTCCAAGTAGGATTTTCTCTTGAAGGATTTGGTGTTTCTCAGTCTTCGTGTCTTGCTTCTAAAGAGACACTGCTCCTACTTCCTTCAAGTGAGCACAGACCGTGCTGTTCCACAAGAAAGAATGTACAAAGATCATTGCATGTAATCATGGCTGGGCAGTCTGGCACTGTTGGCAAGGCCACCTGGACCGAGGTAGTAATTCTATATTGGCATCAGATGAGGAGTAGAACAGAATATTGCTGATCCTTTCCCAAAGGCACTTGGCTTCATAAAAGCAGAATACCAATAGAAAAGAATCACCGGTGATACACATGGTTCCTCTATATCTGCAGCCACCTAAGGTCCTGGGTGAGAAGAACTTTTGACCCACGAGATATTTTGAATAATGATTCCTGTGATGATTTATCATTGGTCTTGTTGGGTGCAGGTTTTGGGAATTGGGATCCAGAACATCTGGATGGCCAAAGATTCCCCAGCCATGACTTTTAGTCTGAGGGCATGACAATTGAGAAAAAGTGGGATGATGATGATGGTGAGATGATGATACAAGTTGACTCTCTTAAGAGGTGACTTTAAGCTGTCTTCCAATGACCTTGTCTTGATCATGAAAATAATGAAGGTTAAAAAAAAATATCCTTGTTGTGCAAAGTATGATTCCAAAATATGAAGTTTATAAACAGACTCAAAAGGCCTACCTTCGCCATTATGGACATCTGTGTTTCTAAAAGACTCACACTTGACAGTCTTAACTCAAGTGTTAATTTCACTTTGACTTGTATGGAGCAGAAAGCATCCATCTTATTCAAAATAAATTTAGAAAACATATCCAGAGTAGATGTGTTCTGCATACAGCAAAATAAGATAAGATCCAAAATCCACAAAACAAAAATGCACAAAATACATCGTAGAAGCTTTCAAAGCTCTACTGGATTCTTTATCAAGCAAAGGCATTTAAAATCAAAAAGAAGAAGAAGAAAATTGACGATGTTAGAGTCACAGGCCCACATTTCGTCAAGATCTTTTTTTTTGTTGTCAATTAAGATGGTTTTGAAGACATATCCATATATGCAGTAGCTAAACTTTCTGGAAGCTTTGGTTCAAATCCCTGCGTGGCCATAGAAACCCACTGGGTGACCTTGGATGGGTCATTCTCTTAGCCTAAGAGGAAGACAATCACAAACCCCATCTGGACAAATCTTGCCAAGAAAACCCCATGATAGGTTTGCGTTAGAGTTATCATACATCAGAAATGGCCTGAAAAGTACACAATAACAACAACAATAACACAGCGTTCTTAGTGGCTGCCCTTAGGCTCTGGAAGTCCTTTCCTCTGGAGGGTAACATGCCCTCCTCTTGCTTTCCTTTTGTTGTCAGAAAAAAACTGTTGTTGTTGTTGTTGTTGTTGTTGTTGTTGTTCAGATAAGATTGTGAGAGCTGAATGTTTTAAAGGAAGGGCTTTCAAGAGTGTGCTGAACTCTTATGATTGTGCTTTGTTTAAACTCATTTCTAACATTTTAATTTATGTTTTAAATGTTTTTAGTATTGTTAATGGTTAAATTCTATTTTAATGCTGATCCTTCATATGTTTATCTATGTTGCATTTATTTTAATTTGTAAGCTGCTTGGAGTCCCAGCTTTGGGGAAAGGGTGGGGTATAGATAAAGATGGCAGTGATGGTGATGATTATGATAATAATGTTTAGACCCCATGGAGTCAGAGAAGCGGTACCCATCTTACTCAAGTCTGGTCATATGGAATTGGGTCTGTCTCTAAAAGCAGAGCTTTAATACTTGATAGTGACATATTCAAGAAACAAATGGTAGAAAACAGATCCTTGGCGCCTTTCACTATCCTTATTGTTATATGCCTTCAAGTCATTGCCAACTTATGGTGCTCCTAAGGCAAAGCTATCACAGGGCTTTCTTGGACTGAGAATGTGTGATGTGCCCAAGGCCGCCTCGTGGGTTTCCATGGCTGAGCATGAAATTGAACCCTGGTATTCAGGGTCATAGTTCAATGCTCAGACCACTGCACCACACCATCTCTCTTCAGTGTTCTAGAGAAATGGAAATAAAAGGTCAAATCAACCTGCATCTAGCAGACAGAGATCTAGCCTGTGGGGGAATCATGAAACATTACAGGTAGGTTGCTGTGTGATGAGAAAATCAGGTATGCTGGCATTCTCCCAAGTCATTTCCACTTCAGAAGACAAAGACAAGTACAGGTGGGATTGCTAGATGATGGCCAAGAATGGGCAAATTAATACAGGGAGGCAAGCTTCAGAGGGAAGCCCACTTTGTATAGAGAAGCATCTTGAGAACCCGTCCAAAGGATACCCAGATAATTTGGGTCTGGGGCATTATCTTAATCAAATGAATATTCTTATTCTCAAATTCCATTGGCATCATAGGCCATACAATTTAAAGTAAATCAAGCCCTTTTTAAAAAGATATTCAATTTATCCAGATCTTGGCAGTTAAGGGAGCAAGATGCCACAACCACAGGATTCTATACTTGTGTGGCATGTGGCACCTCATTCCATTCTAGCCAAATCTATACTCTGAGAATTATCCCACTCTAGTTTAAAAATTGAGAAGCTAGCATGGTATGGTAGCTTGAGTGTTGGATTAGAACTCTGGGAGATCAGGATTTGGATTCTCATTGAGCAAGACACACTCTCTTGTCCTTAGAGGAAGGCAATGGCAAACCTCTTGTGAACAAATCTACAAATAAACAAATGCTTTGAAGGCACAGCATGACAACAACGAAGTTTGATAACTGCTGAGATACAAGAGAGCACTACATTTCAATATTCACCTCAGCAGCTGCCCATAAAAACTTTTCTACTGTGCAAGGGACACAGTTCATTTTTATTGCTGAGCTTTAGAAAACTTGCTCCTATCATATCATACTGCTGGGATTTTGGTCAAATTAATTAGGCTGAGAAATGAATGACTGGGCCCATAGAATGTATTGGTACATCCAGATTACACAGCCTTTAAACTGAATACATTGACAAGAGTAGAAATAAGATCAGAATTCTTCTTGTAACCCATTGTAAACAAGCTGTCAGGCATCACTATGGGTTCTTTATAAAACATCTCTAAATAGAGGAAAAAGAAGGCAGAAAGATGGTGTCGAAAACATGAGATCAAGATCATTGTTGTAGAGTACTACATCTTTTGTCTATTATATTTCTGTAGTGGATGGCAGAAATCTTTATGATGCTAAACAAGAGGTGTTTTGTTTGTTTTTTGCTTCAGCTTTTCTTTAGATGGTTTTAATGTTATTTCGATACTGGTTAATGCTACTGGTATATTGAATCCCTGCTTTTAAAAACTAGGAGGATTGGCTTGTTTGAATGCTTTCTTGATTCAAGTGGGTGGGAATTGACAGTGTTTTCATAAGATACATGAGGCAAATGGCTACAATCAGGATATGCAGACACTGTTTGTGTTTTTATAGTGTTGATTTCCATAACTCCTATCATCAAATAGGAGGTAACCATCATATCAACTCTAGCTATGTACATCCTTCATAAACTCCTCCACTTTAAGTGGTCTGCTTTTAAGCAAGTGCAAGCAAGTATGCATATATTAAAAAGAAAAGGTAAAATTCAGCTGAAAGAATTCCCCCCCGCCTTTTAGAAACTGACTGCTTAATGATCTGCTCCAGGATCTTACCGGGTACTGACGTCAGGCTGACTGGGCGGTAGTTGTTTGGGTCCTCTTTTTTCCCTTCTTGAAGATGGGGACAACATTTGCTCTCTTCTAGTCTGCTGGAACTTCTCCTGTCCGCCAAGATTTCTCAAAGATTATAGCAAGCGGTTCCGAAATGACCTCTGCCAGCTCTTTTAATATCCTAGGATGCAATTCATCTGGCCCTGGAGACTTGAATTCATCCAGTGTGGCCAGGTATTCCTGTACCACCTCTCTACCTATTATGTGCCTCATTTCCCCTGCTTCCTCCCCTGCTCCCCAACCGCCAGGTTGAGTGCTTGTATCCTTCTGGGGAAAAACTGAGGCAAAGGAGGTGTTAAGTAGTTCTGCCTTTTCTCTTCCCCCTGTGAGTAATTTGCCATCTTCTCTGCGCAGCGACTCTATCGTCTCCTTCTTTTTCCTTTTACTGCGGACATATTTTAAAAAGCCCTTTTTATTGTTTTTAATGTCTCTGGCCAGCCTAAGTTTGTTCTGTGCTTTAGCCATTCTGTCCACCTCCCTACATCTCCTGGCTACTTGCTTAAATTCTTCTTTGGTGGTTTCCCCCTTCTTCCATTTCCTATACATGTTTCTCTTAACACTTAGCTCAGCTGAGAGTTCTTTAGTCAACCATTCTGGTTTCTTCAGATGCCTTCCATTTTTCCTCCTTATTGGCACAGTTTTAGACTGTGCCTTCAGTATCTCCTTTTTAAGGAACTCCCATGCCTCCTGAACTCCTTTCCCTTTCACTATTCTTGACCACAGAATTCCACGGAATTCATCTCCCTCTGTGAGCACATTATAGCTCTAAAATCATCTGGAGAAGCCCTTCTGTCTGTCCCAGCACCTTACCTTCCCAGGCTTGTTTGGTGGGAACAAGGGAGAAGGCCTTCTCAGAGGCTGATTCCAGACTTTGGAACTCCCTCTGTAGGGAGACCAGAGTGGCCTCATCTTTGATCTCCTTCCATCAGCAAGTTAAGACATTTTTATGCCATCAGGCTTTTGGAAACTGACTGGGGTAGTCTTTTAATGCTATGAAATGCTGTTTTTAATGTTTGCATGTTGCCTTTTAATCTTGCCTCTTTATTTTTTTTATGTTTAATGTTTTAACTTTATCAATTGTTTTTTAAACTCTTGTTTATGTATATATTTGCCTTCAAGTCACCCATTGATTTATGGCAACCTCATGAATTTCATATATTTATACTTTTACTGAAGTTTTTGTATAGTTTTAATCTGTATTGCTTTTTAAATATGTTGTTAGCTGCTTTAAATTACATTATTGAGAGAAAGACAGGATACATATGAGTAAAATAACAACAATTTAAACATATGTCTTTGGCTGATTCATTTAGACATTGTATTCTGGACATTTGGCATGCATATGAAAAGGACCAATGCTGCTTCCTCAGTGTCCTACATGTGCACATCCAGTATACAGAGGCACAGAAAGACTGTGTCTCTTATAATTTAAGTTGAATGACTTGCTGTTCCTGACCCTTGAGACTGAAATGTTTAGGGAACTACATGCTTAGGGGATCATGGCCAGTAAAACAGTGGGCTTATCATTTCTTCTGCTAGTGAATGTTCTTTACACAGGCAGCATTGTGTCTTGTTGTTTCCTTTCAGATGCATTGGAATTCCACTCACTTACTGCCTTTTGCTTCCCAAGCTGCTCCCAAGTGGCAGTATTCTTGAGCTGAGCGTAACCATCCAAAGAGAAAAGAAAGTTCTTAAGTTAGCCAGCTGTTGCTTACTGAGACTAAACAGCTTGCCTTTTCTTTGGTGAAGTATTTACACTTAACACTCGGCAGGCAAACATCTATTTGTGCTCACAATTTGATTCTGCTATTCAGATGCACAGGCCAGAAAATGAAAGGATTTCTATTTAAGCAGCATGCTCCCGAGTCACACATGATCTTTTTGATGTCTATATTTTACAAATGGTAATTCTATATTTTCTAGCACCAGTTGCTTTTGAGCTGCTTCTGTTATCTGCATGTGCTTTTGTAATGGTTTATTTTACATACACACACAACTAGAATCCTTTACTTCTTTCTTTGCTCCCATCTCCACATTTTCTTTGAGTCACATTCTCATTTTGATTCTATTTGTCAGCTCACCAAGGGCCTGAAATGACTTCTGTGGGATGTACAGAATGCATAACATGTTTTTAAAATCAAACTAATTTTTGTAGTTAGGTAGCCCAACAAAACGCACATACATCGTATGATCTTGACAATAGTACAGACCATATGCTAATACTGTAAACAATATTCTGTGTTCTTGGGAGACTGGAAGTAGAAAGCTTAGGATTAAGAACAGATAGATATGGAAGTCCTCTATCAGTTCGGGTCCATGCCAGTTCTACATAGTGAAAAAAACTGTGTGGGTATTTTTCTGTGCATTTAAATGGATGCAATAATGGCCCACATTGATTAAGGTGTGTTTGTGCACATTTTAGAAATGTACTTTGTTGTCATGTGCCTTCAAGTCATTTCTGACTTATAGCAACCCTAAAGCAACCCCATCACTATTTTTGAGGGGGGGGTGGCACAATTTTTTTCAGAGGGGGATTGCCTTTGCCCTCCTCTGAGGCTGAGAAAATATGACTTGCCCAAGGTCACCCAATGGGTTCCCATAGCAAAGTAGGGATTTGAACCCTGGTCTTCAGACTTATAGCTAAATGCTTAAACCAGTACACTTTGCTGGCTCTAGTAATATACATAGTGGGAAGGGTTTTGTTTGTTTTGGCCTACATTTTTCAGACGTGTGCATATTGTTAAACACATTTTTGTCTTCTCTTAGAATGCATTGCAAGTACAGTGATCTTATGGATTTCTCCCCACAAATTGCATCAGATTCCATATTCAGTCCAGGAGGAAAATTTGTAAATTCCTGGGGGGGGGGAAGGACTCAATAGAGACAATTTTTCAAACATTCCTAGCTAATCTTTTGAAATATTTTTTCTTAACCACGGTAAGCAAGAGTAGTACTCATTCTGAATTACAATCATTATTTTCATTTTATTACTGTTCTCAAGTATACAAATAGGAGACTGAGGCCAACCATGTATTTCCTGGGTATACATAAATTATTCTACTTTTTTTCTCTCAAGCTTTTGCTACGGCTCATTTTTGTGATCAGAGGACAGCTGCATGGATGTGTATTACATCCAGTGTTAATCAGCACTTGGAAGCTTTTAATCTCTTTCCTGTGTAAAAGACCATGTGGACCTAGCCATAATCCTTGGAGCAGAATATTTAAAAGATACTTTTTGGGAAACTTCACTCACTTGGACTATTGGTCATTCACACAAATAGTAGCATGGCTGACTAATTCCTGTAAATAACTGCTTATATCTTTTCGTAGCAGCAGGGTAACTAATTTTCTGAGATGTCCTTCTTATTTATTGTGTTGGCCAAAAAGGTTTTAAATTCTAGGAAATATGAGGAAAATGGGGCGATATCTTATCCTATAAAGTGGCTGACTGACTGGTTTCTCCATCTGAACAGTTCCTACATTTCCTCTGACATTTCACAAGATGTGCGGCCAAGCAACATTAGAGTGTAGTCAGGATGGCAAAAGTTATGGGTTGCAGCAGTTTACCTTTGGCTGAACCTACTGGGAAGACTGGGCAGGACTCCAACCCCCTCTGTTTCTCCATGCTGAGGGAATTGTGTGCAAACTACTTTTGTACTTTGAATTCAGATTATTGCAATTGAAGTAAGCTGAGGACAAAGGGGACAGGAGCAGAGAGAAACTGGGACCTTTAAAAAGCAGCTGAAAAAGTAGGATGACAGAGGATTAATTGGGATTGTCCCTAACAAATCAGGACAGTTGGAGGTTATGCTTTCAGCTTGCCTACTTGCTTTAAGGCTCAGTTTCTTCATTGCCAACAACGCTGGCAAAAATGAATACTGGTTTGTTGACAATGGTTACAAATTATGTGAAGTTTATATAGAGGGGGTTTAGACTGCCTCTAAAAAGTGTATTTGAAATTAATTCTCATACAAAAATAAGGTATCTGCATGCTCAGACAATCAGTAAGGTTTGCAGAAGCACCAGCAAATCTGCAAGAAAAAAAAAAATATAAAGAGGCAACCATTCTACCATAAATAACCTAGTGTGGGCTGAGCACGCTCAGTGGCCTCAGAATGGTCCCATTTTATTTTATTTCATTTTGTTTTATTTTAGGGCAGTAGGGGAGAAGTTTCAGGAAAGCAAGGAGGTAAAACTTCCTGAAAAAGGGCTGACTGGAAATCTGAGCAAGAGGTCTCTAGACTACAAATATACTGCTGCTGATCTCATTTGATGTCTATGCATTCAGTTGTATGTGCTCACTTTCCTTTAACACAATTGCATTTATATAGGAAACAAGATCCTTTCTAAGTTTGTATGCAGGTGCCTTCCCTGAGGGTAAACGTCTCTATGGAGACAACTGCTTGGGACATGTTGTGCCATATACTTTACTGCCTACGTAGCAAAACTGAAATCAGCAGCAGTAAGTTACCCCACACATGTAATGAGCACAGCCTTTAATTGAGTTCTCTTTGTCGTCTTGTCCTGGTTATTTCAGAGGCTGCTGAAATCACAGAATAGGAATGCATGATATGGTTAGATATGTGAGCAAAGTCACTGCAAGCTGACATAGTTCAGGGTCTATTGTTAAAAAGTTGTAAAAGGATACGCCAAAGTAATTTGGGTTCTGCACCAAAGTAAACTCAAATTCAGAATATTATGGGCATTCTTGTGGGGAAGAAATTGCTAAATTTATATTAAACCAGCTACAGACTATGATTACTTTCTAGTATGATTGTTGATGAATATAGAGTGACATCAAACTGCAGCCACAAGAAAAATAACAATGATCAAAGTATCACATGAAAAGATATGAGGTAGGTTCTAGGATGACAAAAATCCCAAAGCAAGTCTCCCCATGGGGAAAACTTGTAGCCTATATTTTAAGAATCATTTTTACTGCTCTTTCATCATGGTTCTCTCTCTTGCTGTGAGTTTTAATTTGATTTCAGGGCTATAGTGTTTTGTTTTGTTTTTTAAAAAAATTCTCTTGGTTTTATTAGGTTGTGTCTGCAGGAACTGGGTTTTTTTTTAATTTTTATTATACTCTTAATATATTTTACACTGGTCCAAAAACTTTGGTTACAAATAAAATAATAAATCAACTCCATCAACCAGGTGCCTTAGGTGGCCAAAATACACACCCCATGCACAATCAGGATATATTTATCCAGTGGAATCCAAGAATTCCAGATATACAGAAAAGAAGAGAAGCCCAAATCGGTTTTATAAGAAATGAATATGTTCAATGGAGATGAAAAGGAATCTGACTGTTGGGAAGGGAAAAAGAAACATTAGTATGGGAGGAGAATAGATTCAAGTATTCTGGAAAAGGGCATGGCTGGCTAACCAAAGTCCTAAATAAGAGCACTCCATAATGCAACAGTTTGTTGCAGGTTCCATTTGTAATACTGGTAGTAGTATTGAATATTTTTCAGCATCTCTTTTATCTGATTGGGAGTCATAATAGTAATGGTGGTACTAGTAGTAATATTGGCAGGCTGAGATATAAAGAGCAGAACAGCAACTCCCCTTTTAATCACCATAATCATGTTTGGTTTTGGCATGATTTTTTTTAAATAAAACATTCAAGACACCTTTTGAGTGGTTAAAGCCATTTTGAAATGAGCTGTGTTTGTTGCAGGAGAACACTAAGAAAGATCACTGTCTGTGTTTCTGAGACTTACAGCTGTGAGGAAAAGCTGGAAAATGTGGCTCAAGTGTGCTGTAAAACTGTGCTTAAGGCTAATAAAAAGAACCCAAATGTTATTTATTTTAAGAATCTGATTCTCAATACTCTAAAGCTGCAATCCCATATACACACCTGTATGTACATCCCTTTGAACTGAAAGGAGTTTACTTCCAAGTAGACATTTTTGGACTAAACTGTAAGGAAAGCGAAAACCTGTTCTAGTTAGGAGAGACCAGGTCATTTGCATTAAAACTCTGGGGAAACCATTCGTTTTAAAGCAGATGGCTGGCTTGTTAGTCTGTTGCTGTTTCAGCAAAGGAAGCTAATGGCAGGATATATTCACCATTTTAGCTAGGCATCTCTTTCCTATTTTGGAACACAGTGCCCATACAACTTTGGTACAATCTTGAGTTTAGCAGAGGGTTGGAGAGAGGAATGGAATTGTTTAGCAGCCTGGAAAAGAAAACAGATAAGGAGGGAGGGAGAAAATAGAGAGACAGATTGAGTCTTCAGCTGTGAGTGAGACTGCTGAAAGTAGAGGCAGCGCTGTATCTGGGAAACGGATACAAAGTTGATTAATTTGACTGTCTTTTATTTCTCCTATGCTCTACTTGCATAATGGTGAGCAAAAGTTGCGATGATGCTGAACATTTTCAGTTTACTCTCATCCAAATACAAGGAAACTTCAGAAGTATGGAGTAAAGGGGAAACAAGTGTTAGCTATTGAGAGACTCTTCAGTCAGCTTCAAGTAGTAATGTGTCTTGACCAATCAAAAATACTTCAACAGTATAAAAAGATAGGCAAATCTAGGAAATACCTATTTTCTACCAAGCGTTGGTTTCACTTTCCCCTTATCCTTTGAGTTCAGTATGGTCGCACAGGGATCCAGAAGCTGAGTTTTCATTCAAATGTCTTCTGAGTGCCATCACACATAGTCTTTATGGTGCAATGTAAGAATATAATGTAATCTAAGTGTAATATATGGCAATGTGAATGAGCAAACTAGAATAGTGGTTTGTAACATTATCATGCACAAGGGCTGCTGGCCTAGCAGAATGTCCTCAGTCATGGACTAACTACAAATCACTGTCTCTCAGAATCAGTAAACAGGGATCTGTTTTACAGAGCTCCCTGGAGATGAATGAAGATGGTAAAATCCATAAATGTATATATATATTCTAGTACCAAATACATTGTCTTAAAGAAAGCTCATCACCCTATTATTACATTAGAGATGGAGAACTTATGGTTCTTCAAATGTTGCTGGACTGCGGTGCTCCTCATTTCTAGCAATACTGGCTAGTGATGAAGGGAGGCCTGAAAATTGCCCCCCTCTGGTTTGCAAGGGCTTAGTGTGGTGTATCAGGGTGGTGTAGTGGTTTGAGCATTGGACTATGATCCTGAAGACCAGGATTCAATTCCACACTCAGCCATGGAAACCTACTGGGTGATCTTGGGCACATCACATACTCTGAGTCCCAGAAAACCCCATTATAGTTTTGCCTTAAGATTGCCACAAGTCAGAAACAACTTGAAGACACATAATAACTACAAACTGTTAAAAATAAATTAATTGTAATAGAAACTTTACAACTTTTTAATTAATTAAATAATATTTTAATAGTTGTTCTTTTTCATTACAGAGTCATATACAACTATAAATCAGATAACTTTAAAAAAATACTACAAATGCTAAAATCATATCATCTTAAGAGCAGGAAAAACAATCTGACAACAAGAGAACAGAGAAAACCAACCAATTAAATACTTGTATTTGGCTAAACAGAAGGATTTTGAACTGGAACCAAAATAATTGTACTTTTGGTGTTAATTCTTGGCCATGGGCATGTCATTTCATGATCACCCTGACACAACCAAGGCTCTCTCTTTGTACCAGTGCCCTGCAGTCTGAGAAGAAATGGATCTCATCCTGCAACATTAGGCTGAGGTCCTGCCCTGATTTGGCCATTGACACATCATTGGCACATAATGAGCAAGATCCTACATTACTTCACTGGCAGACTTACATTACACAACCTTTATACTGAATACCAGTGTAGCACAATGTATGTGAATCAGTGGTTGGTGTGCATGATTGATAACTCACACACAAAGGCAATGCATACAGGCAATGTGCGTTCACATCATACTCTGTACTTTAATGTGCTACCGCATGTGCAGTGATTTTACATGTGCAGCTCTGCTTATGCCACCATCAGCAGGATATGACTGTTATGCATTTACCAATATATATCACTAACAGGATGCCAGCCATTGTCTGTGCAGCTATGCTCAGACTCAATGAAATGATAGCAGGGATGGAGGAGGAGTTTTAAGTAGTAATAATAGTTAGAGAGAATCTGTGAATGCCATCTGTATTTGCATTGCAGTAAGTCACACCTGACTATCATATGGTTAGCCTGTGTCTCTGCTTCTTGGAATAGGATGTGCTATGGGGATATAAAGAACCCTTCCTCAAGTCAATAACATAACAGCTGACTGACAATGTGAAGCAGAGTGTGATGCTTGCCTGCCTGTGTCACGTGCAGGCATGTGCCCACGAACCAAAACACAGCTGGCAGGTCTAATTTTAGCCCTTATCTAGCCTCAAAAAGTGTCCCCTTAAAGAAGGAAAGGAGAGAAATTGAGAGAGAGAGAGATTCCCCCACCCCAAAACAATTTGCTTGATAATATAGCAGCTGACAACAGTCCCACTGGGGCATTGCGTGTGAGTTAAATAAAAACAAAAGAAGGTTTGGCAGCATTGTGTTATTTTATTTTTGTACAGAATTCATAGTGAGCAAGACTGGAGATAGATCTCTTAATGGAGAGGCACAGTAAAAAAAAGTCTGTATCCACATAAGTTGTATATAAATGACAATTTATTCATGGATCTGAGATGTAATATCGAAAAATTGTTGTTTTATTATTTAAAAACATGTGCTTATGTGCTGTATTTTATATCCTGTGTTCCTTACTCAAAGACTCATATATGGCTGCTAAACTCTATACTTTGTCTTCACAACAACTGGCCAGGTGGGCCAGGCTGGCAGTGTGCGACAGGAGGCAATTTTGCATGGAAACAGACTGCAACCTGTCTCCAACTACATAATTCAAAGCTGGTAATGGATTTCCAGTACAGTTCAGAAGAAGGTGCAGATGCCAAAAAATTGCTGCAGGCTTGAAAGTCTTCACCTCTACACTAACATTTATGCCACACTTGCTGACAGCACATGGCTTAGGGATTTGCTGCAGTATATATGTATTGATTAGATATTTAGTAATAATTAGTCTTATCCTCCTTTTTACTCCCCATCCTGCTACAGCTGATAAGACTAGCAATAAAACATTTGCATCCCAAATTCTGCCCCCTCAATGAGAATCACTTCCATGCAGTGCATCATAGTAGAAGCAACAGGGCCATGAGAAGGAAATGGACTGGAGGGAAAGCCCAAAGGCTAGAGGCAAGGTTCCACTTGCTGGCAGTCTCCCATTTCTGGCTTGAAGTTCCTTTGAAAAATAAGAAAGCTATTATACATGGAAGGATGGGTGCATATTTTCCAAAATGGTGATATAGCCTTTCCGAAGAGAGAATAATTTTCAGAAGGGTCCCCTGGAGTGAATTTAAATAAACCAGAACCTCTGTGCATCTAAACTTCACGCAGCATATACTCAGTCCTCCCCACCCCACCACCAAGAAGAATGTAGAGATGGCAAGTATTTAGTAGCAGCAAATGGTGGTTCCAATGTACAGGTTTTAGCCAGAACATTTAAAAAACTATCCTGGGTGCAAACCTATTTTGGGGATAGGGTTCAGCACATTGGATAGCTCCTTGGACCAAAACCTAGAGCAAATGTACCATCACACTGATGTTGGAGTCCCCATCCACCAGTGGTGTGATGGAGGATCAACAGTAGTGGTCAGTACAGATGGTGGTGATGTGAAGCCGCCAGGATCAAAAACGCCATAATTTTTGAATCATGTTTATTCCAACGGATAGAAATAACAGTTCCTGTGGGGCAGCAACAGGAGAGGAGTGTGGCTCTGATCATTAGTGGCCCATAATCTGAAGGGGGTAGGACTCTATCCCACAGTGGAATTAGCCCTGCCACAGTTGGGTTATATATATTATTGTGCACAGAAACATATTCCACATACTTCCCAAAAGACCATAACTGCTGCCACTGTCCAGTAGACCATTAAGTATAGCCTAAAACTACCTGGCTGCACCACTGTCCCTCCGTGTGATAGTGGCTGAAACAAATACAGGAGGTTCTCTGCAAGGTACTTTTCTAAAAATGGAGTATTCTGGGAATTGTTCTGCTCCTCTTTGAAGTATCTTTTCTAGGCTCTGTTTGTGAGTGACAGCAATTCAAGAGGAAATTCTTCAGTACAAGGCCATTCAGGTATAGGAGAACAGTGCAAGAACTTAATCGGCTCCAGGTTTTCTGGTCACCCCAAGACTTTGCTTCTTTGAGTTAGGAGCAAGTTCTGCTCAGTTTAGTTTAACTTTATGTCTGACCAGATATGGAAAGGATTGGGCTGTAAATCTTCTGCTGCATCATGATCCTGTGTAAAGAATCTGAATCACAATCCCAGTTTTCCAGAAGAGGTTTCTCCAATCTAGTACTCTTCTAGGTGTATTGAACTTCTACCTCACCTTCAAAAAAACAAAACATCCAGGAGATGAGGGAATTTGTTATCCAGGAGCCAGTGTGGTGTAGTGGTTGAGTGTCGCAGTAGGTCTCTGGGAGAGCAGGGTTCAAATCCCTGTTTAACCATGAGAACCCATTGGGGGATTTGGGGCAAGTCACCTTCTCTCATCCTAACCCCCTCTGAACAAATCGCGACAAGAAAACCCCTATAAGAAGGTTGCCATAAATCGGGGTTGACTTGAAAGCACATAACAAATATCTAAAAGGCACCAGAGTGGGGAAGGCTGGTCCAGGCTCTTTCCTTGGTATGAGATGCATGGCTGAGGGACTATTCAGAGGTTTCATAGGATACAGATTTTGGAAAAAAATATATGAAAGGAATGCGTCCTCTCCCCCATGATACTTGCTTTATTCAAGGAGTCTTTTTTGAAAAAGGAGGGAGCCGCAGTGTGCGCCTCTTTGGTTTCTGTGGCACGAACTCTCCTGTTCCCAAGGATTCGTTTCCGAGAGGCTGCCAGGACTTTCCCGATCCGAATTGTCATTTCGGTTCCAATTTCGTCGCGCGAAAGTCGTGGCAGCCCCTCCGAAGAGAGCCTTTGACGACCAGGAAGGAAGGCTCTTGGAACAGAATCCCAGCCCTCTAAAAATGACTCCTGAGGAGAAGGCGGTACCGTGAAGGGGAGCGTGTACACACACACACACACCCACACGCCACCCCAGGACACACGTAGGCAGGCAGGGTCGTTCCCCTGACCTCCCGATGGGACTGACTCCGAGCGACCGCGGCTGCTCCTTGTAAAGTGTTGCCGGCGTGAGGGAAAGTGGGGCGAGGGAAGGGTGAAGGGACCTCCCAGGAGCCTCGCGGGGCAGCGCAGGGCCGGAGGGACGGGGGCCTGGGAGGCAGGGCTCAAGAAGAGTCAGACGGCGTCCCCCCCGGCTCCCTTCGCCTGACTTTCCCCTTTCCTCCTTGCTCGACGCTATTTCCCCCCTCAAGCCGCCCTTGCGGGTGGTCGTGGCGGGCAACTTCGGGGAGAATCCCGTGGCGGGCAGGCGGCGGGGGGAGAGGAGGTTGGGAAAGGCACCCGCGACCCTCCCCCGCTCACCCCTGCCCCGGTTTCAGTGGCGGCGGCGGCGGCAACGTCGCCGTCAACCCGCTTTGCCTTTCTGCGAGAGCCAGCAGAAGACAAGCGGGGCTTTGCGAGGAGCAGCGGCGGCGGCGGCGGCAGGAAGGGCGGGAGAGCCCAGCCAAGCAGCCGAGTTCTTTCCTCTTTCGCGTCTCCTTCGTTTCCTCCTCCTCCTCCTCCTCCTCCTCCTCCTCCTTCTTCTTCTTCTTCTTCTGGGAGGAAATACTGCAGCTTTCTGGACTGCGTCTGCTTCTCGAGGGAGAGGCTCTGCCTGGGTTAGTTCCACCCACCGGCTTGGGAAGGAGGGGGTTTGAATGAAGACAAGACAAGCCCTCACACACCATGCCGCTCCGTGAGGGAGACCGCCGCAAGTAGGCTCTGGCCAGCCGAGACGCCTTTTTTTCCTCCCCCCTTTCCCCCACCCCCTTTCTTTTCTTTTCCTTTTTAATTTTTTCCCCTCCCTCTCTCTCTCTCTCGCTCGCTGGCTCTGTCTTTTCCCCCCACCCCGCATTGGCCAAAGGGTGGAGAGGGGGAGACGGCTTGTGAGGAAAGGGAGCGCGGCGAAGGGCGGCGATTCCGGAGTTACCCCGTCTTCCCGGTTCCTCCAACAGGACGCCCCCACCCACCTCCTCCTCCTCCCCCCCTCACGCCCCCTTGACAGACGCGGGCCATTGACGTTCCTTAGAGGCGAGGGAGGGGGGAAATCCCGCCGGGGAGGAGAGAAGGAGAGAGAGAGAGAGAGAGAAGGGGAGAAGAGCGCCTCAAGATTTCAACCTCCCCCCAACACACACACACACACACCCTACCTTTCTGCCTTTTGATTATCCTTTAGATTATTGTTATATATATATTTTTCCCGATTGTTGTGGTTTTGCTGGCACTGGAACTAGCGGGCGGAGAGAAAGCCAAGAAGTCTGGAAAGAAGAATCTGCTCTGTCTATCAGTCACCAGGACTGTCAGGAATAGTGGTTTTAAGAGGAGGAAAGGCCTGGGGGCACTGCTACACCCTGTCAACGAGTTCCCTGCATCGGAGATCAAGATTCCAGCTACATGGGCAAACGCTTGGAACAGCAACCAATGTACCCCCAGTACACTTATTACTACCCTCATTATCTCCAAACCAAGGTAGGTTGGGGTGTGAAGTGCGAGCAGGACTTCCTGGGGCTGTCCAGCGGTGTCAATAGGGGACCATTAGGCACTTAGTGGATGGTGGATAGTTTGACTGGCGTAAATTACAGGCATGCTTCCTCCCTCTCTCTCTCTCTCTCTCTCTCTCTCTCTCTCTCTCTGTCTGTCTCTCTCTCAGTTCTCTCTCATGAAGGAGTACAACTCATAGCCAACACAAACAGCCGAAGGGGGAGGGGAAAATGAAAATGGGCAAGGTCAGAATGAATGTATTGGTCTGTATTATGGGGGAGGCAGTTGTATTTAGCCAAGCTCTTTTTTCCCTTCATGGGGGAAACTTCAAAGGGCATGTGTACATATATAGATGTGTGTGTGTGTGTTACTTTAATTAAAACGAAGCAGCAGTGCCCACATTGTGCTACAGGATGGCGATCCGTCTGGACAGTGTCGCCATGCGGCTGCCTGGCGGATGAGGGGAGTTTGGAGGTGATCGGGTCTGTGGCATTTCAAACAAGAGGGGAAGAAAATTCCTTTTGCCTTGAAGAGAGACACTGCGGGCACTCCCCAACTTTAATTTGACACATATGTGAGAGCCGTCAGGGTCAAAAGAGGGCAAGGAGATGACCTAATAAAAAATCCTTGGGAGTTCTGAGCTTGCCCGCCAAGGCGCTTTTTAAAATGTTCCATTAAATATTGATCACAGTGGGATTGCACACTGTTGCACTGAAAAGCCTTGGAAATAGGTGTTCACAAGCGGGGGTGGCAGAGGAGAAGGAGGAAGGGAAGATATACACACCAGGGCTTCTTTGTTGTACTGTATTGTATGGTGTGTCTGTGTGTTGAAGCAGCAAATCAGACCTTTATCTCCTAGTTAAGACTGAAGTGCAGTGCACCACACAATGAATTAAACAATGCATTGTGATTCTTTTTCCTAAGTAGCTGCTCTTCTTTTCTTTTTACACTGCTGATGAACTTTCAAAAACCAAGCGTTGTTGTCCTGTCCCGCCAAAATTGTTACTATTATACACACACACGTATATATATGTACAATTATTCTAAAATTTGACTTCAGAAATCTGAATTTTAATATACATGGGTATTCCCAGGGGGTGTGTGGGAGGAGAGCGAACTCTTCTATGTTTGATGAGTCAGTTGAGACCCATAGGTTGTGATGGTTTCTGGGGAGCGGGGCCACAACTGAGTGATTGGTACTTTTAGTTTTGGGTGTGGCAAGATTGTTGTTGTTCTCTGTGGCAAAGTTGACTTTCTTCACTTGGGAAATTACTTTTCAGTTTGTATTTATCAACAGCTCTCCCATAACGTTAGTGAACTAGTTGTGAAAAATAGTATCTTAGGTAGTTGATACTCAAGCCAAGAGGACACCAGGACCTCTCTGTGCGATGATTCTCTTTTCATTTATAATGTGGGTAGGATTAATTTGTTTGGTATACTGTGGTGTGCAAGATTTCTTTGCTACATCAAATCCTTTAGGCTTTTTGTACAATTGTTTTCACATTTTCCCCCTTCTTCTTCTTCTTCTTCTTCTTCTTCTTCTTCTTCTCAAGGTCGATTCAAATCGCATTTTACCTCTGTGGCCATTTAGTATATATAGCTGCTGCTTCAGCAGGAGCAGCCTGTAGCTAGCTTGACTGCTATATTGCTTATATAGCTTTTAACTGTTTGGATGAAGAGAGTTAAGACACATGGCATTCCTCAAAACCTGGCAAGCCAAGGACATAAAGCAATTTATCGGATTTTTTTTTTAAAAAAAGAACAATAGCCTGAAGTACCAGATGAGACATACTGGACATTTCTTGCCTTTACTCATGCGGTTTAAATGATGGTACTCTTGCTATTCGGAACTCCTTGTGTCTACTTAGCAAAATATGGTATGGGGAAAACATAATAGTGTGAATAAGTAAAATAATAATAATAATAATAATAATAATAATAATAATAGCAATAGCCTTTCACATGGGGGCATCTATTAGGTTTCTCTTACTGCATATTTTGGTGGTGTTCTTTTAAAAATGCTACTAAAATTGCAGTCTTTAAAGGCTGAGAGAGGCTTTATTTGTAAATTTGTATTAACAGAAACAGGACTTTTCAGACTAGTAGTTGGCATTATAAATATTTGTAGAAATTAGGTTTTATTTTATTTTTTCCTCTTGGATTTGAGTTAGAAGGGTAAACTGTAAACACATGTATTGCATATTCTGTTTAACACTATAATACAGAAATGTATAAATAGAGCGTTAAGTTTTTCTTACTTCACATACATAAATGTGCTCTCTCTCACACACACACATGCACACATGAATGTACACAAATGCATGTATACATGCATGTGAAGAAAGATCTTCATGTCTTGTATAAGATAGATTAATACAATCAAAGTGAATGTGCATGCACATACACATAGATGCACCCCCCCTTCCAATTGTGCACTCTTTTGCTAAAGAGTTTAAAGCAGTATAGTGGACAGCTTCTGGATATTGTCCTATAGCTTTTGGGGCTCAAAATGAAATAGTTATCATCATCATTTCTGTTAAATTGACATTTTGGGTAAATAATTAAAGTAAAAGCAATCACCTATTTCTGTCGCAAAACTCTACAATAATACATTATCTAATGCCATTCCAGGAACGTTACGTATAACATTGGGGAATTGAACAAAATGAGTTCAGTGAAATAATGAGCACTGATATGAACTCACATTTTAAAAATACATAGTTTAGTGGCAGTTCAGTTATTAGAAATAATGTTGGATTTATTACAGGTATTAGTGTGTAACACACAAAGCACTCATCCTTAATGTTTTTTTCCATCTTATTTCTTTGTCTACACATTTTTAATATGTTTAAGGTATTTTTTAAAAAGTATGGTTTTGAGATGGCATTTAAATTTCAGCATTTGTTAAAAATGTTATTGTCTGGCTCTTTCTGTATATTTATTCTATTATGATAGGATGGGTCACTTAGACATCCTATGTCTTCTGCTGAATATGAAATGCATGTTGTTTGGTCTGAGCATTCAGAATATAAAATTTTGTTTTAGAAATTAGAGTGTGAATACTAGTTTTGGGGAAACTTAATTTAATCTGATGAAAAGAGCATGTATTTTGAATACTGTCCCTTTGTTTGCTGTGTATTTTTAACAAGGTAAAGAAAATACCATTTTAATGTGACACTGTCTTACTATACTAATTTAGGTTTAATTTTATGTTAATTTTGAGACCAAGGCATCATAACTGGACTAGTTACCCCAGGCATGTTGTGAATCAGAGACCAGCTAAATATATTTTGTTCCCATTGTAAAATGGAATGTAGGGCTTTAGACTGCAAAACCATATTTTAGAAGGGATGTCCGCTAGACAGGCAGAAAGTGGATGATTTATTGCATGGTCTGGACTCATGAAAATATTGTTACTGGTTTTTTTTTAACAGTTCCCATAATTAATACAGTTAATACAGTTCAGGAATTCTCTAGCTATGTTGTTGAACTCTAGTGCAAATCATAGCTAAAATATGAAGAAAGAGACACCCTTTAATTTGATGACTTTTGGATAAGACCAAAGGACTTGACATTTATATATCAGAAATTATTCTATGAAAGCAAGTTATTGGAGTGGAATCCGTTCTGGCTTTTTAAACTTGGGAGTTACTATTTTTGAGTGTGTTTCTAATTGGTGCGTACTCCACATCATATCTGTGAACAGATATTGGATTTAGCATTTCAGTTGTAAAATTGTTTGAAGGAGCACTGTACTTTAATTGTATATATGTTCAGAGCAGCGGTGTTGGATTTTCAATTCTAAACTATTGTTTACTTTTAGCAGATTTTGTATCTGCTTAAGTCATTTTTTTTATTGCCTTTCTGGTTAGCCAACTTTAAGCTTTGGAAAGAAGGTGAATGCAATACAAACAACGAACCAGTGTTGAGGTGGTAATCAGTATCTTCCAGCATGTTTCTATGTAAATATATGGAATAGTCCATGTAATATTGAAATAACGTATTGTGGGAACTAAAAGAAAAATAGCTTTGTGATCTAAAAAGATGGAGCAGACAATTGCTTAACACTGGAGGGATGCATTTGTGTGTGTCTATATATGCGTATATATTAAAATATATGCATTTTGTGGGTGTGTTTATAGACTCATTGGGTTATCCACAAATCAGCTGGAGTGAATGTGATTTCATATGAGAAGAACTGAAAATGTATGTGCTGTATGAAATAGTAAAAGGGGAGATATTTGGGGGGGCATTTGCTTGGAAATGTTTGCTTTTTAAACAAACATGTCTTTTACATGTCTTGGTGGACTTCTGTGAAATAAAAAAATGCATCTTTTTATATCATCGTTATTTTTTTAAGCAACCAACAATCACAAGTCCCTCTCATTCCTTCTTTTCCCTTTGACTAATCAAATACTTATTTACTTTGCTGCATTTCCCCACATTTGGCCATCTGGCCTTTCTGAATGCCTTGAGGAGAGAGTTCCAGATACCAAGATGCCTGACAAAGCTTTTTTGACTGGTAGTGTTCAGCTCGTATTTTGTGCCTAGTGTGAAGTAGGGGTCAGGTGTAAGGAGTATTTCATCAACAGCACACTGATTTCAGGCTGCATTTCAAGCCATCTGCAGCTTGGATTGATGCCAGGGCTCAAAAAGTCTTGCTGGAGCTTCAAGTGCCAAAGTGGAGGCAAATATGTGCAAATCGAAAAAAAACACATTTCTAGGAATGTGGTTGGTATGCATTTCAGTCCTTGTTTGGGTTGATAAATTGTAGTATTCCCCTCCCTCTTCAAGTTGCCAGAGCAGCATCCTTTTATTGAAAGACATGGATAGTAATGGATTGACCTTTGATTGTAGTAAAGTATTTGGATTAATATCTTCCCTTGGCTTAATGCCAGTTGTTTGGAAATGGAATATGAAAGCTTGAAATGTGTTTCTCCTGAAAGCTGGGAGACATAAACTTGTTTCTCATCGACTTGTATAATTTTTGCACGCTCACCCTCGCTAGAAGGGCACAGTCCATTTAAGTAATCCTGAATGTCCTGTTGGTTTATCTTTCAGATTGTTATTCTGATACAATGTTTGGTTGAAAAGGAGCTAACATTTTTGTTCTTAAAATGATTTTGTCCTTCTGAGTCTGACATAGGATCGTATCTCACAGACTACACAAACAGCTTAAATCACTGCCGAAAATATACATGCACACACATTTTCCCAATTCAGTCCTGGAGGTACTAAGGATAAAGATCTTGCTACAACAAATATCTATTATCAATATTTATAATGTGTAGTGCTATTTTACTCATGGTGCATACTTATGAATCAACAGTAATATATTTTCCAGTGTTCAAGAGGATCAGGCTGAATTCTCCTTTTGTACATTTTGTGACCAGCAAAGAAGGGAAGAGGAGATGTGATACTTTTTTTATTCTTTGAATTGGGAGAAATGTGCTTTGATTTGCATGAAATCCAGGGAGGGATAACTATCTGGAAGGAGCACCTTGAGTTCATGTTGGGTCTTGTGGTAACTGACACTAAGCAACTAGGATGAATTTTAGTCTTACTTTCTGATATCCTTGCTTCTGGAAAGGAGTTTAAGTTGATATGCAGACCTATTCAAAGACATCTGAAATCCATCAAAAGAGAAGAAAAATGTAAATTTAAAATGGTCACACAGAACTATGAATACACAGTGAGCTCTTTCTTTCATAGACTTCTGGTAGGTCAATGTTGCAGTTACAAGCGGGCTGCTCCTGTTTTGCTTCCTTCTAATGGGAGACAAAATATCTCACAGCTGTTTAGCCAGCATAGGATAACTCCATCTCTAATTCATGTTGTTGTTACCCTGTCTTTTTCCCAATCTGGGACTCCAGGCAGCTTACAAAAGTTAAAGCAGATATAGCTAAAAATTCATGTAATACAAACTTTTTTTTAAAATTGAACTGTCACTAGAATTAAAAGCAGTTAATGTTGACCATTATAAAGAAAAACACAGTATGGCATGTTGTGACATTCTCTTCCCCCAATGAACAATCAGCACTGAAGGGCTGCTGAAACAAAATGGTCTTTATTTGCCTATGGAATGACAGTAAGGAGGGTGCCAGTCTAACCTCTGTAGGAAGAGAGTTTCAGAGCCTGGGAGCAGCCATGTTCTCACCAAATATACTCATGAGGGTAGTGGGATAAAGAGAAGGGCCTCCCCAGAAGTTCTCAGGACAAGGGCAGGCTCATACAGGCTGATGTGAGCCTTCAGATTAAATTTGGGCTATACAGGACTTTAGAGGTCATAGCCAGCAGAATTAGTTGTGGCCAGAAACAGACTGGCAGCCATTAGAGCTGATGCAACAGGGATATTTTGTGTACCAGTTTGTTAACCTTGTCAATTGCTGTGGATTGTTTTATTCTTTAGCCATAGAAATATCAGAAGTTGCATTATACCATGTCAGGCAGAGCCTACATGTAGTCCTGTCTGTTTGTGTGGCCACTTCTGTCCCTATCATTACAACACAGTTTTTTTCTTTTAATGAGAAGAAGGAGAACTGCAATCTAAAAAGGATAATTCTCCTATCAAAAAAAAAAAAAAAGGTCTGAGGACTCCATGTGGCTTGTTTTGGCCAAGAAAAGTACTCATCCAAGAAATTTGGTTTTATTTTTGAAACCATAAATGATTTCTAGTTGCTCCCATGTTTGATGATAATTGACATTGGCAGGGAGAGGAGCAGCCCATCGTGTTTCCCACAGGAGTTTGGCTTTTGGGCTGGCTCAAGTTGCCCATCCCTGGTCTATGCTGACTGGCAGCAGAATCCAGAATCATTCCAGAGCTGTGGTTTGCTATATCACTTTCTGTTTGAGATGCTGGCAGTGAAATGTGGGAACAAGGAGACAGGTGAACAAGCAGAAAAGAGAAAACTTGGCTGCAGGTGACCAAAGCTTCTGACATGCTTCAGCCAAATATACATTAAAAATAAAGTTCAGTAGTCATCCACAATATGCTTGCAGCCTTCTTTGTCTTTTCATAAATGGCAAGGCCAATTTCTTAATTGCTGCTAATTTTTTCCTCTATGATGAGACCAAGGGGGGGGGATGTAGGAAAGGATTCCTGAGAATTTGCTCCGCAACTTTCATTAAGTTGTTTTGTAAGGGTTCTCAGAAACTACAGCTGTGCATGATTAAATACGGTAATATCAAAAGCATGTGTGAATAAGAGCTTTGGTAATATTCCTGCCCAGTACCAAGAGGATACAGATGAGGTTATTTAATCCTATATTGTTACAATTCTTATTGTGTTCTTACATACTGAGAGAGGTTTTCCATACTCTTACACAACTATTGCTTATGGGAAATTGAAATATATACAGTTTTGTTTATATTTCAGCTTAGGTGTTTGGGCATTTTCATTCAAACTGGGAAGCAGATGAATTGGCTGAATAACGCTGAAATGCATAAGTCTTCGAGCCTACCCCCAACTACACTGTTATAGTGCTATTATTCCACTTTCAACATCCTATGGAATCCTGGGGTTTGAAGTTTAGGGAGGGGCATTTAGAATTCTCAGCCAGAGAGCTCTTTGGCCTCAGTAAACTACAAACCCCAGAATTCCACAGGATGTTGAAAATGGAATAATAGCATAATAACAGTGTAGTGTGGAAAGGCCCTTCAACTCTGGATGGTCAAGGAAGATCAGTCTGTGAGGCCTGTATACACAGTGACTCATGCATATTACTGAACTATACACATGCAGACCTGGCTCTACAAGTAAACAGACTGAGGTGATCACAACAGGCAAGGGTAGTAGTCTGTAATAGTAGCAGTCACCAGCTATTCCATTGTGACACATTTTTGTCCTAGACTCCCAGAACTAAGCTTTCGTACCTGAGGAACATTGAAGGAGACTACCGTTGCTAGTGTTGAAATATTTGCATTGCCTGTGAATCCAGCTGGTTTCTGTACATAGAACTAATAGGACCCTATCTTCTTCTTCACTGAGAACAGCAAAATGTTTTGGGGCTGGCCATGTACACATGATGTTGTTACTTTTTGGCTCAAAGAAAAAAAAATGTTGCTGCCATATTAGGGAACTATGATCTTTTGAAGAGAGAAGGTTTCTGGAACTAGTCCAATCCTCTGTACTCTATAAGCAGGTGGTTTGTCTGTCAAAGTGAACAATGCAAACCATCTGTTTTAAGGTGCACATACAAAGTACAAATACCGTGTTTTTGTGTTTTCATTCCAGCTGGAGGGTGTGATATACATAACCTAATCCCCTGTCTGCTCGGCCAGTATGTATCACTCTCCTATGCATAGCGATTAGCAGTGGGAATCACGCATCCCTCCATACGTTGTTGAACCATGAATCCCAGCAGTGTGTGGTGAGATTTAATTCAACTCTAAATAAAGTAGATGAAATCCTCCCAACTTTCTTTTAAAAAACTCAGTTTCCAGAATTTTTTTTCATAGACCACATATGGGGTCTGAAAATAATAGTAGTAGTATCATTATTTTTTAATAATCTGATTCCCCTGGGCACTTTCCATAAGACGAGCATAGAAATAAGATGCATGTGACAGTCTTGGCTAGGTGTAGGTGTTGTCTCTGAGTGAGTGAGTATGAGTAGCAGACAGGGCTTTTTCTGTGGTGGTGCCATAATTCTGGATTACTCGTGTGGTCTTCATTCAGGAAGTTTCTTCATTTCATTTTATTTAGCAGTCAAAATTAATTTTATTTCAGTGTGCTTTTAACCTGCAACAGCAGGCAATACTTCTGACCAATTTTGTAGTGTAACATTAACCCTTTTGTTGCTAGGTTTGTTTGCTTAAAATCACGCTCCCCCTTCCATTGCTTTCAGAGGTTGGTTATGTACATACTTTTTACAGATATGTTGAGTCTTTCTCTGGCTGCATTTAGCAGAAGAGTGAGATATAAACAAGTAACTATGAAAGAGCACGTTCCAAATAAATAAATATTGGGCCATAGTAGACAACATGTTCTGCTAAGAGGGTATGCTGTGTTAATACTAATCCTTTCCCCATACTGAATGTATAAAAGTGAATTATGCTATTAGCTTGTATTTGTCTAGCATTCACTCTTGTTCTTTTAACTCTCACTGTCTCAGCTGAGTAACTTGTTAGAAATGCAAAATGAGCATTCAACCTTCACATAGCTCTTGACACAAAAAGAGACTGAGCAAAAAGTCAGGTGGGCTAAAGGCTTAGAAATAAAGAGACGAACTCTGGTAAGCAGCAAATGACTTTGATGGCTAGGTTAAAAGATAATGTAATTAGGAGAAATGTTCTCTTGTCTTAGTACTGCTAGGCAATATTGTTAGACATTTCTCTGTCTCTTGTCTTGTTTGATTTTTCACGGAGTTCACAGAGGAATGTACATAGTGTGTGAAACAATAAAAAATAGCAAGGCTGCAATCCTGTGCCCAAGTACTGAAAGTAAAGCCCCCTGAATTCATTCGGGGTCATTTCTGAATAGACTTGCCTCAACTGGCATTGCAAAGTTTTTGATATGCAACTGAGAAAATTGTTAATATGTAAAGCATGTTGCATGTACTTCACATATTGGAGGAGTCTAAGTTTTGGGGCTCTCCCTTGCTGGGAAGAAGGGCTGTCTGACCATCAGACACTGAGATGGACACTTCCAGAAGCAGATGGTGTGAGAGGGCAGAGCAGTGATAAGTTGTTGAAGGGGCAGAACTTGTATACCATGCAACCTGCCCTGTGTTCTTAGACAGGCTTCATGCGTTCAGCTTGTAATATTGTTACAGCTTCAAGCTGTAGCTAGTTAGTATTGTAGTTGCAATTTTTACATAGCAACTCTTTAGTCTCTTTTTTCTTGGAAGCAGCTAAAACAGATACTTCTACATACTATAAAAACATCTGAGTGCCACAGTCCCTGAAAACTAGAACTTGCTAAGGAAGATAATAATGCTACAAGCTAAGGGCCAGTAGGACAAAACATGGTTTCTTCATGGCCTTTACCGTACGGGGCAAGGGAATCGCCCTGTGTTGGTACTCACCGGACCTGTGTGCTCCATGCCTGGGTCCAGGCTGATCCAGGGCAGTGCGTGGCTGCACTCTGCACTGCTCCGGGGATGAAAATGGCGGCCTCCTGTTGGTGGAGGCTCTCCACCAACCGGTGAAGCTCGCCAGCCTAAAGCCTACCCCTGGCAGATCTGCAGGCTCACACTGGTGCGAGCCTGCAAATCTGCACCGTAGCGCAGCCACAGAGTGGCGCGCTCCGTGCTTTTGAAAGACCTGTTTTAAGTGGTCTTTCAAAAGCACACTGAACGACCACTTTGGGTCATTACAAGGTGGGCTGAGGTCTGGAACTACCCAAAGTAGTCCAGACCCAATCCACTCCCAGGTGCAGTCGTCCTCCTTGGAGGACACTCAGCACTGTTTTAAAAGCCCTGTGTCCACCTTAGTATTTCAGCATCCACAACAGTGCATGAGGCAGCAGTGTGAGGGATAGCATACAATGTTTTCCCTCTGTCCTTTGTTGAATTCAGAGTCATGTCATAATAAAGGTAGTTTAAATGTTAGGATTACAGCTCAGAAGAAGTTGCAATTATAGTATAACTTATCTATGCCTGTTACTCAAAGAGGTATATATCACAAATAAATAGCCTGCCAGACGGTCCATGGATTAGCAAGCGCCCCTGTCTTTTCTTTTACTTCAGGTAGTAAAATATCCAGAGCCAATCACACTGACAAGTATTTTCTTGCTAGTATCTTCTGTTCTACTACCTTCCTGTCATTCTCAAGCATTTTTAAGGAGCTCTTAGGCTACTTAGTTACCTGTTAATGGGATTTTTTTTAAACTGGAAAATTATTTAAGTTAGTTTTGTCTGATCAACATCACATTAGTTGTACTATCAAATTGTCCTTTCCAAAATGTTTTTTGTTTTGGAAAGAGGTGTCAGAGAATAAACAAGAAGGTTGAAGATCTGTTGGCAACTTGCAGTTACATTATTGCAGACCTGCACTGCCCAAATTGTGGCCTATCAAGCTGAGCTCTTGGGGGGACCATGGTCCCAAAATGGGACCATATTGCCAGCAGGTACTTAATAAAACTCTTACATTTTGCTGCTTCTCTGGACCTGCAGGATAAAAGGAGATTGAGGTGGGCTGTAATTGATCTGCTAAACCACATATTATGCAAGTTTTCAATTGTTGCTTTGTAATCTGCTACTCATCCTGCAATTTTTCAAAGAAATGCAATTGTTGTTGTTGTTGTTGTTGTTGTTCCATTCTGTCTGTATGGTACAATCATTTATGCCAGTTATAAAATTCTTTCACATGATGAACAGTTTCTTGAATAATGTGTCTCTCCTGAAAGAAAGCTGGATCAAGCATGCTATGACTGCATAGACATGAAATTTGAATGCAATAATTTAATTTAATTTTAAATAAAATTCTACTGCTAAGATTCTGTTAGGTGAGAACTGCTTAAACACTGCATCTGTTGAACAGCCACCTTCATACTGGGTATGAAGCATACAGCTATGCTCCACAAAAGCATTCAATTTCAATACTTGTTCTCTTGTACTACTGCCCCATTTTTGGAGGAATGATAAGGCTGTCTATGACATTTTATCTGTGTTACTGTAGGGTGAATGCTGATTTTTTTTTTATGTTGCCACATTGGGGAATGACCTCATTCCAGCTTGATTAAAATTTATATAAGAAAACTGTTGTTGAACTTTTCTTTCCATTGGATACAAACCAAACATTTCTTTGTTCATAGATCATTCTTTTCTGTGTTGGCATCTTTAGAATAAATCATTGTGAACCCAATATGTATATGTAATTGAATCATCATTTCACTGTGTTTTGCAAAGTTTTTTTTTATGGGTTACCTAACTGGCATTGGTGAAATATTTAGTAGGCATTTGATTAAACAAAACAGAGATGCAGAACAGTTCCTTCAAAAGGTGAAATGAAGTAACCTTGCTGGCATTAAAGTGAAGGGTTGGGACTCAGCACCTCTTTCATTATAAACTGAAGCTGCATGATCTTTCTTGAGTGCCAGAGATGTTCATGTTTTGGGACACTCATTGGTTTAACAGTCTTTACATCCCTTAAGCAGTAATGTACTAGTGGAGCATATTTTAGAACAGGAATTATAACCACCAAAATGTGAAATTATTAGTGTGACTAGAAATTAGTGTGTGACTAGAAAATTTTACCACTTTTTTTTGTGTGTGTGGTTATTGAGTACATACATGAAGTTGGTCACAGTGTGATGATCAGAGCCAAGATAAACTTCTACCTGTACTGCATGGGAATAACAGGGAAAAGTCACCACACTGTGACATTTTCTTGTAGGAGATCAGGAAAGTTGGCATGACTTTTGCTTTTACTGCAAATACATTTGTAGGTGCCCCATATTCTTGACTGTGTTATTCTTTGAGCTTTTATGCCATGGTTGCAGGATCCAAAATACTGTTTCACAATTCACATTTTATTTATCATTTACATTGAGGTACTTGTTTAGAAGTGAAACTGAGAGCCAAATGTGTATAATCTCCATTTTGTTAAATACAGCTAAGCTTTATGTCTACTTTATATAAAAAACCTAGTACATAAAGCTTTTTAAATTTTTATTTCAATTCATTTCATTTATATGTCAATTTTCTCTTAAAACAGGACCCAAGGCTACCCAAAAAGAATAAACAAAAAAACTAGCAATAAAATCATAAACACGATTTAAAATCATCACATTAAAACTGTATAAAGTCATTAAACAGCATACAAAAGTTAAAATTACACTCCCTATAAGTATCTTTTCTGCACATTAAAAGCCTGCTTGAACAAAAAGGTCTTTGCCTGCCAGTGGAAACAGAGCAGAGAGGGGACTAACCTAACCTGTTGTGGAAGGAAATTCCAGAGAATGGGAGCAACTACTGAGAAGGCTCTTTCCTGTGTCCTCAGGAACCTGTGATAGTGATAGAACTGAGACCAGGCCCTGCCCAGTTGATCTTACGACTCTGGCAGATTTGTTTAGAGAAATATAAGAATCTTCTCACAGTTTTTTTATCCACAAGTTGCTTAATCATTGTATGTGAAATAATGAAGATTTTGTTGTAATATTGTGATATTTTCTTCATTTATGGTTTCATATGTTACTTATCTTAACCTTAGGTTCAAGTCAGACAGTTAAGTTAAGGTTCCAATCTGTGGGATTTGTTGATGAATTCATTTGGATAATTTATCATGTTAAAGAACTGTATTTTCTTTTTGGTTTTTATTCCATATATATATATATATATATATATACGTACACACACACACACACACACTGTTAAGCTAAATAAACTGTCAAATACGTGCCAAAGATTTCTGCCCTGAACTTTGTTAGTAAAAATGTAAAGTGGGACTCCCTTACGTGATGCCTACAGATAGGTGAGATATGATTTACATATGTTACCAAGCATCAGAGTATAATCAAGATGTCAAGCAGAGAAACTAGGAGAAGCTGCTACAGTTTGCTTTTACCCAGTGATGTATTTAAGACTTTTACTCCAAGTCTCAAGTCTAGGTGTCAACTTTATACCCCAACCTATATTCCAGAATTTCTGAACAGAGTCAAATAAAGTCAGTTTTAACAATTTAAGCAGAGTTTGTGCTCCACATTTCCGATTTTGCCATCTGTGGCTTTGGATTTGAGGAATAAGATCCTTCTTTTTCCCGATTACTGAAGCTTCAGAAGCTTTAGAAAGAAGGCTCTTTCCTCCTCAAGCCTACTGCCTAATACATTGGCTGTTCCCCTCTGACTGCCTTTTTGCACCTTACCTTTTTGCGGAGGCGGGGGGCGGTGCTCACACTAGAAGCCTTTGGAGGAAGGCTTTCATGTCCCTGCTGCTTGGGCTTACAGCAGCTTCCTGGTTGCGCGAACACCCCGCACCCACCCCGTCCCTTCCTACCACAGTGCAGCCTGGGAGTTGCAGGCTAGCGCTGATGCAGGAAGCACAACCGGCGTGGCTCAGGAGGCTGCGCACGGCAGGTAAGTGTGCTCCACGCCCCTGAGCGTTGCGCGACCGTGCGGCATTTTCAGCTTGAAGCCGAAAATAAAAAATGCATGCGCGGTTCGCGTCATGCTTTTGAGCATTGCGTAAATGTGAGTGCATCATGCAGACCATTCCTCAGATTTATGCGATGCTCAAGGGGCCCTTTTGCTTAAGAAACGCCATGCAAAAAGGGCCTGAGAAATGCATCCTGCACTCTGGGGGTGAGTCTTGTCTTCAGCTCTTGGTTTTAGAAAGCTCCTCCAATATGCAGCAGGGACAGGCTGCTGAGCAGACCTCAAGCCCATTGCCTAACCGGTTTACTGTTCACTTATGAGAAATGTGCCCACACTTTGGGCTTGAGACAGATTGTCATGTGACCAGTAGGGAAAAAGAGATGGAAGTGTTGCTCAAAGTTGTAAGGTTTCTGGATGAATGTGTTATGTTACTGAACCAAGGGCAGCAAGTCAATCACTAAAGATATTCAAGTCCTGAGTCAAGTCTAGTCAGTTCATCATTTATGTCTGAATTGAGTCTGAGTTGAGTCACTGATGCAACTTAGTTTGGGGAGAGGCCACCTGGCCTCTCCCAAAATTGCAAACGCCAGGATTCCATAGGATGTTGCAAGTGGAATAACAGTGCTATAACAGTCTAGTGCAGAAATAGCCTTAAGCCCGACTTGAGTCCAAGTCAGTTGACTGGAGTCTACATCACTATCTTTGCCTGAGGCTGAAGGAGAGATTCTGCTCTTCCTCGCCTGTTCCCTCTCTGAATTAATTGAGTGCAAACTACATCAGCTTTTTGAACTCAATTTGCAGCAAGTAAGCTGCAGACAAAGGGAGAATATAGGAGGAAACAGAAAGTGGGATGTGAAAAAGCCTCGAAAAAGTTGAATGACAGGGGATTAATTTGGACTGTACCTTCCAGACTGGGACAATTGGAGGATAAACTTTGCCTGTCTGCTTGCTTTAGGGCTCAGCTCAACTATATATCTCTAATAGGTCTGTATCCTGTAGAAATGTACAGACATCTGGAGGGAGAGTGGGCCAAATAATATTGTTTGACTGCCTCCCCCAGTGTGGGAAGGACCCTTCTAACACTTTGGGGGCACCTCTCTTGAGGCCATGAAACCAAACAGTGAGATTACCCAGATAACTTCTTCCATTTCTCTTACAGTAGTTTTTATCTCAGGAGTGAGTGGTAAATAATCCATTTTGTCTCTGATTTGATTTCAATTTCTTTAAAAAAAAACCCTGGGAGGTATGGGGCTACATTGTTTGTTCTTTCTTTGTTTTTGTTTTAAGTCATGTGTAGAGGAATCTAAAGCATAATAGATCCTGCTAAGTTCAGTGAGCTCTAGCAAGTGTGTTAATTCCCCTAGTGGACCCTGGTGAAAGGCAAAATGTTGAAATCAGATTTCAGTTCTTTCTGTAGGACAAGCTTAGGCCATTTCTGCAATATAGTGCTATTATTCCACTTTCAACATCCTATGGAATCATGGCATTTGCAGTTTAGGGAGGGGCATTTAGAGGGCCTCAGTAAACTACAAAACTTCAAATTCCACAGGATGTTGAAAGTGGAATAATAACACTATAAAAGTGCAGTGCCGAAATGGCCTTGTTTTTCCATGTGTGATTTATAGGGATTTGGGATCTCCTCTTATTTGCTATCTGCTGTCCCTGATTTCAGTTTACATTCTAGGAAGTACTTGCTTCTCTTTGAACTCAATTTTCAGCAAGTAAGCTGAAGACAAAGGGAGAATGTAGGAGGAGACAGAAAGTGTCTTTGAGTTCCAATTGAGTCCAATGGGATTACTCCCAAGTTAAGTTATAACAGGAGTGGTAATCGTGTGGGTGTCCAAATGTTCTGGGATTGGAAGTCCCAGCAGTCCTAGCCAGAAGAGGCAGTGGTGAGGAGAGTTGGGAACTGCAGTCCAACCGTTTCTGGTGGGTAGGGTTTTCAGATCTGAGGGTGTGTCCCTGAGTTTCAGGGACTCCAGTCACATCTCTGGATCTCAGGAAAAGAAGAGAAATCTCAGAGTGACAGCACTGCCCTAAAGTTTTTTCTGGTTTTTTTTTTTTAAATTATGTGCTGCTGATCCATACTGCTGCAAGTTGCTTCAGAGTGGCTGCTGTAGACTCTCCAGAAACCTCTTCTCTTTCCCTCCCTCCTTTGGCTCATTTGTTAGATGTTCTGTCCTTTATCCGAATGATCTGCTCTAAGCATCTGTGACTGATGCTTAATGTATCTGCCGAATGACATCATCAGGCCCTGTTGCTGTGAAGGGGCCAGGCACCATCCCTGGGTTTCAGGTTCTGATACTGAAATCTCATGGCCTATGATGCTCTTGACCTGGCAACCTTACCCATGAATAACATGATTCCTTTGCTACAGGATTGCAGCTTAGATCTGCTTCAAATCTGCCCTGCTTCATTTTGAACATGCCTCACTTTTAATTTGGAAAAAAAAATGCTTATGGAGGGGTTCTGCTGCTTGGGAACTTCCAAATAGAAAGATGCTGTTATAAAAGGAAACAATGAAAGTAAGCACAGTTTTATGATGGGCAGCTGATTTGTTGCCAGTGAAGGAGTACAGGTGACCTTTTATCTACTTCTTTTGACTCTTGATAGAAAATGCCTTGAGATTTTGCTGTGTTCTGGTGATCTCTCTTCTTCTCTCTTTTAACAAATTATGAAATATTTAAAATTATATAGGGGAGGGAGAGCCCATCTAATCTGTCCACAATTCAAGAGCATGATTTCATATTTAATGAAGACTAATGCACACATTAAACTACAAAATATTAATGTTAGCGAGGATGTCTTAGGGAATTCCACATGTGGGAATATATTAGTATGTATTTTTTATAAACATGTTGGATTTTTTAAATGAGTAATCCAGAAGAGTGGAGGGTGGGATGAGAAAAATAATCCGTTAAGAGGGAACTATTTGAAACATTTAGATTCTTATTAATTCCAGAATTTTCTTTTCCTGCTGTTCAGCCCTATATCTGCCTGCCTGCCTGTCTTTTCATGATCTTCTGTTGTCTGTCTGTCTGTTTGAGAAATGGACAACGTATTTATTATGGCAATTTAGGTATACCTACTGTGTTTTTTTACCAGGATTGCCTGAGACATTTTGTGGCTTGAGGCAGAAAACTGAATGGTGCATATCCTCCTATAGTCATGATAACATTTTGCCCAAAGCCAACCAACATTTTTTTGGATCTAGATGAGCATGTCCTCTGTTCCTTCATCTAAGAAGTTTCTAAAGAAGTTGAAAACAGAGGGCTGAGAACAGAACCCCATGGCATTCTACTTTTTGTTTCTCTCCGGGATGACAAGCAACCACTGATGAACTCATTTTGGGCTTAGTCCGTAAAACATCTACAAATACCCAGAACAGTAGCATTTTACCAGTTTGTGTGCATGGGAGATCTTGTCAAAAGAAATAGGGAAACCACAGTACAGCGCATTCACAGCATTCCATCAAAAAGTGTGTGCGTGAGGTGGGGAGAAAGATATAAGTTTAGCCTGGTATGATTTCTTTTTGAAAAACCCATGATGGCTCTGAGTCACCACAGGATTCTTTTCTAACTGCTTCCAGGCCAACTGTTTAATGGTCCATTCTAGAAGATTTCCTGGTATTGACATAAAATTTACTGGTCAATACTTGCCCCTTGTTTGAAGACAATATTTGTTGTCCTCTAAATTTCTGAGATCTTGCCTGTTCTCCAAGAATTTTCAAAGATTATTGGTAGAGGCTAGGAAACAAAATCTACCAATTCCTTTAATACCCTTGGGTACGGTTTATCTGGCCCTAAAGAGCTGAATTCATTTAAAGAAGCTAGGTGTTCCTTTACCAATTCTTCACCTATTTTGACCTGCAGTCCCATCACTACTTCATTATTGTGTCTTTGTCAGGTTGAGTACTGTTTCTCTTTTGGGAGGAGACAGAGGCAAAGCAATTGTTGAGCAAGTTTGCTTTCTCTGTATCTCCCATTAGCAATTCTCGATCTCCTCCGTGCAGCACACCTACTGCTTTCTTGTTTTTCCTCTTGCTCGGAAAATAGCCAACCCACTTCTCCGTTAAGCAGTTTTAAAATGCCTTGTATGCCTGAGTACATTCTGAAACAGCCACTCTGACCTTCTTTTTACAAATATTGACCTCCTGTCTGTATTTTTCCTTCATGATTGCCCCTTCTTCCATTTCTTCTAAATGTTCCTTTTGACTCTCAGCTCATCCCCAAAGCTCCTTGTGCATCCATCTGGGTTTCTTTAGGTGCATCCCATTTTCTTTTCTCACTGGAATTGTTTTCCATTGTGTTTTCAGTATCTCACTTTGAGAATTCTCCTTTTCCTTTTGAATTTCCGACCATTGGATATCCTCTAGTACTGTATTTCCTTAAATTTATTAAAATTGGCTTTCTTGGATCAAGAGAGTATCTATGATGAACTCATTTCCCCCCTTCTTCTGTATAATAAATCCCAAGAAGACAGAGTCACTTCCACATTGTTGTCAAGTTCATATCTGTTGCTGAGAATCAGGTCCAGGATAATCAGTCCTCCTGTTGCTTTTTCTACCTTTCAAAAAATAGAATTTTGAGCAGATCAAGTGAGCAATTTCTTGGCAAAGCTTGGCTTCTGATAGTTATAAAGATACTTGAAGTTGTTCATTACTGTTACGTCTCTCTTTTTTTTGACAATTTGATAATCTGTTCCAGAAAAGCGTCATCCATGTTTTCAGCCTGGCTTGTAGTTCTATAGCAGACTCCTACAGTAACTTCATTGTCATTTGCTCTTCTGTAATTTTTATTGAATACTCTCAAGCTGTCTTCATCCTCCAAGTCATGATCTTTTTGCATATGTACACATCCTTTTATATATAATGCCATTCTTCCTTCCTTCCTTCCTGTTTGTTCTAATCTTTTTGAATCAGTTATATCCCATGGTTTCTAATCATGTGTCTCATCCTACCAAGTTTTAGTAATGCTTGTTAAAGAAAGAAAAAACAAAATGTCTTTGTAGCCAGGCATTTCACAAATGTTGACTTTCCACACCAGACTGTTTTAAAATGATTTGTGGCATGAAAACAGTCAGGAGTCAGCACGGTGTAGTGGTCTCAGTTTAGGCTAGCTTGTGCTAGTTCTATTCCCTATTCAGCCATGGAAATGCAGTGACTAACTGTGGACAAGTCATGTTTTCTCAGCCTAAGAGGAAGGCAGTGGAAAATCTCCACCAAGTAAACTTGCCAGGAAAACCCTAACATAAGGTTGCCATAAGCCAATGTTAGTTTGAAGATACATACCAGTAACAATTAATATCTCCAACACACCAGATTGGAAAAGCTGATCCAGGCTCTTTCATTTGTATGAGATAAATGGCTGAATATTTGGGGCTTTTATAGGATGGGATTCAAAAATAAATAAATACATTCATTCATTCATTCATTCATTCATTCATTCATTTATTTTGGTGAATCCTTTGAAAAAGAGCATATGGTTTCCCTCATGATGCCTCTTTCTCTCAGGGAGTCACTTTTAGAGGACTGTAGTATATGCCTCTTTGGGTTCTGATGCATGAAGTCTCTTGTTTTTTTTGCCAAGAATTCTCTTCAAAGAGGCTACCATGACTATCCTGATTCAGGTTGTAATTTTGGTTGTAATTACGTAGTAGGAACATCATGGCAGTTCCTTCAAAGAGAATCCTTGATGAAAAAGAAAGAGTATTCATGTAACAGACCTGCACAGTACAATCTAAAATGACTCCTGAAGAGAGAGAGGTATCATGAGGGAAAGTGTATATAAACCTCCTCTGAATAAATATTGCCAAGAAGACCCTACAATAGACTTACCATTAGTTAGAATCAGCTTGAAGGTGTATATCAACAACAGTGACAACAGATACACAATTTTTCCTCTTGTGGAAATTATATTAAAATTGGTTTCCAAAGAGATACACCAATTATTTAGTTATTACAGTAATATTGTGTCCTTATTTGGAGTGGATTTGTAGAATCATTTATGGCACAGAGATCTCCTATAGTATGGGGAGGGGACAACGGTGACAATGATGATGACTACACCACTTCAAGGGTGTCCTACGTTTTTATCTCTAAGTTGGCCTTGAACTGGACAGCCCTTCATATTGACACCTTCCAAGACAGGATTGTCCTTGGGGAGTCTTTCTCATCCAGGGTTAATCAGGATTCCACTCACTCCATCTACAAGAGATGAGGTAGATAACATCTTTCAATGTCATTGAAGCTCGCCTCCTTTAAAGTGCTGCAGAGTCAGTTTAGGAAAGATGACCCAAATCAGTATCCTTTAGGGAATATGATTTATAGTTCCCTTGGCAACAGAAGGAACAGGTCAGGTTCCTCATGTTACTGTAGTTGTGTCTCTGGAAGGTTGAAAACTGAAAAAATTAGAGCTCTACCACTACCACTACCATCACCACCACTACATCCTTTTCCACCTCTTTTGGCAGTGGAAGAATAGCTCAGTCTTCATTTACTTGTAGTGATTGCCTTTGTTGAGGTAATTGCTGTAGCTTAGTCCCAATAGGACTTAGGAGGATCTGTAATTTCCCTTCCTTTAACATCCAGATTTTGAAACCTCAGATGTGCTATGTGCAAATTTTGGTATTTTTTCCCTTAGCAAAACCAAAATTTGAATGCATTTCTTCTGTTAAGGGGTGGCAACCATAATTTCACCATCCAAAAGTTCAAGGAAAAAAGGATACATTCAGACCTCTAAAGGTTATATACTGAACCCTATGCCTTGGTTTCTTCCACATTTGATTTTTTAGCAACTCTCAGGTTTCCCTCAGAATATGATAAAATATGAAAAAATAACTGAAATGATATTCTAACACATCTTTTATCCTGAGCATATGGTGAACATTTCTCTTTATGACTGAAATTTGCCTCTCTTTAAATAGCTGGTGTAGGTAAAATAAGACCTCTCTTTACTATTGCACAGAATGAAGTAGCTTGCTGAGGCAACAGATGCTCATGAACGGGGAGGGCAGCAATAGTTTCCTGGTTGTTCCTCCTAAACTGCCTAACTGTTCTTTTCTGCTAGAGGACTGAACTGCTGCACCATACAACCTGACCCAGAACTATTTTGAATCCTCAGATATGGTAGAGAATACTTTTCTATTAGACATTTCAAGCAACATTCCACTCCTCTTCTGTCTATGGAAATGTGCCCATATGTATAGGGACAATGTTAATTGGAAAAATACATTGGACTGTTACTGGCTACAGTCTTACACAGGCTTGGGAGAATATCCAAGTGGTCCTATTGGGGCTTACTGCTAAATAGACACATACAGAATTACAGCGTAAAAGAATTAGGCCATGTGGAAAGAAGGGTTCTGTATCTTCCTCCTTCTCTAGACAAGTGTTATGGAAAATAGATGAAGAAAGACCCTTAATTCATAGCCAAATACAATCCCTCCATCAATAATTCTTACTCATTTGCAGAAATATTGAGACAGTCCCAAACTGATATGTCAGAGCTTCAAAAACTGCGCCTTTAGATTACGTTATAAAACAGTGCTAGCCAAAGTGGTGGTCCATGAAACAGTGCCAGTTCATGAATCCTTGGCTGCCAGTCCATGGTGAGTTTCCAGGGAAGACAGATCAAGGAAAGAACAATGCTATTCCTTCACATCAGAAACAGTGAGAAGCACTGCTATAAAATATGAGCCTCACAAATGTTTGATGAAACTCTAGTGTATATTAAGGAAACTCGTTTTACTCAACAAGATAAAGAAAATGGAGGTAGCTATAGTGCCTGATAGAATCAGAGCTTATACTGACAGAATCAGAGCTCTTCAGGAGTTTGTAGCTTAGCTATTCTTGGCTCCCATTCCCATGCTCCATCTTCCTACTGTGACTGACTGTGCAGTAGGCCCTAGTTAGAAGAACAAATGCCTTTGACTTCACAAACATAGAAACATTTCATATGGGGATTATTTTTTTATTAACAGAAGAGCTTTGCTTCAAGATAATTGCCAGTGTCTCTGATACCTTGTTACTTGGAAGGATAACACAGGATAGGAAAATATTATTTACTGAGAGGTGCTAAATAAGCAACAGTAGATACATAAAAAAATATTAGAGCAGCTGCTTCTGTATATCACATGCTGGGCATCTTGCTAGGATTTCCCCCCCACCAGATTTTTTCCTCTACCCTTTTACTTCATATTTGCAGCATGTATTTTACAATGGCTTTGAATGAAATTTTGCAATAGCTTTGAATGAAATATTGCTGGGAGCAGATTCAATAAGTGTTGTATGAAAACAAACTCACTTAATGGAATATGCGTAATTTACATCATATGAGGCAGATCTAGATTATTTGTAAGTCAATAATGATAGCTGTTATATTTTAACAGCTTCATGTTTAGCACATGGGAAATAACTGACCTTCTCAAACTTATCAGAGGTTAAAAAGTGGTTGTATAATACATTTTGAAATGTAAATGTCCAACTAAGGATTGAGTGTTCAAAATATGACTTTGAACAGTCACACCAAGTGACACGTGAATGTCTGGAGTGTAGATACATTTTTTGATTATAGCAAATCAATAACCAAATTTTGGGGGTTTCACTCAAACAACAGCTCACTTGGACATCAGAAGTTAATTTTTAGACTTTTTTTGATAATATGAGCTTAGAACAAACAATGAAATAATTTTATTCTTACATCCATAGATTAGATTAGATTAGATTAGATCAGATCCTGAATTTATTTCCATTTTAGTTCTGAATAATTCTCATCCCTCCTTTTTTATCCTCCTCTTTGAAGAGGGATAATGTTTCTTCACCCCTTCTGGTTCCCATGTGACTGGAATAAGGAATCTACCCTGGGTTTTAGTTCAGCCTTTAAAGGAGCTGCCCAAAGTACTAAACAGAGGGAGATAACATTCTGCATCTGGAGTAGCTCCTTTACAATTTGAACTAAAACCCAGAGAAGGTTTACACCCACACTGATATGGAAGCTACCTCTGCACATTTAGACAGGTAGTCAAAGGGAGGAGATCCTATCTCAAAAGTTAGTGGTACATTTTGACTAAATAATTGGATCAAGTACTGGGTTTTAATACTTGCAGCCAGTGCTTGGCCACAGAGATAGATCAGGCATTCGGCTGATTTGCTACCCACCTCACTGACCATCAGTGTCCTCAACTGATAAGAGAACTTCTATATATGCATATAGAGAAGCCCTGTATCTTCTCATCTATTCATTGCCTTTGCATGCTGGTTGAGTATGCAAATGGAGATGGTGGAGGAGTAATTATAGTATATGTGGCAGTGATTGCACCAGACCATCCTTACAACTACCTTGTACATTCTTTCAACACATGCAACAGGTGTGTCTAATACCTGCTCCTCCAGTGTAGTTTGAGTGTAAGAAGTAGCAGCATTAATTTCTTAATGACAAACTAGATTTAGGCCATTTCTGCACTACACTGTTACAGTGCTATGATTCCACTTTCAACATTGTATGGAATCCTAGACTTTGCAGTTGAGGGAGGGGCATTTAGAATTCTCAGCCAGAGAGCTCTGTGGCTTCAGTAAACCACAAACCCCAGAATTACACAGGATACTGAAAGTGGAATAATAGCACGATAACATTGTAGGGCGGAAATGGCCTTGGACTGACTCTGTTTATTTACTGTGCAATCTAACGTAGCCAGAAGGGACTGGTGCTGTTTGGATCTTTGGCCCTTTTCGCATGGGCCTTCTGTCACGCGACAGCCCCGTGAGCCTCGCGGGAGTGGAAGCGTCGCTCCGCACGACGCACTCCCACTTCTGCCGGGCTCACAGGGCTGAAGCGGCGCAAGCACGGGTTTTTTGATTTTCGCTTCGAAGCGACAATCACCCGTGCTCGCGCAGTGCTCCCGGCGCCCGCGCACACTTACCTCCTGTGCGGAGCGTCGGGGAGGCGGCTGGGTCGCGCTTCCTTCCCTCCGCCCCTGCGGAAGGAAGGGGCGGGGCGCTAGCGCGACGGATGCGACACCTCCTGCTTCGCACGCGTGCGCGGGGGGCGGACGCACAGCCTCCTGCTTCGCGTGCACGCGGGGGGCGGACGCAACAAGCTCCTTTCTCGTGCGCGCGGGGGGCGGACGCGACAAGCTCCTTTCTCGCATGTGGGGGCGGACGTGCGAGCCGCCGCCGCCTCTGGGAGGCTGCCGCTTCCCTGCTCGTTCCTTCGCCTGCGGAAGGAATGAGCGGGGAAGCGGCAGCCTCCTGGAGAAGGCTTCTTGCACGAGCCGCCCTCCCCGCTCGCGCTAGAAGCCTTAATGCGAAAAGGGCCTTTGTTTAGGTAAACTCAGTCTGTTCACATACACACTGATAAATTATTGTATCTCCAATTTTTAGTGAATATTTTTTTTACACATTAGGTCAGAAATATCATTACAATGGTATTATTATTTTAGTTACTATTCCTCAGGAACTCCTCATATCCTTCCTCAGTTGGCTTTCTTCAGGTTATTTTCTTCACAACAGACTTAGTTGTAGTCCACACCCTCTTTTATCTAGCTCTACCTGTACATACATTCAGAAATATATTTATTCAGAATTATATTCTAGTTCATTAGGTATGATTTGCTACCTGGTAAGTGAGTTTACAACAGTTACCAGAGTTTCTGTCTGCTTTGCAGCTGTGTATTTAATAGGTTACTACCTTGGCTGTCACGCTTCTGTGCTGGTTTTGCTGATTGTCCAGGTGTTTACTTAACCAGTGAGTTCATTCCCTTTACTTGAGACTCTGGATGACATTCCTTCTGTAGCCTAAAATGGCATCAGCCATGCTCAAGAGGGAGGTATTAGAAGATCTGTGGATAACACCAAGGAGAAGTACATTTTAAAAGAGAACAATAACACATTGGGGATGGCATCTCTCTCTAATACTTCAGCGAGGACAGTGTGTGCTTACTGGCTATGGAACGCTGATAGCAGGAGAAGTGAGCTGGAAAACAGAGAAGGAATGGGTTCTGGAATGGAGTGCCCAGAATCCTGAGCAGGAGCGCTTTTGACTGCCACATTATTTGAGTAGAAAGGGAAACTCAGCACTGGTCATTAGATTTGATGAGAATGCAGTGCACATATTTATCAATATAAAAATGTATATCCTTATATAATGATGTACAAATAGACAAGGGTCTCTTAACTGTATATGTGTGCTGTACTTTTGTTCTTATTGTTATGTTTTAAGTATTTTTATAGTGTTTTTAACTTAGTTGTGTTTTAAAAGGATAGCTATTTTTTTTAAAAAAATTTTTTTTAGCTTAGTTTGTTTTAATCTATTACTTGAGCTTCCAGTGGTACTATGTTGGGGAAAAGATGGGGTATAAATAAAACAGAATAGAATAATAAAATATTCTGATATGCTTTGTCCTTGCTCAGTAAGTGAGACAAATTAAATTTTCTTCACATGTGAGCCACTGTAAGATGGTGAGATTCAGAGGGTGGGGAACAGAAGGGAAGTTTTTTTTTTTTTTTTTGTCTTGTAGAAAAATTGTGCATTTTGTGAGTGGTTTTTGCACCTTTTTTTTGGTAAAATAGTATCAGAAAATGTAATGTGTTGGCTTGAAGTAAAAGTAGTACTGGGTGTGTTCTTTGTAGTAGTAGGTTCTTGTGTACTGGGTAGGTTCATGTGGTTGATCAGCCTGTCCTGTGATGCTTACTGTTGTGTGTCCTTAGCTTCAGAGAAGGGAGGGAAAAAATGCTAGTTCTGCAAGGACACAGGAATTTTATGCAAATGATATTTTGCCACAAATTGCAAACACCGAGACTTTGAAATAGGCATCTTTTTCTTATAGTGGAGGTGAGATCTCTTGAGAAAGTTGGAGGGTCCTTGGCCTGATGTCTCTCCATGTTGAGAAGGACAGTCTTGACTAGTATTGTGCCAGTGGCATGTATATTTTCTGAGAAGGCATAGTTTAAAATCAGCATTTCAACATAAACTTTCATTTCATTTTGGAATAAAATTTAAATTACTGGCAACAGAGTCATTCCTATAAGTGACAATGAAACTTCCTGATTTTAGTCCTTAGTATTTCAGTATAACCTTCTACTGAGAATTGTCCTGATTCTGGTTTCCCTGCTTAGCAATTGCTGCAGGCTTACATCTCAACCATTTAATCAGTAGTCTCCTTTGCTTTGCTTCTGCTATGCCCAATTAGTCTCAACTCAAATGGCCGGGTGAGTGACCCACAAATGCTCAGAAGCAGCACCCCACTGTAATTAGGGATATGCTTTTCTGTGAGAATTGGCTTTGAACACAAAAGTACAGTTGAGAGGCTAGAGATTGCCAGTGACCTCTGTAGACAGGTTGATTTGTGAGGTGCAAATGCCTATAGTTGGTGGAAGGAAGATCAAAGATTCCTGCTGCCTAGCCTTAGTGATGAGACTATTCAGAAAAGCAGTCCATGTCTACTTCATGCAATTCTTTCTTGAGTTGCTTCTTTTCTGCCAGCCCTCTTGCAAAATTTAACACTTAGAGTACCGTCCTCCTTTGTATTGTTTTCCTCTCTTCAAATATCTAAAGGTCTCTCATGTGGAAGAGCGGAAAGAGGCTGTGTTGTGCCACTTGAGAGGGCAAGTCTACATTTAACAAAGTAGTTGTCCTTCTTTGGTCTGCAGACAGAATCCTTTACCAAACATCTGGAGAACCAAACATTGTGAGTCACTGTTCTAATGAGTTTAAGTTCTGCAGAGGCAGATACTGGTTGTAAGCCAAGAGGAAATTTCAGTGATAAGACCAGATAAATGTGGATTCAATTATGTGAAGAAGTAGCAAACTCTGACTCAGTGGAGGTCTTCAGAAAGATGTAAGGAATCATTTCAGCCTGTGAGGAAAATACAGTTGAATGATAGCAGGCACAGACCTTACATGAAGGTGGGAAAAGGGATAAGTGAATGTGGACTTGATAGATATGCACAGCCCCAGCCAGCTTGAAATGATGTAGCATTTGCTTGGTCAGTTATTTGTCTTGATCAAGAAATATGTTAAAAGGAACAAAGTCATTTTTGCAGATTTGATTATTCACAGATTATTTACTGTCACTTCTGCTGCATCCCTATGCCATTTTTAATAGGGATTGCAAACCTCATGAGTCTGAGAAACTGTGAATGAGGCTTGTAAGTCCCTCTTAAAAATAGTGTGGGGCAGCAGTGGAGAAGGCAGTAAGCCCCACCATCCAGCCGCTTCTGCCTTGTGAAGGAACCCTGATGCCTCAAAGGAAGCCATGGTGGACTGAATATGGTGATCATACTTTTTGTGTGTGTATATTTACACAATATATTCATGTTATTTTCACTTTCAAGTTATTCACATTATTTCCACTTTCACAGGCGTCCTGCGCCCCTAACCCTAGTGAATGTGGAGGGATGACTTAGTAACATTTTCTTGTTATTTCAGAAATGTTATTGAGGGATTTAAGGCCACTTTCAGATTCAAAAATTAAATTACTTAAAGTGTAATGCATTAATAATACATTATTTTACTCATGAACAATGGCTAATGTGTCATTCTTTAAAAAAACAGCAACTAAGGAGTCATGTATTGGTTTTTTCCAAACTTTAGTCATAATCAAGTGAGAGAAAATGTTTAATTTTTACAAGAGAGTATGAGTATAAGTGAGTGGAGTGGGATCCTGCCTTGTCCTTCCTTCCACAGTAACGTCCCTTAGCCACTACAGATATTTTCTCCCTCAGCCAATTGACTTCTACTGTCTAGGACAGACAAAGAGAAATGCTTCAACGGATTAGAAGAGAAGGAGAAGACTGAGCAGGAGGATTAACTGTACACAAACTATGTCACCAAAGTTAGACACACCCCCCCCCACAGCCTGTCATATTTTAGAAAGCAAATAAAGAAATGTAGGTAAAGAGGAAAGGTGAAGAAAGAAATGTTTGTCACATCTAGTTTCGCTCTTAGAAGTAGTTAACATTTTTGGTCTTCAGCCTAATGCTGAAGTTTAACTTTAGTTGCAGTGGAAAAAGCAGTAAGTAATGTTGTCAGAAGTGAAGGCAAACCTTTGTTTAATAGGGCCAAGACTTTACTGCAGTGTTTGTTTAATAGGACCGAGACTGTAGAAGTCTCTTATGCTTTCTATGAAGAAGTTCTCTTATGCTTTCTACCAAACCAGAGAATTTGTATCCTGGGTAGCTGTTTTGGTGTGCCACAAAATACAACAAAATCCAAAATCCATAAAACAGTGATACATTTATTGGCTAACCAAAATGCACAACAACAACAACAAGAAGAAAACACCATCATACAAGCTTTTGAAGCTTCACTGGCTTTTTCATCAGGCAAAGATGTTAAAAACCATACTGGAGAGGAAGAGTGACAATGTCAGAGTCACAGGCCTACATTTTGTCTCAGATGTTACCTTTATTGTCAGTTAAGATGGTCTGGAAGGATATCAACGCAGGCAGAGCCTTTGTAAGAACAACCTTCTCCCAAATCAAGAAACAGCTGGTTTAAGTCTTGCCAAGAGAAGAAATGGATCAAATATAGAGCTTGCTTATGTCACAACATAATGCCAGGTGGATCAGTGGAAAGTGAAGAGCAGATGAAGAGCAGTAGAGCAAGGCACTTGGGCATAGAATGTGTTTATTTCTGAAAGGCTGTCTGCTATTTTAAAGTAATCTGTAACTGACATTTAGAAAATGGTAAATACATATGCTAAGTGTTTAGATAAAACAATACAAAGATGTATAGTCAGAATGATACCAACATGTCTACATTGCCATTGCAAGCATCTCTTTAAAAATTATGCTATAGCAGCATATACTTTAAAAATATACATAATTTAGTATCCAGTTTGCAACTTTACTCATGTGAAAAAAGTATAAGCAATTTTTCCCACTTAAGGTTTTGTTAAACTGTTTAGCTTTCAAATACTGCTGAGAAAAGCTTTCCTAAAATGATGTAAATATTGACAAAAAAACTTTCTAATATTTTGAATATATTTTTATTTTACACACTTTTTGTGGATGGAGGTACTGTTTATAAAATCCTCTAACTTCAGATATTTAATACTCTTTGAAGGTGTATTAACAGTTGGAGGAAGAGGTGTAAATTATTATTTTTCCCATATTAGATGTTTGAAAAGTTTAGAGAATAAATCAGATTATGCCCCGACATTCTAAACTATTTAAGATGTGCACCTAAGTCTATTCATTTTAGTGAAACATATATGAAACTTAGTCAGACTGGGAAATTCATACTACAAGATTTACTAGAATTTACAAACATGAATTAATTTAAAAGGCAGTCAGAGGCAGAGATCAAGACAGCCAATGTCTGCAAGTTGTGAGGGCTGCATACTACCTTCAGTACATATCACCTTTATGTAACCGTTGGTAAGGAGCAGCAATGAGAAGTTGCTGTTGTGCTCATCACCTGCTTTTGGGTTTTCTTCCCTTTGGAATCTAATTGGCCTTGGGGGAAACGGAATGATGGACTAGATAAATTTTTTTGTGGTCTTATCCAGCATTGCTCTTCTAATATTATTTTAAGAAGAGTATTAAGTATGTTCTTTTAATACTCTTTTAAGAAGTCTGTAGGTTGTTTTTGTTGGCCCTGATCCAGCTATTTTTTGAGGACACACACATACTGTGCCAATTCATATTAATTTTAATTGATGAGTATATTAATTTTAATTGATGAGTAAATGCCCAGGGCTATGATGTTTGCTTGGAAACAGGCTCTGTTGAATTCAGTGAGACAAAGGCAGTAGTGAGAATTGTATCAACCTGTTTTAGGCCCCAAATAATCAAATCTACAAGCGGCTGCCAAGTCATTTCCACCTTTTTTTTTTTTTTTAAAGAAGGAGCTGGCCCACCATGATCCAGGGCTACTTCTGAGATCAGTCTTTGCCAATGAGGGGAAAACACATAGGTACATTGTTAGTTGAGGCATCACATAAAGGAGTCCCATTGTTGGTTTCTCCTACATGTTTTCCAGTTCATTAGCTAGGGGTGGAAGAGGAATCAATTAAAAAAATAGTGTAGGGAAAATAAGTAACCAAAACTATAATTCAGATCCTGCCCTTCTTTTTATTACAACCACTGGAAACAATGTGAATAATCCAGTTAAGAGATTTGACATCATTCATTTTTTGAACTTTACTCCTAGGTAGGCATACATATGATTGCAGCCCCAAGCTGGCATCTTGAATATGATCTTTTTTCCCATAGGATGTGTGATGATGATGTTGGGAGAAGAGCATGCACTCTTTTTGTGGAGATCTGTTTTCAACCAGTTTACCCTGAGTGAAACCAGAACTGTGTACAAGTGGCTGTCAGAATTATACAGTGGGCCCTTGGTATCTACTAGGCTTTGGTTCCAGGACTTTCCCTCAGGGATACCAAACATTGTGGCTGCTCAAGTCCCATTATGTACAATGGTATAGAAAAATGGTATCCCTGCTATAAAATGGAAAAATCAATGTTTGCTTTATGGATTTTTAAAAAATATTTTTAAGCTATGGTTGGCTGAATTCATGGATACAGAATCTGTGGATATAGAGGGACAACTGCATAGTGTATCTGTGATGGAGAAACTGAGTGAACATTTTATTGAACTTCTCCAGGTAGAGATTTTTTTTCCCTTGGCATGAGTCATAATGTGGGAATGACATGTCTTTTTTTTTTTTTACTAAGAGTTGTTTGGACTGACAATGTTTTGATACCACCATTTTGTGTTATCCACAACATACTGAGCCCAACATAGTCCTGGAGCATTTTGGAAAGTGAGGGAGATGGTGGGTAGTTACCACACACATACATACTGAAGAATAATCAGAAAAAATTTTTCATGCTGGATTTCTTTTTCAGGCCAAGGATCTGGGAGGTGGAGGGAGGGAGGGAATCTCAAAAATTTTCACGGAAAAAGGGATTCTGAAAAATTCCAGCTCTCATCTAGTTGAAACAACCCTAATAAACACCAAAGAATCTGAACAAACTTTTGTTCCTGTCTTCATCTTTTTCTTTATAGTTTCTTTACTAGCATTGCTGTCAGGGAGGAGGACTTTAAATGGACTTTAGCTCATGTTTGATCAGATTCCCTCCAGGTTTTCTGGCAATGGCACTGTCATATAGAGACAAAGACTGAGGGAGGTGGTGGAAAATTTTGGGGGGGAATTCAAGGATTTTTCTCCCTAATTTTTTTAGTAGAAGAATTTGAAACTTAGGTCACAAGAGAGGGAAAAAGCTTAGATGAAATATTTTCTTCTTAGTAATAATTGATTTTATTTAACACTAAGTTCTCCTCACTTGAAACACGAATACATTCATAACATGAAGGTTTGCTCTTAAGACAGTCAGCAAAATTAGAATTTGATAATGGCTATATATAGTGGAGAGATATGCAGCTCTTAGATCTTGAATGCAATTTGATATCTAGTGGGTGCTTTCATTGCCTTCATTGTTTGTGGTGATAATGTATTGCTGAAGACTTCAATATTTTCAATGTTCATTCAGACTTTATGTCCAAATATGATACTAGCCTAATCTTTACATTGGTGACAGTATGAGACTGTTTACTTTCAACAAATATATTTTAGTTTGTTTATTAAAAATCTGTGGCTTTTGTTTTTACCCCCTCACACACTAGTTCTCAGATGGTAGAAAGGAAGATCTGTATGCTTAGATATCATAGGCCATCTCCACACTAGCCTATTATAGCGCGATGATTCCACTTTGAATATCCTCTGGAATCCTGGGGTTTGCAGTTTTGAGAAGGGCCGGCTGGCTGGCCCCTCTCAAAACTGCAAACCCCAGGATTCCAGAGGATGTTGAAAGTGGAATCTTCGCGCCATAACAGGCTAGTGTGGAAATGGCCATAGCTGCAGCCCTCTTTTTTCTATTCACATTTCGCTTGTACAAACCAAAGCCTTTTCTATTTTTAAATTTCATCAATATGCCAAAAGGTACAGTTGCATATGAAGTTGTGAATGAAGCATTTGATGTAGCTAAAACAGTAAGTTTAGGTTCAATATTTCATGTAAATAGTCCGTGTGTTTCAATTTCCCCCCAAATTTCTTTTCTTCTCTGAAAGGGAAAACATTCTCCACAATGATTACATCTGTATGTACAACTCTACATCTCTATGTAGTGATCACCACACCTGTTTCAGGGCTCCCTGACTGTTTCAAAACGAGGGAGCTAGTTTGGCTCCACTCAAGCAACAGAAGACACTCAAGAGTAATTGGGTCAACTACTCAGGCCATTTCCCAATTCAGAGGGTAAATCAAGGATTTAACAGAACTGTCTATCAAAGTGACAGGAAGTTTTCCCTGTTTCTTTTTGTTATTTCATTCTGTTTACTTCTTCCTCTCCACATAGTTGGATTCCAAGGAAGAGATCAATTGCTTTTGCCTCTGGTCTGAACTGATTTGCACATAAAGGGCTTTTGAAATTAAATGTTGTCCACACTTATTTTAACAGGTGCATATTATGGCCCTGTAATGTGTGCCTAATAAAACTGTGAGATTTGAAGCAAATGTGTACATCTTTTAAAAAACAAAGAGTCTATCTATTCTTCTTCCTCCTTTCTTTTACTTGGACTTTATTTCCTGCAGTTATGAAATCTTACTTCTTAGTGCTGGAAAATCTAGAAGGTATACAACAGAGATCGGAATGGAATCTACGGATGAGTTCAGTATGGGCCTTGTATGTTGTCCGTGGGATTAGACTGAACAATTCCCCATATTTTTCAGCTTTAGGAACACTTTGAACAACTCTAGATTAATTAAGTATGTTCATTTTGAGGGTTTTCCCCACATTAAAAACATCAATAAATAGTCCAAAGAGGACCAAGACACAGTATCATTTCTGGTCCATCCACACATGGCTTCCAGAGCAGTGTGGCTATAACCTTGTGAATTGTCAACCCTATCTGTGGATAGGGTTGGTAAGTGAAGCTTCGTGATTTTAGCTTCCTTCTCAGGAGGACAGAGTAAATCTCAGGGTGGAAAACCAGAATGCATATCCTCCATATGAGTGTTTAAACTATCTGATTTTTTTAAAATGTTCATCCTGCCTCAATATCTTTTTTCTTTTAAGCATGACAGTGTGTTTAAATGATAGTTGGAACTGTAGGTAGAGTGAACATATTTTTAAAGCGTTTGGGGGAAAGTCATAAATAAACCTGCAGTGGACATCAATGAAAAGCAGAGCTTTCAAGTATTAGGTTTTAAAATTAATATTATGTTTTAAAATTAATTCTCTAATGTTAATCACTGAGAATTGATAGATTAATTTGTTGCTACTAGGCCTAATAATTGAAACCATTTACTGTTAAATTGTTGTGAATCAATTAGTTAATTTAGATAATAATTTTCAAAACAGAGCATGGGTTTTACAGAGGATGCCTTGGACACTGTTGGCATTGACTTACAAAGGCATATTTAGTTACTTACACCTCTTGAAGTGCTCTTTGTGAGACCACAAAGCTGATACAGTAATGTGATTGTTCCCTGGGAATGGTGCAAGTCTAACATGCCTAGAAACTGTTAGGTTAGGACAGGCTGTCCAAAAGCATGAGATCTCATCTGTCCAGTTAAATTTTGTCACTTATCTGCATGTCTCTTCTCTTCTTTCTACCGCCTTCATAGAAATGTGTACACTTTTCACTTAACCTTCAAATGCCTTATTTATTGAAAGTTGTTAAGGAGTGATGTTAAAAGAATGATGTGTTTACATCGGTTAGAGAATACTCATCCACTGCAAATGCAACAGTACATTTCTGGGCGGGGGGAAACAACCCAAACCAGTAAAATGCAGCTGCCTGACGTACCAGGTGGAAATTTTGTGGATCATGGTGGTGAAGGCAATACGCACTCATCATCAGCATGGCAAGAGCTGGGGGAAGCCCCTTGTGGCCCCTTGTGGCTTCCTAGCACACAGCCTTGGATTGGCTCCTTTGTGGCAACTGTTGAGTTTAAACCTGATAATAATATACATGACTGTTAACATTGCCCCAAAATCTACTTTGCCAGCCTGCCTTTTATGATCCTATACAGCCAAGCATTGAAACTTCCATTCCACCTCTTGTCCTCTGAGAAAAATGCCCTTAATAGCTCCAACCAGACATGTCTTATGCACTGAAAAAAAGGGGAGACAAGGCAGAATGGGCAAGAGACAGAGAAATCCAAGACACAAGGAAATGGGCGGCGGGGGAGGGGTGTCTTTTCACTTAATTTTCCAAATGTCTAGCACAGTGTGATCAATAATAAACACACAGCAACAACAATAGTGTACAACATGGTATGTTATACAATTATATACAATAGAGAACATGATAAAATGAATGGAGGAATATAGTCCCAATGCACATTCTACATCCCATAAAAACTGTAGTACTTTCCATACAGGCCATCAGAGGAGGAACACCATCTTTTTCTGCCTAAAATGCCTGACATCCTGAGAGAGCCATGGTGGGTTGATAGCTAAGGAAACAAATAACTTTCCTTATTCCATCCTATCACATGCTAGTTTTCACTTTTTGTCTTCATTTCCATTCTTCAGTTGCTTTCCAGTCGCAGCTCTTACCAGCTGTTCTTTTCTTTCTAGGCTCTGGAAGTTTTTCACATTCAGACTTCCTCTTCCTAAAGAAAGCAGACAGATCTGCCTATGAACAAAACCATGCAATGCCTTCTCTTCAGTCCTAATCCTTCTCTTGAGACTTGTCCTACTGAATCTGATAGAGGGAGAGTCACCCTCCCTCGCTCATTCTACAGACATGAAGGTAGTTAACTCACTGGAATGTAGGATTATATTCAATGATGGTAAGCAAATCTAGTGGAGCAAGCCAATTTTTTTTTTTTGTTAACTATTTAGTTAACAAAATAATGAATAATCAACTAGTTATTTCTATGCTGTAGTTAAAAAGGAAAAGCTTTGAGATAATTCTCTCTCTCTCTTTCTTTGAAAGCATCAGCAAGTGCTCTCAACTTCCACTTACTTTAACAGTATCTTCCCCATTGATGGCCACATGAAATACTTATTATGGGATTAGCCCTGGTATGTAAGGTTTTTCTTCAATGAATAGTCAGAGTGAGCCCAGTCAGGACCTAGGCATGCAGCAGAGTTCTTTAAACCTATGCTGTCATCTCAATTGGAATCTTCCTTCCATGCCACACATTTACAATGGGAGCAAAGTTCCCATTGTTATTAATAGAGCATCATGCCCAGGTGTCCCAGATTATAAAGAGAAAGGTTACAAAGGGTCTCCTGAAACTGTGGCAGAGTTTTGTTTTTTTTTTAATGTTATCCATTTCATTTTAAATGGTAACTTTCTTCATGCTAGAGCTTAATTCAAACATAGGGGGATGTTAAGTTTGTGGAGAGATGCAATGCTGTGGGACTGTGATGGCCACACTGTCTATTTTGATAGATAACTCCAACTTCTGTCTGAAAATGCACCCCCGAGAATGAACATACATCGTATTTCATAAAGAAACTTTTCAGAGTGTGGATGTAAATTTCCTTTGATTTTACTGTGAGTGTTCTCATTTTCAGCTTAACCCAAAAGAGTCATTTAAGTTTTGGTAGCTGTGGGTGAATGATGGATGAGAACAAGAGTGATTTATCATCACACGTAGGCGGGTTTTCTTGGAGCACCAAATGAGAAGTGAAAGAAAGAGCTCAGTGCGTGCGCATGTCTGTCTGTCTGTGTAGAGTGTCTGTGTGTGACGTAGATGTAAGTAGATTGATTTCTTTAGTTTCATCTGAATTTAACAACTACTATCTCAGTGACAAATACCATTCCCCTGGGGAAAAACAAAATTCAAGTCTTCTAATCTCTTAGGAATTTCTATTGCTTTTCTGGATGTCTGTGTGAATATGAAGTATTTTGAAAGCCCTTTGTGATTCTCAGACTTCTTTTGTTGTTGTCTTTTTCGGAGGCAAGCAAGAACCATAATACTACGTACGTCTGTTTCTATACACCCAATCCATACTTGTCCATGATGGCATCCTGATATGGCTCTTCTTTTATTTGCTTTGGCAGAAATCTGGCATTTCTGACAGCAGTAGAAATCTCATGCTACAGAGACTTTCTGTGTTTGCCTCCCAAAAGCAGTCTTATATATCCATTAAGTGTGGAGTGGGGGTGGATGAGTCTGTCAGTTTCACTTTCTCTCACTTCCATTTTTTTTTAAGTCTCGAGTTTTTTCTTTTTTTTTTAACAAAGAAATTTGTTCTTCTGAAAAAGGAACTGAAAGGAAAGCCAAGTTCAACAGACTCAACTCTTCTGAGCATTGAAAAGACCATATCTTCTCTGCCAGCCATAATAATGTCAGAAAAGGGGAGATGGATGGATGGATGGATGGATGGATGGATGGATGGAAAGAAAGAAAGAAAGAAAGAAAGAAAGAAAGAAAGAAAGAAAGAAGAAAACAGCCTGCACCTCTCATTCAGCACCATAAACATGGCTTAATATTGGGATAGCCTGAGATATTTTGCTGTCTGACGTAGACAAAATTGCACCCCTCCTCCATTTTACATAAAGAAACTATTTGGACTGCATGGTGTTTGAGAGCTGTTGCATACACCAGCTTTGTCTTCAAATAAAGAACAACAGCTAGTGATCTCAGGAAGTGCACTCAGTAAATTGACACTGTTGCCACACAGCATCTGATCTTACCCTTCCTAATGGTCGGGCTAGCCCTGTTGAATACAAAGGGAATTTTGCTGGATAGGCAAATCTGTCTGTGTTGTTGCTGTTGTTGCGTACCTTCAAGTCATTTCTGACTTATGGCAACCCTAAGGTGAACCTGTTGTGGGGTTTTCTTGGCAAAATTTGTTCAGAGGGGTTTCTCCTTGCCTTCCTCTGGGGCTGAGAGATTATGATTTGCCCAAGGTCACTGAGTTTGCTTTCTCCTATATCCAGATGTGTTTAACCTCAAGTTATCCATGTGTGATAAATTTTGAAAGGTTCTAACAAAAATAGAATCAAACAAAATTTTCACCCATCCCTCGTTTGGAGTCACTGCACTTAGGTCCCAGAAAATAGGTAGAAGCACAGTTTTGATTGTTCTGGGAAATTTAAAAAGTTTGACCTGTCAGTAGGCAATCATGCTTCTAGACTACTAAATGAAAGTATATTTATGTTAAGTCTTAAAGCTATAAGTTGTGAAGTGCAAATCATGTGGTCCTGAGAGCCTATCATGTGGTCGTAACAAAAGCTTTTCAGGTTTGGTGTTTGAACTGGAGTTGAAAGTATCTCCATTGAGCATGGAATAGTTATTCCAATACTTCTACTGAAAGTCAGAGTTATAGAATTCTAGCAGTGTATACAGATGTTACTTTTGTTGGCAAGAGAAGGAGAAAGTCACATGGACAAATTGTTCAAGTGAGATGGAAAAACTAGAAACATTTTAAAAAGTCAGGATAAACTTTACAGGGAGCTCTGTCTGGAGCTAGGACTTAAAAGGACAAGGAGAGACATGCAACTAGGTAGATGAGTACCTTTAAGGATTTATCAATGATGAACCTTTGAGGATGATGTTAGAAGGCTAAGGCTGTGAGTGAGCTGATGCTTGTAAGGGGTGCTTTAAAAATAATTAAAAAAATGTCTTGTTTGGCTTCTTCTTTAGAAGAAAAACAGGGAAGGGAAAGACCTGGCTGGGGGAAAAAAGATATTTTAATGAGAGGTGGCGGGAAGGTAGAATTACTCTTTTCCCTGAATGAGAATTACGTTAGAGCATGAGACAAGGGGACCAAGCAGCAAAGTGGGATTTATAGCATAGACTTAATATTAAGAAAGACAGAAAACATTCAACTACTTTGAAAGAGCTCTAGTCTGAAAGGTCAGCTCAATTACATGTCATTTGCTGAATCAGCTTGTGGACTGTATTTCACAGATACTAGGTCTGTGGTCTTATCAGGAAAGTGGAGGGGCGAATTTCATCCTGAAGTGGTATAGTGAGATACTCTCATGCTCATACCACAGGCCATCAGTGAAAGCCACACATATAATCTTTGAGTATACTTGAGAATAGGTGAGGAACAGGAAGAGAGGAAACAGCAGACTCATTTCAGAAAGGGGTAGAAGAGAGTGATGCATAAAATTTTAAATCAATCAGCCTGACATCGATTGTGCAATTTCAGTTATTGTCCGTTTGTGTCCATATGGTTAATGGGTGAGCATCCAGAAAATAATGCATTGATTATTAGGAACTATTAGGATTAATCAAGAAAAAAAATCATACAAAGCCTATCTTATCCCTCTTCTAATAACGCTTCCTGCTCTATAGACACTTTCCCTTCTTTCCTTTATTGAGTCCTTTTGCTTCTGCTTCTGACTTTTATAGCCCATTTGTTGAACTATTCTTTTTTTTAATGGATATCTTCTGAGGCTGCTTTAAGCATGCTGTCTTGCATCCTATATTAAAGAAACTTTCTCCAGAGCCTTTCCTTTTGTGCTAATTATCATTTCATCTCTTTTCTCCCATTTCTTTCCAAAATTCTGGAGAAAGCTGCCCTTTCCCAATTGATATTTATCTGCCTGTTCCTGATCTCCTCAACGCATTTCAATCACATTTTCATATATAGTTACTCCACTGACCTTGACTCCACAGCCTTGACTCATGTAGTAAACAATATTCTAGTGGCTAAGGTTCAGCATTAAACATCTATGTTGATCCTGTTTTATTGTTCTTCAGCTTTCATTCATTTGGATGATCAGATTTTACTTTTTATGCTTTGTCCTGGTTTAAATCTTTTTGTTTGTTTGTTTGCCTGACCATTCCTCCTTTGTTTTATTTTGAGGATCAACTTCAAAAGCTTTTCATGAAATGGTAAAGGTACCACAAGGACAGTTTTTGGATCCTCTTGTTTTTTCATTATATACCCTCCTTTGGATTTTTACTTTTAGGTTTGGGTTTTCAGTATCACATTTATGCAAATTTTTCAGAGTTCTAATCCAATGTATGCGTCTGTGCGAAAGTCCATGGTAGACTGCTTGTTGAGTGTCTCTTTGTGAATGACTATCCAATGTCTTAAGCTGAATATGGAAAAAACAGAGATCTTGGTGTTTCAGCTTGACCATCCAGTAGTGCCTCTTTCATGCCCTCCACTGAGGTTGCAGGGTTGCATAGTCGTTCCTGTTTCAGTTTCCAGGAACCTCAGAATCCTGCTGGATGGCCATCTGTACTTGCACTCCTTTACTGGGGCAGCAGCAAAGGCATGTAACTTCTATCTTTGGGATATCTGCGGGATCTGTAAGTTCTTAACTGTCAAAACTGCCCGCTTGTTTGTCCAGGCTTTGGTCCTGTCACACTTGGATTATTGTAATAGCCTACTGATGGGTTTGCCTTCTTGCTCTCTTCTTCCTCTGGCCTTAAGTCAGAACAGTGTTGTCTGGGTTGTTTTAAATCTCCCTAAATATTCATATGTTTCTTCCCTTCATAGATCCCTTCCCCCACTACCCGTTTGGGCCAGGGCCCATTTCAGATTTTTGGTCTTTGTATTTAGGGGTCTGTGCTCTAATCTCTCTCAGTACCTGGAAGGTTGGCTACCTTGGTATGTACCATTTAGGAATTTAAGATCTACAGGCAATGGATTATTGCTGGTTCCACTGACATGCACAGCTCTGTCAAGGCTGCAAACCTTTCAAGACCTCATTCTGCATTTGTGGAATGGTATTCCTTTGGAACTCTAGCTGAAGAGGATCTCTCACATTTTGGGTTTGAAGGGTTTGAAGACCTTGCTATTTGATTAGCTGGATTTAGCTGCTGAGTTATTCCTGAGGTTGCTGGGGTAGCTGGTGGTTGGTGGGATGTTAGGGGCTTCATATATTTAGGCAGTGTTATTTTTTTTATTGCTGTTGTCTCTGATTCTATATGTTTGGTGTTCTGCCAGGTACCCCATGAAGACTCTGTGTGACCACATATATCTGGATTTTACCAAAATATGTAATAGAGTGCCACAGTGTCCTTGCAGACAAATGATGGCAATAAATCTGTGAGATAGTTCAAGATGGGAGAGAGTGACTCATCTTGGCTCACCTAGCGAATTTCATGGCTCTGAGAGGGACTAGACCCTGAATGTTCCAACTAGTAGTCCAGTGCCCTAAGCAGTACACCACAGTGCTTTTCTTTCCTATTTTGCTTGTTCCAGGTATGAGCCCTTGTACTGAAGCATACTTCCAGTGCTAGCCTCATGGTCCCATTAAGCCGTGGTGGCACTCCTCAAGGGAAAAGATTTAGAAAGCCTTCGTAGTGTAAAGTGTTCTTATCAGAGTCCCATGTAGTAATAGCAGTAAATAATCACTGAGATCTGCTAGTAATAAAGCACACATTTGCTCTTCCTTTCTACGATTAAGCTGAAACATAATTCCTGCTTCTGGGAACATATTTTCCTAAAGGACAGCATAATATTTTCAGGTATGTTCCAACAAACAATGAAGCATGTAGTGAGCCCACTGGGAAACAATGGCAGATCATTGCTCTTAAACAGAGAAGGATTTTTTTAAAAAAAAATATAGGCAAAATGTGCAATTTTTTGGTATAGTAGAATCATGTTGTCAGGCTGTGTTAAGAAGAAGTGCTTCACAGAGGCACTGTACTGTGAGCTAGGCTGAGCCTGTTTTCTCTCTCAAGTCTGCCGCTGTTGGTGTGAGAGCCTGCAGCTTCAGCCATCTGGAAGACCCTTCTGCATTGTTCGCAGGTCGATTCTCCACCTTTCCCCAGGTCTGCCCATGACAAATGATCAATGTCAAGAAAAAGCCATGATAGTCTTAGTATTTCCCATTCCACCACTACACAGGAGCAGATTAACTGTTTCATCTCTGCTTCCCCATTATCCTCAAGTAAGTGATCTCATATACACACAAAAATCTGTCCTGCTATACTGACCACACATGGGCACACACATGTGGAAGCTGTGAATATAGAAACTCTCAGGTGATGGAGCAGCATGCCACAGCAAATAAGCAAACTCGTTAATACAGGCACACTTATTTTATGTTGATTCTGCATACTGAAGAACTCCCTCTCTCTCTCTCTCTCTCTCTCTCTCTCTCTCTCTCTCTCACACACACACACACACACGGATGAAATATTGACATGGGGTGGAATGCAGTGATGGACTTGGCTCCAGATATCTCAGGTCAGATCCTGCTTGGATTTGAGAGTGTGATCAACTGCATCATTTTAGATTTATCAGATTCATACATATCTTAGTATTGAGATCATAGACTATGCAATCCAATGCATATTTAGTTGGGAATAAGCCCAGTAAAGTCAGTGGGATTTAATCGTGAATATATGTGTGAGAATAGGATGCAAGACAAAAGGAAAATGGAATGGTAAAAAGGCAGGGATGAGAATTTAATCTACTTGAATTTTTGTTAAGAATTTACCAGGTTTCTTCATACCTAATTTGGAAAGAATTTGAGATTGGAAAAATTAAATTGTAAGAGAAATGGAAACTGCCAGATTCATCCATCAGGGACCAAGGTTTTAAGAGTGTTTCAATCTTAGAAGTCTGGCATTGAATCCCTGTTTATTCAGCCATGTTAATACTGAATTAGATTGCCACCTCTCTTTTTTCCCCCTAAGCAGATCCTCATCTTTAACATGGATACAGCAAGCAGGCACAATGTGGAAAAAGCTGTGAACTACTTAGTTTGGCAGATGTATATGAAGAAAACTTTTCTTTCAGTTCATACGTGAACAATTCACCAGAAAGAGAAGTGGTTTTAAAAACTTTATATATAAAACTGATGAATTTTCCCATCAGTTTTAAAAAGTAGAACAGTAGATCCTTAATGTTCTAGTCTTAGCTTCATTTCAGAAGTCATACAGATGATTTTTTTTTCATACACACCCACAAATAATATGTTTTTTTCCCCCTTGGCATTTTCATTTCTTGGCTGGGAGAGAAACTATCTTGAACCTGTGTCTTGTTGTACAAGATAAAGCATCCACCAGGTAGGCTATCTGTCTTCTTGCTATAGTCAAACAATACTGTATTATCAGCACAGCACAAAACCATTACAAAGCATAAAGATGTCCCTTTCAGGCACATGTGACATGTATTTCCTTTAATCCTTCATCTCCTGCATTGTCAGGCAAGCCCACATCCGTGTTCTGATGTTCCCTCAGAAGGCAGGCACTTAGGCAGACATATATATCATTGTTCCATGCATGCAGAAAGAGCTTCAATATCTCCAGCATTGTAGGAGGCTGTCAAAGTCTGGTGTCTATGTCTAGCTGTGAGTAACAGGTTTTGGATTTTCTAAAAAGCTTTAGCTTTGTAGTGACAGATCTAGTAGAACATGATGGGTTCCAAGTCTGAGGATTCAAATCACCATTCCAAGTGATTTGAAATGGAAACACAAGGGGTGTTCAGCACAGAGAAGAGTGGAATAAATGTATCTTTAGCTGAGCTGCTGGTTTAAAGAGATTATCGATGAGGCATGTAATCAAAATAATGTACACATTTTGCTAAAAACATGAGAGATGCCCATCAACAGTTTTCATGAGTTTTATCATAAATAATTCTCCTGTTTTTGATATATTTCATATATAATCCAGTCCTGGAATTAGGCTTGTCTACATGCTAAGCAGCCTTCCCTCTCCAAGCACTTTGGCTTACAGCTCCCAGTACCCCAGACTATTTATCCTGCTGGATAGGGCTGATGGAATTGAAATCCAAAACCTCTTGAGGGTACCAGGTCAGAGGAGGCTGTGCAGTGGGCTTGGCCAATGATAGAAAGGGTGTAAGGCTGCACATTCAGACTGGGTTTGCTGATTGAGGACTTTTCTGCCTGTGGGGGCTATGCTTGAGGCATCTAGCTGTCTAAGCTGATCAATATGACAGCTGGATAGATAGCCCTTTCTTTTGAATTAGATGAATCAGTGATTCTAATTACTTGCAAATCACAGGGACTAAAAACATTTTTAAATGAAAGCTGAAAAACTGTAGAGGTGGGAAAGCATTGCCCTGGAGCCACATGCAGCCTCCTAAGCATGCTTTTGTGGTCCTCAACATCTCCAGAATCCCCACAATGACCTTTTTCTGACCAAAAAAAGAGGGTGAGCTGCTACTTCAGGAAATGCCCAGGTGCTACTTTTGAAACGTGTTTTGCAACTTTCCTGTACTATTTAACATCAGAATTATTTGGGGGGATCAGAAGTGAACTTCCAGCGACTGTATTTATTTATTTAGGATGTTCAAAACCCAGCCTTCAGTCAAAAGGCTCCCTGATCAGCTTACAAATTGTTAATTCCCTGCCCTTACATTCTGTTTCATTTTTGATAGTCCATATGGCCCTGGGGAGTCCCAGTGCATAAAAATGTCTCCTCCTGATCTGCCACAGTTGGTCACCCCTGCTATAAAGAGAATAAAGAGAGTCAGTTGTCTGTGCAAGAGTCTCTTGGAGAATGCTTGAGACTAGAAGGTATTCCTTTGTTTGAAGGGTTGGCTGGTGTAAGTCTAGCATAAAGATAATGAAGTATAAGGAGAGAGGGCAAATAGGTAAGCAGCTAGGTTGCCTGATCATGTTCTTCCTCACTATGGTAAGATGCATCATTTACTTTCTTTAAAACATAGTAATTACACCTACATTTCCTTGGATACTGATAAATTAACATTTGCAGACTTTATGCAGATTTGTGCCCTTCTTGGTGATGCATTCCTCTGTTTTATCAATGCATATTTGGCCAGTCTAGCATAGATAATGTCTGCCTGATCAGATGGCACAAGAAGTCAGATATTGTAAACTTCATGGTGATCTCCATCCACCTCCATTATATAAGCGCTACCTGAGAACCAATTAGTTCCAGCCATCCTTTCAATTAAAAGGACTCTTTACATATTTTACAGTTGGATGTTACATCTGGATTCTAAGAGGAGAATTTGAGACTGGCAGAATAGTGAAATGAAACTTAGACATTCTGCTTCTGATCCCCAAACCCAATTAAGTTTGCTGGTGTGTTTTTTAAAAATCTATTTCTCCTCAGTACAAGTCCAATACTAGATTGATACTATTTCCTGGAATGAAAGTCATTTCATTCCCGGAAGAGAATAATAATGATCTTGTGAAAAATGAATCCAGCTTCTAAAGTAAAGCAGACAGACACAATTGAGTTTCACATTGGCTCTTCCTTTAATGCGTTGTAAATTTCCAAGTATGAATGACTTCCTGTTTTCCTAAAAGATTGAAGTTATTAGTGATGTTGTTCTGACATGGTATTACAGTGCATTTGAGTTAACATAGCAAATGTTTGTTCAAACATTATCACTTTCTCTGTGATGGGAGAAAAAGCCCGTATACTGAATTAAATCGTGCATTTTTATTCCTATCTTTCAGAGTCCTAATCTTTGTGATGAATGTTATAGGAATAATATTTTAATATTCATTATTCTGGGTTAGGTCCAATACATGTAAAATTGATGAGTGTTTCTGTTGACTTCAGAAGAAACTGGAGTTAGCCTCTATAAGAAGTAGATTTTTGTTTTCATTTTTTGCCATTCTTTGGCTTTTCTGACATTTATCATGAAGGTGCTGTTTAAATATAAGGAATTAATGGGGATGCACATGTTTATCTGAAAGCATATGGGGAAAACGATGTGATGGAAAAGGGTTGTTAGCAAGGACCTGGGCAGAGAAGGAAAGATAGAATAATCTGAGTGTCTAAAGTTACAGTAGAGAAATGCATAATTAGCTTAAATGCATGAAAAGAATATTTCCCATTATTTGGTTTCTGGCTAAATAATGGGTTTCCCAACACTTGGGAAACCTTGTCAGAAAGAATGATACTTTTGTGCAGTTTTCACCCAGTACAGGAAGCATTATGAAATGTTTCAAGACATTATTCTGAGCAGAAATACCTGTGGCTTTATGTGTGAGAATTACAGTCAGCCCTCCACATTTGTGGGTTTCACTTTTGAGGATTTGTTTATTCATGGATTATTTGCAGCCGCCACTGCTGCCTCCCTGTGTCATTTTTAATAGGGCCTGCCAGCCTAGTGAGACTGAGAAACTACAAATGAGGCTTGAAAGTCCCTATTAAAAATGGTGTGGGACAGTAGTGGAGGTGGCAGTAAGCCTCACTAGCCACCTACTTCTGCCTTGTGAAGGAACCCTGATGCCTCAAAGGAATCCATGGTGGGTTTAATATGGTGATCATACTTTTTTGTGTGTTAAATGTGGTTTGGGAGGTCCTAGAGTTATTCATGGTTTTTCCACTTTCACAGGGGTCCTGTGCCCCTAACCCTAGCAAACATGGAGGGATGACTGTATAGGGTTTTGCGCACGTGCATGCAAACACACAAACACACACGCCACTGTGTTCAGAAAACTACTTGTGATTTTTTTCTCCCAAGATTGATGTTTTCTACACAAAAATGTAGTCTTCCACAACAGAAATCTTACCTCAAAAATTTTGTGCAAAAAAACCAGCCTTACACAAAACACAATTTAATTGAGAAGAACACTTTTACACTTTTTTCTCCCTAGGATTATTGGTGTGCAAGATTTTTGTTGTGCAAGTTTGCTTTTTTTTTTTGGTGCAGATTGAGAACAATATCTTTGTACATATTCCCACAGTTCTCCCAGAAAAACCTCACATATATTTTGTGTAGAATAATTTCCCAAAACACTTCATGATGTGTGAATGCTGCACAGGAAAATGCACAGAAATATTCATTTTCTCCAAAATAGGCAGAAAATTGTGGTAATCAGTCCTCCTTGTTTGTGCAGATGAAATGGTAAAACAGTTACATCCCTACAGACTTATACATGCAGATTACAAGTTTGCTGTATCTTGTGATTCCTGAAGTTTCAACCTGAAGTTTAACAGTGGCATGCCATCAGACTAAGGCAGAGCTAAGAAGTGTTACTTTTGTTGTAAAGTTACAAAACTAGGTCCTCTAGCTAGAAAATGTATGGACAAAAGTTGCTGGACTTGTTTGGCTTTACAACTGGTCTCCTGAGCATAATTATGGCATAAGTCTAACTGGGACTTATTTCTGAGAAAATATGTGGAATGTTGGGGACACACCTCTGTTAGGGGAATTAAAGAGATTCCTGCAAGGGATTAATGTGGGTGGGGAAGGATTGATATGGGTCAAGAAGTCCCATTAGTCAAGTACAAAGAATTTGTAAAGTATGTAGTAAAACAGAACATAAATTTCAACATACTGAAGTCAATATTTTACATAAAATTAATATAATGTAGTGGAGCCATTTATCAAGTGTTGATTTTCATCCAAATGTTCATTATCAGTGCAAGATATTTTTACATCTCCCTCTCCTTGTATTTTTCTGATTTTGCAAAAAAATAAAAATCAGCTCTCTGTTTTCATCAAAATCCTGTGTAAAACCCCCTAAAAACTGAGTTAGAAATCTCTGTAGAATTGTGAGGTCTCAGAGTTAGTTCAAATGTACCACTCAAGGAAGCCACCAAGCCTTGAAGGCAAAGGAGCTTTGTAATTCCTGAGGTTGTCTGTTAATGCCTGGAGAAAGTCTCCTGTCTAGTGGAGGTAAAGCTTGTGCAAAGCCCCTTCGTAGAGTCATTCTAAGTTCCTTGCAATTCATGTGACTTATGTAGGCTTTAGAGTAGGATTGTGTCCAACCTATTGCCAGTGCTTTGACCTGCAGCACTGAGGTCAAATATGTGCAGATCCAGATAGAGTTATTTTGAGATATAGGAAAAAAACACTAGCCATTTGGGCACTTGGATAAAGAGCCAGGTTTCTGCATTTTGCATCTTCTGCAATGGTTCGTGCTTTTTTTTTTTGGTTCTTGGACAGTGGCAGGTATAATATTGCCACTGATTTTTCTCAATGCCATTAGCAACAATAATGTAAATATGTTTTTAAATTGTACTGTTTAGATGTTAGCTGCCTTGAGTCACATGGTTGGAAGAAAGGTAGGATATAAATAAATAAATAGCCATCCACATATATATATATATCACCGTGTAAGCACATTCTTATGTGTGCTTACTTGGTCACAAGTCCCATTAAATCAAGAGGGGCAAAATGCAGACTTGTGGCCACATGTGGCTCCCTAAATCTAAATTTGTGTCCTTTAACTCCTTTGGACTCCCTGCACTGGGAGACCCTGGGAGACCAGGGTTTGGATACCTGCTCAGCCATGGAAACCCTCTGGGTGACTTGGAGAACCCTATGAGAGGTTTGCCTTAGGGCTGCCATGCGTGAAAGTGCACAACAACAGATGGAGTCTCTTCATTTGGGGCACTCTAGTCCCCAGAAACACTGTACCCACTCCTGTGTTAATTGAAGCTTACTCCAGGAAAGTTCATGGAGTCTTGCAGACTAATAATTTCATTTTGGATTTAGGAATGGGAAATATGTTTTGAAGCATCAGTTTTAACCTTCATGGTACGTTGCTGAAGTAAATGAAAATAAATAAGTTGTTTTCTGGCAGAAAAATAAATAACACTATTTGCCACAGATATGTGCTGATCTAAATCACTATTCAAATATTTTTGTATGCATTTATGCGTATTTCTATACAGGTATGTATATGTCTCTTTTTCTCTGGCATATATGTGTGTGTGTATGTAAGTGTGTATGCATTTGTGTATATGTCTTGTGTGAGAATAATAACTGAAGTAGTGAAATTAATGGGTGGTTATCAATGTTAAGAGTTTGCACAATCCAAATATGTCTGGAAAAACTATATAGGGTAACCTAGAAGATAATTACAGAAAATATAAAGGAACAGCATTTAACACAGAAATTAAGATGTCAAAAAGGATATCATCCTTGATGCCATAATTCTAGTCATATTTTCAGGCAGGTGAACCAGAAAATTTTAAAATAATTGCTTTGGTATGAAACTGAAGCCATCTGTGCATTGCTATAAAATGCAGCAGAATTCTTTACTTCCAAAATATGTGACTGGAGTCTGAGTTACCAATAAATGACCAGGAGAAAGAACTTGGTGTCTTGGTGGATAGTGAAATGAAAATATTGACCCAGTATAAAAAAGGCAAATTCTATATTAGGGATTATTGGGAAGGGAATCAAAAATTGCCATTATTATGATTTGTTGTTGTTGTTGTATGCCTTCAAGTTCTTTCTGACTTATGGCTTCCCTAAGGTGAACCTATCATGGGGTTTTCTTGGCGAGATTTGTTCACCGGTATCTTGCCTTTGCCTTCTTCTGAGGCTGAAAGAGTGTGACTTGGCCAAGGTCAACCAGTAGGTTTCTGTGGTTGAGCAGACATTCAAACCCTGATCTCCAGACTTGTAATCCGACACTCAAACCTTTGTACCATACTGGCTATGTATTATCATAATGCTTTCAAGGCAAATCTACAGTTTTACCAAGCTTGGAATATTACAGAAATGGGGATTTTGTTTTTTGGACTACAGTTCTCAGAATCTGACAGTCAGCATGGCCAGAGGTCATCCTATCTGAGAGATTCTGAGACTTGTTTTCCAAAAAGGTAATGTTCTCAATGTCTGAATACTAAGTACAGTTTTTGTCACTGACCTTCAGAAATTGTAAAACTGGAGGGTGGTGACAGAAAGGGAGAACTAAATTGATCTTTGAGTCAGAGCAATGCTTCTGTGAAGGAAGGTAATAACATTACTTCCAGTGGGTAACAGGGGGCATGATAGAGGTATATGAAACTGTGCGATGTGGACAAAAATTAGTAGGGAAAATGTGTTCTTCCTACAATGAAAATGTGAGAGGGAAGCACGTCTTCATACAGACATAGATAAAATTATGGAATTTCCTGTGATGAGATGTAGGAACAGCCACCAGCTTTTAAAAGGTATTTGACAAATTAATGGTGGGTAAGGCTACTAACCATTGTGGTTGTATGTTACCTCCAGTATCAGGGACAGTATGCTCTTTAAATGGCTACTGAAGAAGAAACACAGGAACATACTTGTACATGCTAGCACCATAAATGGATAGGTGTATGTCAACTCAGAGTAGTATGTGTCTGAATGCCAGTTGCTTGCAAATGTGAAAAGGAGGTCCCTGTTACATTTGTGACTGACCTGTGGTTAGAGATAGGGGTGTGTCAGGTCTATTGTAAGCCATCAGACCTGTAGCTCACTAAAAATGGTTTTGTTGGAGTGACTACTGTACCCTAAAGTGTGATTGCTACAAATAGCAACTTTTTTGGTTGAGAGAAGGCTGTGATTTTTTTTGAAAGGAAAATCCTATGAAGGAAAATACCTAAATTTCTCCAGCTGTACCACAGGGAGACACATCTCTTGCTGTTAGTTTTTGGCCTGATTTTGTTTTTGAAAGAGGAGAATCCCTGGTTTGGGATTCAAATACATAAACATTACATGTCTACTTGGACTCCTAATTAATGTTTCATTTTGAAACTAATACATACTACAAGTACAAAATTTACAGCATATTCCTATCTCTGTATATATACCTGGATGTAAATCTAATTTATTTTAGTGGGACTTACTCTAAGGTAAAAGTGAATTGGTATTCCAGTCATATATAAACCTCTATAAAAAGGTTTAAAAGACAAACCTTAAAAAGTCTTTCAGGAAGTTCTGGAATGAGAATATTTTTGACACTGGGTATTATGAGCAGAAAATGTGGTGTGTGTATGGAAAAGGAATTAGATTAGATACCACTGAAGAAGCCAGCTATACCACACTTTAGACATTTACAGAACAGAAATGTGGAATGTATAGCCCTCCAGATTTTGTTGGATTGTAATTTATTGTAGTTGATCAACATTTAGCTACCCACATGTTCCCATCCCTGTTATAAAGTCTAGGTTAAAAAAAACAAACTAAAGCCAACTATTTTGTTGGTAAATGGCATGGCATGCAGCGAATGCTCCCATGAGATTGTGGTACACACTGTCTTGCAATATAACTGTGCCAGTCATATCTGATCTGGACACAGCAATATTTTCCCCAAGCCCTAGGACATGGCATTCTTCATTTCCTATTGGCTGTGTGCCTGGCCCTATCCAGACACCTGGGGTTCTCTTTTCTTCCTCTAAGTCTTTCTAGGAGAGAAGGCTGCCCAAACAAAGACCATTGCTGTAATTCTTCCAGGTCCTAATTTGCCTGGATAATAAGGATCTTCTCTTTGATCATACTAAGGTCATTGCCCCCCAAAAGTAAAATGAGCATTTTGAGTGCCACACCCCTCCTTTCCTGCAGCAGGAAAGGAAGGAAGCCGAATCAATCAAATCACACTGGCTCAACCACTCAATTGTGCTGGTTGACGACAACTCCAACTGGGGATTGGCTGCTGAATTCTGGTCCCAAAAGGCTTATGAATATATGTGGCTTTCTGTGATGACCTGGACACACTCTACCAAATGTCTCAAACCTAGAAACTGCTGTTTCTAGGTTCCTGACTAACTGCTGTTAGTCAGGAAGGGGGCAAACATATCTTTTAAAATGCTGTGATTTGCACTTACTCATCTTCTTTATGTCCTGAGCTGGGATGCCCAAACAAGCTGCTATGGAAACAGTGCCAGTCCTAAATGAGTGGAATCCAAATTTTGCTTCTTCCAAACCTGTAATCTTAAGGGCTTTGCAAGTTACTGCTCAAAACTGAGATTTTGTCCTTGGTCCATAACCAGACTGCAATCATTATTGGAGGGGGGAACCTCCAAGAATGTAAGGTCTCTAGTTATACTGGCTGCCCTCCACTCTTCAGGCCACAAATTGGCACCCTGATGCCAACCAAAGGCTGTATCCCAAAGGCTATAACCCCAGCAACATTCAATTAAACTTAGAATTCCGTTCCTGGCTTCCTAACTTCCTTTCAGAAGGGAATCCAAATATACTTGCTGGTCCTCCCGTGTCTCAGCTGTGACTCTACACCTCTGCCTTAATGTCACTAGGCCCTTCATGGCTTCACACAGGCAGCACAAGAAGGCCCTGCCTGGCCCAAAAACCCAGCAGGCAAAGTTCAAATTCCCGGAGCTCCCTAAGTATGACCTTCCTGTTCCCCAGAAAGGTGTCAACCTTAGATTTCAGATCCACCAGTTTTGCCCCAGGAAGATGACGAAACTGGCCCAGCATGTCAATTTTTATACCCAAGAAGACTAACATTGGTTCCACTAAAGGAACTCCCATATCCTGTGTGAGGCATATAGTGGTAGTCATAAGAAATTGACATTTCTTGCTGCCTGTGGAGCCTGCCAGAAGAAAATCATCTAAATATGGACTGTAGACCCTAACCCAGAAGCTTGCCTGAAGATCACTCAGAGAATGAACTTAATTTCTCAAAGACTGAGCATGCTATTAAGCATCCCATAGGCAGAGCATGGGCCATATAAAACCTGCCCTCTAAACACAGGAGTTCAGAATCACTTCCTGAGTTTGGCTCCCACTCCACACCAATGCACCACCCTAACTGCATCATCTTTGCCAAACTGAGTATTAACCTTCTTGGGAACAATATTCAGACGTGAAACCCTCAAATTTGGAACTGGGATCTGGCTGAATGAGCCAATCATTTTGCTTCCAAACTTCCTTCTCTGTTATCCAGTGTACAGTCTCTTCTAAACCACAAACTGATTTCAGGTTGCAGGGTCTGAAGGCTCTAATACCCACAAACCGATTTGAAACCCCAAACACATGCACTCTGCATCATCCCTTCTAAAATAATGCTCTGACCACTGACATAGCTGTGAGAACTTAATTGGACTGTGTCCCTTTTCCAGGTGTGAACACTGTTCTGCATCCCTTTTTGGTCTGGCTATCACGCCTCCACCCCTGCTGTGTGTCTTGACATAAACCATAAATACATGGGTTCCATTGGAGAGAGAGCACTTGTACTTGTAGCTGCAGGGCTGTCTGTTACATATGTCCTGTGTACCAAACTCCCAACACGGGAGCCAGGGTTGAACTCTCCCCAAGGATTGGAGGTTACAGCTGGTTAAATAACCACTGTTTGAACACTCCTTCTGGTTTGCTCTGTGTGGCATCATGACTTGAAGCCAAAATGGTGGCTGTTGCTCATCCTATCTATCCTATCTAACCAAGGAATTAATAGCCACTCTCATCCAGAAAGCCGGGTCATATTGTAGCCAGGCCAGTCCCTTGAAATCAATATAGGCCATGTAAATTATGTCAATATGTTGAAATAGGGCTTTGGAGCACCAAGGCTGTGCTTTGACTAAAACACTGGCATAGATGACGAAACCTGGCAGCCAGCTACTTTAATTCCTGTCCACCTTCTTCTTCCCCTTTCCATATATGTTTCTTAGTAGCCATAAGTAAACAATCCCTCAGTGGGTGTGACTGGTGCCCATACAGTAAAGCCTGAAGCAGAACTGAATTGTAGCTGATATCTGGGCATGCTGGGTATGGCCACACCCCACCTGATAACGTAGCAGACTGTGTGAGGAACCAACTGGCTAATCTACCACATGGGGCAGACAAAGGCATTGCAGATCCCACACTGTAAGATACCAGTGGTACAAAATAAGGCCATCCAGCAATAGTATGACTGGTGGGCCAGTATTCATCACCACTGAGTATGTGTCCTTTAGATGGCCCTGAAGCTCCCTGCATGCGAATACACGCATCACAGATCTACCTCTTCTTGAGCTGGGATGCTGAATCCTCTTGTGCTGGTCTTTAGCCCAGTCCAGCCTACTTGAGAATCTTCTCTGTGATGTGAGCTTTCTTCAGTTTCTTAATCTCCTGTGGTCTCCTTACCAACAGCCTTGACCTGGTCAAGAGGAGGAACAAGCCTAGCCTTCCCCAAAGTCTCAAGGCTTAATAAGACCATGACCAAATCTTAGTCCTCATATTCTTCTACGGATGCCTTAGGCAACTTTCCAAGTCAGTCAAGTCTCCCCACCTGAAGGATGAAAGAATATAATGCTAAGATTTTTAAAGTACAACCACAGTACAAAATAAAACCAGCTCCATAGTATGTATATCTGGTACTATATATAATATCCAAATGGCTGAAAATGGTCTAAGAAAGCAATGGGAAGGATGTGGATAGACCCTCTGAAGGAATTGCAGTGCTAAAGGAGTAGGCTGCTGAAGGCCTGGATGGCCTAGTAAGGGATGAGTAGACCCTTGCCACATAATAGTCCTACTAAGGAGGAAGTGCTAGGCCTCTGTCAAATAATCTCAGTCAATAGCAAGCCAAGCTAGATCTGTAGGTCCAAAGGGGTAGGGAGATGCAGGCCCACCAGAAGTACAAAAACCCCTAAGGCCTAACAAACACCCAAATGGCATGTCACTGGCGGCCTGAACAGGCCTGCTGAAGGATTTGGCCATCCTGGGCCCATGCGTTAACTATAGGGTGCCCAAACCAGCCTGTTCCTCAGTGTTGCAGGGGTGCTGTGCTACTACCACCAGACTAGGAGGCCTCCAGACAGCAGTGAACTCACTCAGACCAAATTGCACCCCCTAATTCTTTGTTTGTGGTGAAGATGTCAAGCTGCCTTGCTGTTATTTATCCTGCTTGGTGCCGCTGTGCCAAACCAAATTGGAAAGTCTTCCCCAAAGTACCTGCATTTGTGACCTTCTCATCTAGGTATGCACCATGATAGAGGCCAAGCTGGGGGTGGCGGAGGCTTATATGGCCTCTCACTCTGCTCCTCAATGTCAGTGCAAAGTGACAGAAGTGTCAGCTGCCAGTTCCACCTCTTCCAGGGGCCATACACATTTACCCTGCTTCCCTAGACCAGAGAGTTACAGAAGGGTGAGTACGTTAATATAGGTGTATATTAGAGTATTAGAGCTTTGGTTACCTTGTAACTGGGTGGAATGAATATTTCTCTGTTGTTTCTACTAGAAGACGTTCTGTTGGTGAGGGAGGTCTTTTGTGTACTGGCCTACAAGAGAGAATCCAGACCACTCAAAAGCCCACTGTATACCATTTGCCCAGCATTGCAGTTAGCTTCACTCTGGCTTGAATACTCTAATTAATGCACATACAGTAGTGGTAATATTGGCCTTGTTTTTCCAGTGATAATGTTCAGTTTGTTCATCCCATGGTTGTAGACAGGATTCCTGGAGAGGCATCAGCCACTACAATTATGTTAGACCCTTGCCTTTCATGACTAATTAAAAAAGAAAAGAAAAAAGAGGGTGAATAGCTGAGTGGGTAGAGGAATTGGTCAGTTCCTTACTAAAACAAGACAGCATTTTTGCATGCCTAAAGGAGGCAGTTAAAGGATCACTGTCCAACAAAGAGAAATAAGATGTTATCAGAAGATATTGTTATATCTGATAACTGCTGCAAGATTGATATATGTACAATATTGGGAAGAAAGGAAATATATTGATATAAAAGAATGGAAATTAAAAGCCCTGGATATGGTAGAGACAGAAAAGTTAACATTTTCTTTGAAACATAAACCTATCCAGAACTTTGAAAGGGAATGAAGAGAAGTTTTGAACTGGTTAAAGATATAGAATAAGAAAGGGAAAGGAACAAAGAAAGATGCAAGCAATGCAATGTAACAATGTGATAAGGTAATATAACAAAGCAAATATAAGGAAATGTAACAATGTAATATAATAAGGTAATGCAACAAAGCAACACTGTAATGATGTAAGATGTAACAATGTAAGACCATCTTCTTTGAGTAAGCAGTAACTATGTATGAATGGAATGAAAACAAGCAGATTTCAACTGGAAAGTAAGCTAGGAAGTGGGGAGGGTTGTTGTTTTTTAGTTTTAATTATAAATTTCAATATATATATATATATAAAATAAAGGATCACTGTTGAAAAAAAAACTGTTTTGGAGACCACCTATTAGACAGTGACTGGACAGTTTCCAGCTTTCCATTTCTGGACAGGTTTCTGGAGGCCTGCCAGCTCCAGGAACTCCTAGATGAGATAAATTATCTACATCTATTTCAATCTGGTTTTAGACCTGGCTATGGAACAAAGAATACTTTGGTTACCTTGGAACTGGGCAGGATGAATATTTCTCTGCTGTTTCTACTAGACCTCTTAGCAGCTTTCAGTACCATTTACCATGGCTGCCTTGCTGGATTGGGATCTGGATACACTGTCATACCATGGTTACGTGCTTCCTGTTCTGCAGAAAGTGGTTCTGAGGAACTCTTTTTGATCCCTTGGCCATTAGCTCCTGTGCTGGTCCAAAGATCAGTTCTGTCCCCCATGCTGTATGAAACTGCTGGGAGGGGGGTTCATGCAGTGCAGTCAGTATGCAGGTGACAGCTAACTCTGTTACTCTTATTCAGTTCAATCAAATGAAGTTGTGTTGCTTCTAAACTGGTGCTTGTCTTCGCTAATGGACTATATGAAAGTGAAAAAATTGAAACAATCCAGACAAGACAGATGATCAGATCAGGGAACAGGAAAACATGAAGCTAGATTGTTAACTGGAATAGGCTACAGGAAGTACACAACTCCCTTGTTGCAACAGGTCCACTGGCTACTGGTTTGTTTTTGCTCATATTTCAAAGTGCTGGCTATGATCTATAAAGCCCTGTGTGGCTTGGGTCTAGATTATCTGAAGGAGTGTATTTTCCTTTGTGAGCCTGCTCATGTTTTGAGATCTTTAAGAACGACTCATCTCTTTTGTCCAATCGCCTCAAAGGTACAGCTGGTACAAAATTGGGAGAGGGTCCTCTTAGTGCATGCTTCCAAGCTCTGGAACTCCCTTCCTAGAGAAGCTAGACTGGTGCCCTCTTTGCTTTTCTTTGTTAGGCAGAAAAAGACTTTTTTATTTTGTTTTGATATGTGTCTGAGAACAGATTGATCATGAGGAAAGGACTTTTAGGAATATGTTATATTCAGTTTCCAATTTCAGTAATATATCATGGTCACAGACCGGCAAATATGCTATATTGTCTATACTTGTTTCTTTTTTTTAAATGGTAATACTTTTTTTTAAATCCTGGCAATTGTTTAATTATATTTTAACCTTTACGTGATGCAATTTTTATCTACATGTTTTAAGTTTTGTATGCTGCCTTGAGTCCCAGGGCTGAGGAAGAGACAAGATAAAAATAAAATAATAAATAATAAGAAAATGATAAGTAATAATAAAAATAAAAGGCATATTTGTTAATACTAGTAGCTCTGCACAGACTGGTAATGTGCTGCAACATAATATGGTATTATTTTTATTTAAAAGACAAATGTATTATATGTCCCTTAACAAGAGGGAAATTTCTTCCTGAGAAAATATGTTTTAACATCAGGTTAACAGATCTTGATCATCCTTGCAATCATAATAATGCTAAGAGCTAAGCAAGCTTAAACTGTAAAACTGCATATATTCACAATATTTTCTTTGTCTTTTCTCTCCTCTCTTCTTTCATTTTTTTAAAGCTGGTATTGATAATCAGTTTTTTAAAATATTTATTAATTGTTCTAGAGTATCAGGAATGCAGAAACTATTATAAAGCATGACATGGTGGTAGCATGTGGGAGCAGGGGAAGAAGTATTAGTTGAATGGAATGCAATACAAATGATCATCTAAAGGAGACACCTGCAGGACCATTTAGTCCAGAGTCTCAAATTATCTAGCCATACAACTGGGAATTAAATTGTTACAAAGAATGTCCTTTAAACCATTTAGCTCCATAGAATAGCTTGGCTTCCTCTCACCTCACTCCATACCTTAAAACCCTTTTGCATTTCTTTAATTTTTTAAAAATTAATATTCATACATAAGAATATTACATTCTTACTCATAAGCTGTCATTCTGTCTGTGAGTTCCTGCAGTGCATCACATCTTAATGTACAATACAGTCACTTTATGCTGGACTTTTGCAAACATCTTGTAAGTGCTGAATTTAAATCAATATGGGTCCCCCTCCCGCTTGGGTTAACAAAGGCTCTGTAGAGGGAAAATAGAATGAGATCTATTGTTTAGTTATAACCTTCTTTTTCATTCTTCCACACTTGCTGTTGCAGGCAAATTTCTCCTCTTACCTGCCCCTCAAATGTTAAAAGTTGAAAGGGATTTTTATTCTTAAGAAACATAGTGTGAAACTCTAATTCTAATCTTTTAGTAATATTTGGATCATAACAGAAGACATGTTTGTTTTAGCTATTCATGAAGAATCTTTGCTTAAAATATTAATATTGCTACATAGTGGGTTTTCTGATTTGTGTGTACAAAGATTTGCATTATATTAATTTTTCCTTTCCTTAAGATTATATGCTTATTATTTTAATGGCAGTGAAAATTGCTGACAAAATCTGTGTTTTACCCTATTCATCTTGTCCGTGTCAAAATAAGGGAGGGATGACAGTGTAATATAGAAAATGAGGAGGAAGGCGAGAGGAAGGGGGAGGCAGCAGCAAGAGCTCTGGGGGGCTTGGGAGAATGTCATTGGGAGGTTCCCATCCTGGGTTGTTCCATACCCTCTAATCCCTATCACAGTTTCTTTATCCATCCGTTTGCCACGTCTCTCTGGACCTAATCCACATAGTGGCCCTTTTTGCACATTACCTGCTTGCGGAGGTGGGGGGTGCTGTTTGCACAAGCAGCCTCTTGCACGAGGCACTCACATCGCCCCTCCATTCTACCGCAGCTGGGTTTTCAGTTGCACGACCGTCGCGCTAGCGCCCTGCCCCTTCCTTCTGCAGTGCAGTCTGGGAGCTGTAGGCTGTGCTGGGGGAAGGAAGCGTGACCGCCCTGGCTCGCCAACGCACCACATGCAGGTAAATGCGTGAGGGCGCCGCGAGCATTGCGCATACGCGCAGTATTTTTGGTTTAAAGCCAAAAATAAGAAAATGCGCACGTGCCCCGCTTTAGGTTCCTGAGCGTCACATGAGTGGGAGTGCGTCGTACGGACCGACGCTCCCATTCACACGACGCTCAAGGGGCGCTCGCTGGAAAAAAAATGTGTGCGAAAAGGGTCGGTGTTCTGGAGAACAAGGGCAAGAGAAGTGAACGTAGGTGCTAGGGATTTTATTTCTTCATTTATTAAAATATTAATATCTTGCTTTGTATCACAGGACCTCAGGGCAGTACACAGATATAATTCATTTTAAAAAAATGCATGGGATGAGGAAATCTGTTTTACTTTTGCTTTCCCTGCTTTCTAAGGCTAAAGAAGAGCTTGGGTGAACTCAAAAGCTTGTCTGTGTTATTTTAGTGGTCAAGTAAAGATATTATTCAACTCTGAGTTTTCTTTCAATTCAGGAATCCCTTATTTGTTGTTATTGTTTGCCTCCTAGTTGATCCCAGCTTAGGGAAAACCGTAGGATTTTCTAGGCAAGAGGTATTCAGAGGAGGTTGGCCACTGCCTTCCTCTAAGGTAATTTCTGCACTACCCTGTTATAGTGCTACTGTTCCACTTTCAACATTCTATGGAATCCTGGGGTTTGCAGTTTAGGGAGGGGCATTTAGAATTCTTAGCCAGAGAGCTCTTTGGCCTCAGCAAACTACAAGCCCCAGAATTCCATAAGAGGTTGAAAGTGGAATAATAGCACTAAAACAGTGTAGGGCGGAAGTGGCCTTAGTCTTAGAAAATATGATTTTCCAAAGGTCATCCAGTAGGGTTTCATGGCTAAGCAGGGATTCAAAACCTGGTCTCCTGAAGATGCAGTCCAGCACTCAAATGAGTACACCATGCTGGCTCACCATACAAATACCGTTTTTTTGTTGTTTGTTTTTGTTTGCTATTGGGAATGCTATTATTAGCCCCATGAGGCAGGATCTGCTTGCACAGGAATGTCTGTGTCCCAGGGGGCTGTGATTCAGATAGGATTCCATCTGCTTCCAGCCAATAGGTATGACACCCAACTGACTTTTACTTCAACTGACTTTTCCACCTAGTGCAACATAAATACTGTTGTGTTGTTTTTGTATTCCTGTTCTAAGCCATTTCAAGGCAATGGACAGATCTGTAGGGATTACAGTCAGGCTTTTGACTACAGAGGTGAGAAAAATTGTAAACCAATACTTTTTATTCTTCATTGAATCTGCAGTCTTCACATGCACGTCAGTCCGCCTACAGAGACAGTATCCAGTATATCTGGCCAGGTTTTTGGATAGTTTATTTCTTCCCCCATCTTCCTTCTAAGCTTGAAGAATGGTTCTAGTTGACTTGAAAGCTCACTGCATTTGTAACATCTTAGTGATTCAATAAAGACATTACTCAGCTCTCAGTAAAGCAGAAAGCAGTAAGGAAAGAGGAAGATTGCAGTACAGATGGACTGGTTCAATCAAGGAAGCCAAGGACCTGAGTTTGCACAATGTTAGTGCAACAGATGATAAACCCTTTGAGGTCTCTCAGGCCATTTCCGCACTAGACTTTTATAGCGCTTTTATTCCACTTTCAACATCCTATGGGATCCTGGGGTTTGTCGTTTCGGGAAGTGCCAGCCAACCCCTTCAAAACTGCAAACCCCAGGATTCCATAGGATGTTGAAAGTGAAATAATAGCACTATAGCAGTCTAGTATGGAAATGGCTTCATTCATAGGGTTGCCATAAGTTAAAGTCAATAGCAGATATAAGAGTTGAATTAGTTTATTTTGCTCTCCTGCATTTGAATTTTTTAAACCTCAACCTGTTTCCATCCTATATATATCAAATTTGTGAGTTTTGGTAAATTCTTCCAACAAAATTATTCTCTGCTTAAACCAGTTTAGTATGTATAGCTGTTCCCAAATCAGTGTTCCAAATACAGAATTTCAAAGCCAGAATTAAGAGTGATCCCCTCAAATTGCTGGACCAGAATAGACAAACTCTGTTTCATTTGCCCTCTTTTGTGAATTTTTTCACATCTCATATAGGAAGACGTGTATCAATGTTGGAAAACACTTGTCAAAACAAAAACAATTTTCACCTTTCCCTATTGGCTGCTGTATCTTCTTGCTCTGGTCATCACTCATTTGCCTGGAGAGAGTGGGTGAATAGGGAGTAGTGCCAGAGATGAAGAGTGAACAAGTCAGCAGGCTCTGAGCTTTAACAGTGGGTCCCCTGCTGGGGTATAGGCTTTGGCAAATGCCCGGTGATGCTAACCCCTGATGCTGGCCCTGCATTGAATCATTAAAATGTATGTTAAATCCTGTTCTTTAATCTTTGATTCTGTGATTTTGTCCTCATCTTCTCTGCAGGAGAGAGTTCAGAAGTCATTCACTAAATGTCTGAAAATAATTATAGCAAATTAAGAAAACAATGTTTATGTTCCATTTGCTCCTGAAATTAATAGTGAAGTGACTGGAAGAAAGGCAACTAATTGCAGGGTTGTTATGCAGTTTCATTGAGAGATGTAAAAATAAGGGGGATACAGTCAGGAATGAAGTGCCAGTAAAGAGTTAGGAAGTGGAGCTGAATAACATTATACCTCAAAAAAATACAACTGTAAATGACAAAAGTTGTCTGGGCAATCTTCAGACACTTTGGCCATGATCACACTAACAGTTTCTACACTTACAAACATTTTATGTATCTTAACTCCTGCTTGGTTTTCATGGAAATGGTTCATATGGTGAGAATGGCAGTGGCAATGGTGACACAGTTGCATTAGGTTAGTGCTGCTCCTTACCCTATGAGATTTGCCCTGCAGTATTTAGTCTTAGTTCTTTTCAACTCTGGATTCACTGTCTGAAATATAATATGCTTGTGTATTCAAATAGTCTATTAATATTCAGAGTTGCAGATTTCTATTCATATTCAAATTTTTTGTGCACATTTGTGTCATCTTTCTTCATTTTAGTGATATGGATATTAATGTCCTAATGTTTTGGTTTCAGTGGGAATATTCCATTGTGTCTACCATGGCACTGCATTTCTGTGGTAGTGGCTTCATGTGCTCCTGTGAGGCAAGAGGCTGTTTTGACCATAATAGTTCTGCTGGTAATGTATCCCATCTTAGACAGGCTGCGGAGCCAGACTAAATATGTCAAACAGCTACAGGGCTAGCAGTAGTGGGGAGTGACACTGGTGGAGGATCTCTCATAACATCTGCAGTGGCACCACAGCTGGCACCTGTCACTATTGTGCAGAAGGAAGTACAGAAACTGAAAGTCTTTTACCACACAAACCCTATGGTGAGACAGTCCAAAATGAAACAGGAGATAGGGCCAGAAGCTATTGGGTACAGCAAAGGACAATGATTAGTATGCAATAATTCCATTCTGGTTACATTTTGCAGGGTAAGGTCAGTAGAAATGGGTATGTCGTCTTTTCGGGGAAGTTTCACCATAACTTTTCCTCTCATTGGGGAAAATCTGGGAAGTTCCCAAGATATTCGGGGTTTCCCTGAACAGAGCTGGAAAACCACTGTCTCATAACTTCTGTCAGACTAGATTTAGCTATAGGCATCCATATGTGCTGCCTTTGAAGACAGTCTAGGTTGGAAATTCCAGTGAGGTTGTGTTTGAAAGACTTCAACTGATATGCATTACTTTGGCTTATCATTGGATAAGGACAGGCTATAGAAAGTATATACTCTTATTCACTGGTGCTGATGATGACCTTTAAAACCTTGTATCAGGATTTGGGAACCTGTGGCTTTCCAGGTGTTATTCGTCAGCAACTTCTGTCTTGCTTACTATTTGGATAGGCTGGCTGGAAATGGTGGAAATTGGAAACAAGCACCTGGGGGGCCATATTTTCCTCTGTCACACTCGACATGATCTGCAGTGTGCATAACTTAGCCAATATAGAACTTCTCTGCACTGTCAGATTTTTGGGCGAGGACACTGTTCCATGTCCCATTTCTCATAGACATGTATCGAAAGCATATCTAGCTACCATTCTACTGGTTGAAAGAGTGTCTTTTCTAGTACTTGTCCTGTATTGACATCTTTTTGGTTGCAAGTTAAGCGGGCACATGTTTACTTTGATACTGATTTTAAATATTAACCATTTAGGGTTTTTAAGGGATCTTTTATTGTGATTTGCTTTATTTATGACTGTGCAATGCTTTAGATGTTGATATAGTGACAGTGAATTAATGGAATCTTGAAATAAGTGGAAACATCTACAACATACAATTAATAGAAAGCGTTCTGATTTGAAGACAGGTGTAGTGCAGGACCAACAGCTATATTATCATCATCCATCTAATAATAGTTATCATAAATTTTAGGCAGAAAATCAGGATATTAATTTAATAAATAAGTAAATAAGCACGTTTGTAGAAGTGATAGCAAGATCCTAAAAATGGTGCTATAATTCCATTTTAATTGCTGTGGTTTCATCATATGGAATCCTGGGATTTGCAGTTTAGAAAGAGGTATTTAGAATTCTCATTCCAGGAATTTTCATGCCACAACAAACTACAAACCCCAGGATTCCACAGAGTATAACCACGACAATGAAAGTGGAATCACAGTGTCGTCATTGTGTAGTATGAAAACTTCCTGTATATGAAAGTAAGCACTCTGACTTACCCAGAGGTGATTTTGCTCGCTTGGACTGGTCTTAAGTTAAAAGAAAAGAAAAGAAAAGAAAAGAAAAGAAAGAAAGGTAAAGAACAGCATCCTTCCTTGACTAGCAGTACTTACTAGGAATAAGAAAGAACTATGTATGATCCATATTTTAATGGGGATATAGCACTTCCTGAGCCCACATGTGAAACTGAATGCAGTTGTACCTCAGTACCTTGATTTTGATACTTTTCTACATTTTAGGATGCAGCTTTCCATTGAAAAATGCATGCAAAAACGTGTACTTTCTAGGAAAGTAGACACAAAAATGTGTTTACTGCTGAAAATAATATTAAAATGTTTATTAGAGAAAACAGATTGTAAAAAAATGTATATATTTGGAAAAATTGTATACAGAAAAGCTTTATGAGGAGTGTGTAAAAGTGTGTACAAGTGTTCAACTGGACTTAAAAATGCACAAACTAATGCAGAGATGGAACAAATTGAGCTAAGGGCTTGAAAATCTGAAAAAAAACTGAGGTGAAATGGCCTCTTTTATATTTAACTCTGTTTCCAAATGGAATTTGTGGTAGACAGAGGGGTATAGGGGGCCAGTAGTAGCCCCAATCGCATGAAAGATTGGGGCTATTACTGCCCCCCCATACCCCTCTGTCTACCACAGGTGCAACTATTTCCTCTCTAAGGACCAGGAAGGAGTGCTCAGATCACACTGCAAAAGTCTTGGTAGATTTGTTATTGTGAGCTTCAGCTATTTGTTCAGTTGATCAGGTAGCATTCAATTCTGGCTGTGCAGATGAAGAACAGGTTATGTCTGGTTATGTCTTTGACTGGATTCAATTTTTTTTATTATTCTTTGTGACCTTTTGTATCCTGAAATTGTATTTCTGTTTGTTGAATAGCAAAGCAAACTCTCTCTCCTCAGTTCCGCAAAGGGAGTTAACAGACATGAGAAGGATTTGCTTGCAGAACAGCAAATGTAAGCCTAGATCAAAAACCAGATGCAGTTAATCCTCAGAGTTATTTTGCAACAAATTATGCTGGTGTTAATTTAGAATCTAAGGCTTGTGTTCAGTTTTAAGAACCAATGTTTAAGGTATCCTTGGTGTAAAAGGAACAAAACTCCACTGATCCTTTCAATAAGTGTGTAGCCAACTTGAAAAGGCAACATCATAGTACCAACAATTACCCTTAATGGGTACTACCACTTCTTTTTCTTCAGTTGCTAATTGTCTGGAATAAGAATGGGATTCATACAATAACCTATTGATATTGTTGGACTGCAACTGCCATCATCTTCGGACAGGATGTACAGTTGTGAGGAATGCTGGGAGTTACAGTACAATAATATTTATGAACCAACAATGGCCAGCTCCATTGTGCAAAGTTCAAATAAATATCTCTGTCTAGTTAGTATTTCTCCAACTAATACATTTTGGCCTGAACCTTATTGTTAGGCCTATCTAGAGCAGATCCATTGGAACAATTGGATTTGCTTATGTGTTGATTCATCACACAACAACTGATCAAAAAGGTCTGTTGTAGTTGGGAGTGATTAACAGGATTCCAAGCTCTCCCTGTGTGTGTCCTCCAACTACAAGGTAATTACAACTTTAAACCTTATTTATTTATTTTCAAAATATTAAGTTCAGCCCATTAAAATACATTTTGCTGTATCTAGTTACAAGACATTAGTGTTTGGGTGTGTAATGGTAATGCAATAAGCTGACCATATTTATCTTTCTACAATTGTTCTTCCCATGCAAAGCTGTCAGATAGATTGGCTATATAATTCTTCTTCCCATGAAATAATATGATAAGGACCTTGGTATCAAATTGAATGCTTTACTGGAACTAGCATTTGGAATCTTTCATGCATGGGCCAGAATTGTTTTACAATAACGGTATTGTTTGGTGACAAACATACTCATTTTCTAACATCCATCAATTATGCTTTAATGGTATATATTAAATTGCTAGCCATTGGTTTCCATCTCAGCTGTAATCCACTGGAAAATAGAGTGTGCTTTCCCGTTATTCTTGACATTGTTAGAATGGGCAAATGTTCAAATTATGCTATCAGTACTGCAGCTGTTTTTCTTTCTGTCTCTTGTGCAAAAAACTGAACTTGTTCCATTTTATGTGGTATAAGATGCTGCAAAAGCAAGGAGAAGTGTCCATATGGGATTCCATGCTATAAATTAGATTCTGCATTAACAACCTAGGGCTATTGTATGACAGGAATATTTATTTTTCATTCATTGCAATTTTCACTCCAAATAAAATTGTTTTGACCTCAGTTCACCAACAAAAAACATATCTCTCCTTAAGCTGAGGTCACAGATTTTGGCTATACTGTCATGTGAATCAGACAGAAAACATGGTTGGGCTAGAAGATAATTTTTAACTAATTTCAGTGTGATGCAGTGAATGAACACATGCCAAAGTTTCAATAGTTTGTAAATACAATGTCTTTGAGTCAGTGGACGAAATTAAAACATTTTAAAAGATGTGTGTGTTGTTTCTTCAAAGTTATTGCTGTGTCCATTCTGCCTTGACCTATTAATGGTAATGGGTTGGATCCTGACTTGTTGGCTGGATCCAACATTGTGGTCCTACAGAAATGAGCCAGTAGGTCAGAGCATGAGGCCAGCTTCATTTTCTCTAGGTTTCTTCTTCCTAGTGCCAGCCCTTCTTTACCAAACCATGAGATGCTTGGCACGTTGTTTGTATTGCAGATTTTTGTTATAGAGGGGAGGGAGACTGTTTAAAGCTTTATCGTGCAGCTTTGTTGGTGGTTGGCCAAAGCATGAATATTACCTGGTTATCCTTATTGATTAAATTGTTGTAGCTAACCTTTTGTCTCTGGTGACCTTTGTCTGTTTAACTTTGTGTTTTTCATGTATGTAGGTAAAAGTCTGACTTCCTCTGTGAGGGGCAACTTTGTGGAAGCAACTTGTTGGAGCCTTTTGAAGGATGGAATTTATGATATGGCATTTGGAAGAAAGTGTTTTGGCTTAGTGTTAGGCAAAGATTAAATAATGAAGAAAACAGAAATTTAAACATTTGTATGATGCAACAGCAACCATGGCATTCCCCCCACAAGCATATTATAATTTCACAATGACCAGAATTCTGCTACTAAATTATGTCAGTTCTAAACCTGTCTTCAGTCTGTATGTCAACGTGTGAGAAGAGGCATAGGAAAGTGCGTGCTGGCCCCACCTCTACATTGTTGATTGCATTTTTCCATTACTTCTGATTTTGCCACATTGAGTAGCAAGGTATTCATTTGTGTTCAAGCAAATATATATCTACAATTCATCTTAATATCCCATACAGATAGGAGCTGTGGGACAGCCCCTATTCACTTTCTATTGAATGTGCTCAGAAGCCCCTAGCAAAAATTTCAGTTCATCACAGAAACTCAGGCATATTGCGGTGAGATGGGGCTTTTACGCACTCCACATCATGCTTCCACTCTAGTTCAAGTGAGCAGGTATACTGCCTTTATATTCTAAGTAGAGAATAGGTAAAGTTTAGTGATTGTCATTGATTGATGTAAATGTTGGTGAATGTATTACTCTTTGATAATAAATATTATGCAATGTATCCATCAGCAAGTCTCACATTACAATTTCACAGCAGTTGCCAAATGTTGCAGGTAGCAGCTGTCCTCAGAATAGCAGACTGCAGTGCTGGATCATGCCCTTGTAATTCTAAGTGCTGTATTGCATGGTACATCTCAGGAACATAAGTCACTTTTAGGAGTACATTGAGTGAGAAAACCTATTGCATTAAAACCTATTGCCAGTCCTGTAGTCTTATGTGATTGAGTGAAGACATGCAGGATGCCATCTGCAGTATGTAAACAATGATGAACAATGATGTTTCAGGAATCACAACTCTGCAATGCTGTCCAGGGAGCTGGAACAACCAGTGGCTAGACATTTTAATTTAAAACACTATGGCCAATCTGATTTGTCAGCATTTGGAAATGAAGTGCTTCCTAGATACTTTAGATACTTTAGAGGAAAGGGAAAATTTCTAGATTCCAGATTGAAAATGTTAAAGCCACATGGTAAGTGGACACAGCTCTGAGGATAATGTAGAACAAAATCATCCACTTTGGAATACTCAGTCCTCTGCATTCTGAACTGCCACCTTAGGTTCAGCTTACTTTTCAGCAGCTAAAAAGATGGAAGCCAGAACACCTTGCTACAGCAAATAACTAGTTAGGTTTGTTAATCATTCTAAGAAACAAATAAAATATAATATTTACAATACTTATTTGTCTGATTTCTCTGATACAAACTACTGTTTTCCTTCTGCTGGCCATCACCTTCTATTCTAGGTATTTAATAACTTGTGATTATTTAGTGACAAAGATACATGATACCTTAGAATCTTAGCACATTTATTATGGTATATATTTTTGTAAACTAGAGTCCATTTCATCAGATGCAATTATTAGCTTTCATCTTTCTTCCTTGCAGTGCTGTTCCTGTTTAAATGACTTAGATGTGAGAAATGTTCAAATGAAATAGGGCATATTTTCTTCCATTGGTCTAAGTTGGGATTGTATTTATTTCAGTTTATGGACTTGCCTTCGATATCAAATTTCTTCAGGGTGGATGGAGAGAACAGTTCTATGTATAGTTCATAGTTCTGTACTATCTGCCAACACTGTAATTGCACTTGGAAAGGACTTTTTTTTCCTTTTTGGTGAACTGAGCTTTGTTGAAGATGCCAACTTTTCTATTTTCCCTGAGTAAATGTGAAACTGGGAGACCTGTGCTGCAAATTACTGCAGCATAATGTATTTTATCCTCAACATTAGTAAATATAGTTTTTAATATGAAAAAACTTCATTTATGAAAACCATGTTGTACTGAATGAACTGTTTAATGGTGCATAGATTTAATTGCCTTTCAGTCTTGCCTTTTTGCTCTATTGTTTCAGCATTCTTTAGTCTTCAGGAGTGCCAAGACATAAAGAAGTGTCATATGTAGCTGTTTAGTTTTTTCAGTATCATGACATGTTTGAGCTATGAAATAAAACTGTTCTTGTTAGCCATGTCAAGGACTACATTAAGGGGTAGGCGTCAGAGTGGGGCATTATTGGGTGTCCCAAATATTGTTTAAGGTTCTATCTTCCATACCACAGTCCCTGGTTATACTCCTCACTCTCTAGGCACACATGAGGGATCAGAAACTATCCAAGGTAGAAGTGAGTGAAACAAGTTCCTGCTCTTTATAACAGGTCTTATCTAGTTGGATACATTTACAAATTTTCATCATTAGGTACCTATCTAGGTCCACACCCAAGTAAAGTGTCAGTTACAAATTCCTGGAGACTCTATCTTTCTTCCTCTTCCTTCCTGTTACCTCCTGTTCACCTGTCCTCAAAGAGGGGTCAAATAGTGTGACCAGAAAAGAGTAATCTCTTGATTTACCTTCCTGGTAGATGAGCCAAGATGGAAAGACATTCAAGAGGGAAAGTGCTAGAACTATTAGTATATATCCTTTCTTGTCTTGTTTTGTTTATTATGAGAAAAAGAAATAATTTTTTGCTTCTTGGTTGTCAGATGGCAAGATATTTTCTGTTGGTCTTGAAGTAGCTTTTGTATTTGTGGGAACAATATTTGAATCAGTTGTGTGTCTAATGCATGATGGCTGCTGCCTTTGTTGCATGGATTTTGACAAATTAAAAGCACTGAGTGCTTGTTTTAGTGGTGTAGCTGTGGGGGAATTAGGGCATTGTGCCTGCAATGAGAATTGTGCTGCCCCAATGAAATTTTCCTTTAATTTCCCAAGTGAAGTGACTCTGATAATTATTCATACCTAGAACTCCTACACCTGCTATGTTCACATTCCTTTGATGTCTTTGCCTAACATTGTGCTTTGGTGCTAATCAGTATTTCTAACTGAAATTTTAAGTTAGTACAATGCTACAAATTTGGGTAATGAAGGAAAAATTCATTTGAGGTGGCAGAATTCTTCTTTGTCAAGGCAGGCAGGCCTCATTTTGCTTCTCACCCTGCAGCTACATACCTGCATGTTTACATCTTTGGTGATCAGTCAGAAAGTCTGTCTATGCCTTATGTGTACTCTTTGATCCACAAAGTGAAGTGGCCTTAGAACTGTGCAGAGATGTTCTGCACAAACTGTGGAAACCTTCATAGGGGGGAAAAAAGTCTGTTTCATTGTTATACTGGAGGTGAGAAATCTCGCAGCAGGTAATGAACCCTCAGCAGGTTGTCCTGAAATGTCAACATAACTGATATCACTGAAACCAGGTAATTTAGCAAGATTTCTCCAAATTCCCAGCAATAACTGAGAATAGGTGGGCCCAAGACGTTCACAGTCTTGAAGTGAATATCACTGTCTATAGAATGAAAAAGAACCACCCCAAGTCTTTAGTGTTACTTTGCAAATGTCTTTTAAAATATGTGGAATCTTAGCATTTGATGAATTTTTTTGAAATAGGTTTAACTATGTGGATATTATCATTATCATAATTTCGCCTAATGAAGAACATGAATTATTAGTTGCCTGCAATCACAGAATTCAAAGCAGTTTCAAGCTGTTTTTACAAACGATAGAAAGATTGCCACTTAGACTTCAATTTATCACTTATGAATATTTTTAATGAATACAAATGGCTGCATGTTAACAGATTAAGTGGCACGTGTGGAAATAGCTACCTGTGTACCGTAGGTAAACGCTTGGTGCTGAGGGCTTCTTTTTCACAGATTTCTAACTTGTGAGAGAAGCTCCTGTCCCAAACATAATCCAGAAGTTTATAGCAAGACTGAGGAAGGCAATAGATGCAGGAACACAGTTAGCAGAAAAAATAGCTATCAAGTGTCTGTTGTCCACATGTACTCTATCATGTTTTTAATCTCAGTTGTGCAAGTTGTGTCCCATGTCAAATTAGGCAGGGACTCAAACATCTTACAAAGTTGCAGTCCTAATCAGATATATGTTGTACCAGTCTCTTTGAAGAGGACGTGTGGAATAAGCAGGGGAAATCTCTTAGGAGCTGAGTTAAAAGAGAATAAGAAACAGGGAATGATGCAAGGGATTGGCTGATGATCCTTTCTTGCCTCCTCTTAAGAGCAAATAACCAGTTGCTATTCCATTTTCTGGAGAGCAACGTAAAGAAAGCTACTTCCCTTACCTACTGGTTGTGGCTTCCCAAGGACATCTGGTACACCACTGTGGGAACAATGATACTTGAGTAGATAGGTCTTTGGTCTGATTCCACAGAGATCTAATAGGGAAGGAGAAAGTAATGTTGCCTGTCTCCTTTATAGTTATAGCCTATATAAAGTATTAAACCATGGTGGCATATTTCATACTCAAATTCTTCTTTCTGCAGTAGTCAGTGCAATAAAGACCATAAAGCTGTGTGCCCTATTGCAAATTTTGACTCATTTTTATGAATGCATTGTTCTGGGTTGTTCTGTTTCCTAAAAATATGAATTAGTAATATACTGCAAGAACAAAATGTGTATGTAGAGCTTAATATTGTTTTTGCTGATTCTTCTTTTATACAGTATATATATTTCCATCAGCATTTTCATTTATATATTGTTTATATACTGTTTGTAGTGCGTGATAGGATAGTGCTTTATACGATAGGACCTTGAGGAGCTTAAAGCATACAATTCAACACAGGGATTGATTCCAGTAATCCAAAGGAAAGATGTTAGTATAAAAGGCTTTTTGTTATCATCATCAAAAATGAAGAAGGGTAATAGTCTATCTTTCAACTTGATGGTTTGGTTAGACATTAGATTCAGCCTCTCTATTATTTCCTTCCAAAAAGTTTCCCCTGCAGACAAATTTGATGTAGAGAGTATGTAAAGATGTACTGATAGCCCTGGGATTTGATGAGGTCACCTGAGGACAAAAAGAAGAGAAAGAGAAAGAAACATACGAAGGTGTCTTATGCTGTGTCAGGCCCTCGGTCCATCTAGCCCACTTTGACTGATTAAAGTCCCCAGAAATTCGACCAGAGTTATTTCCTAGTCTTATGTGAAGATCTCTAATATTCCCTGGTCATCTCCTTTTCAAGTATTGACGAGGCCTGAACCTATTTAGCTTCCAGAATCAGAAGAGATCAGATTTGTTCTTGGTAGTATGGTGTAAGAGGGCCAAAGACAAAACAGAAAGGAAAGTTCTACCTATGGGAACACTGAAACAATGATTAAACAGACAAGATAGCTAGCTGAGGGCAGAACTGGAGACCTTAAGGATAAAAAGAAAATCAAGTTGGTGAGACCAATAAAATGGGTCAATGACAGGACTGAGTAGAGGCCATCACACTGAAGAGCACATTGGTAATTTTTCAGGCCATTTACAATTAAATGAAGGGGACAGAAATCAAACAGGAAGGGGTCAGTATTAAATTTGAATTAGAGAAAGTTGATACAGTGGAAATAAGAAGCATGCTCGTAGAGTGTGGAGACAAAGGACAGAACAGAAATGTGGCAGTAGGAGGAAGGGAAAAAGGGGTGGTTTTTAAAGATGTGAAGAAAGTGACATATATGAATGAAGTAGGAAAGGAGGATGAGAAATTGATTGCGTGGTGGAAAGGATTGTGGCAGGAGAGATGGCAATCTGGTAAAGGGATGCCTGCAGGATTAGATGAGGAAAGACGGGTAGGTAGCTCTTGGAATATGAAATGCTTTTTCTCCACTGACTGAAGCATGCTTTTGCACACCATTTGAAGATACACATTTTTTTTAATAAATATTTTTATTCATGTTTCAAAAAGAAGTAAAAACATACACACACACAACAAACGAAATAGTTTACATATAGTTTGATATCTCCAAAGATTTACATTTCCTTCCATTGTAACCTACTTCAGAGTAAATAAATATTCTTGTACTATTATAACCATGTCCCCTATTCCTTATGGATTCTGTTCCTGATATTCACAGACTGATTACTATCAGATCATTTACCTAATATAATAACAATACTGCTTCCAGCTTATATTCTATAATACTGCTTACTTGTATTTAAATTGTTTCTGAAACTTATACCAACAGAGTATATTAATCATTTTTTCCCCAGTAACTTATGCGATCATGATTGCTTTCACCTATTTTAGTAGCTTCATACCAATCTATTTCTTTTCATCCAGCATTATTGCAGCATTACACCGTACCATACCTTAAGACTTTCTCTTAGTATTAAGAATTTCTCCAATTTTGGAGAAATTGAGTTACCAGCGCCCATTCTCTCTCTATTTTCCCATCTGTATGTCCCCTTAATCTTTGTGTCAAAATGTCTGTTAACTTAATTTCTTGCAGTTTGTTAATCCGGACCTCAATAACTGGTATTTCTTGATTTTTCCACAATCTGGCATATTCTACCCTAGCAAGGGTAACCGTGTATAACAATATCCTGGTATATTTCTTCTTAATAGCCAGCTCTATCATATGCAGCATATTTAATAAATATGTTTCAGGCATTATCGTAAACTGAATTTAGAGAATTTCTTCTATTTTTTTATGAATATTATTCCAGTATTTTCTTGCTTTCTCACACGTCCACCAGATATGATATGTTGTGCCTATACCCGTTTGGCATTTCCAACATTTACTGGCTCCTACCCTGTAGATCTTCTGGAGCTTTACAGGAGTCATGTACCATCTATGGAAGCTCTTCAAGTAATTTTCCTTAAGTTGAAGATACACATTTTTAGCTGTATGTGTATTTGCATATAATTTGAAACGTTCTCCTGTGCTTTGGAAGTTGATATACAAATATGCTTTTATGTTTGTAAACTATGCCAGCAGGTTCACTTTTTCTAAGGTCACACGTCAGTAGTGAGGAAAGACTACATAACTGCTGTCCCTGAACAGCCTATTTCTCCATTTTCCTTCTTTCATAGGCAGGGTTCTTCCTTGCTGCCAGCACCAACAGCACCATAGCTACTCTGGTTTACTGCACCAGCAGGATCCTGGTCTTTGAGTTTGCATATTGTTTTGCAAAGATTGTCCGTGTGCTATAATTAGATGGCCAATGATGATAATATTGTTGCTTATGCTATGCTAAAAACAACTGCTTCATTATAAAAGATTCACCTGTGGGATATTTGCAGAAATTAAAACCCAGGTTCTAATTTCACTGTCACTGACTATTCTATTAGTAGAAAAAAGCCTATGGATCTGCATAAATGTTACCACCATCCTGAGAATCACATTTAATTGCTTTTCCATTGCTTCTCTCTACTAGAGTGTTGTTCAGCTGTTGACTTATTTTAAATAGACATTCTAGTGCTCCCATGTGCAGTGGTGTGGTACATATTGTTTGAACTTTCTAGAGGGGGTAAAGTGGTAATTGCTTAAACACTATGTTTGCTTAACGAAAAAAATTGGAAGAGGGAAAAAAAGTTGTCTTTGGACTCCATGTAAAGGAAGCTCCCTGGTCATCTCATGAATTCAGAGGTGTAAATCCTTGCTTGCCTTGTGGTCCTATGCAAGAATATGAAACCTTTTCTCTTCTGCCTTTGAGATGGGTGATATGTTTTCTCTTAGAATTTTCACATTTGTGGAAATGATATTTGTGTCAGTTGGTCAGTGTAGATCTTCTTCAAAAAATGAGAAGCAGCAGATGGAGATTTTTAAATCTTTTTGATTAATCAGTGAGGATAGAAAGACTATCCAAAAATGTTCAAAAACATTTTTTTGATTAATTAGTGGGGAAAGAAAGAATATCCAAAAAAAATGTTTAAAAATATTTCTTCAGTATGGAGAGAACCTGACAACAAGAATCCTCGACTCATGAGAATCATTGTAATTTGGAAGCTATTGTGTGCAAACTCATATATGGTTGTTTTGCATAGGAAACATCAATTTTTAAATGTACATATATACTGATCAAAATGTTCTGTGAATAATATAATATTTTAGTGCAAAAACATTATTTTCTCGTGCATATACACACAAAAATGCTATTTCCTGTGCACAAAAAATATGTCATAGTTGGAGGTCTTATTCTGTGCAAAATTTGGTGGTTTTTTTGTGTAGGAAACAGCATTTTCTATGCAGATGATAAAATTTTCTTCCTGTCTGTGTATGTAAAGAAAAGACAGCAGTTTTTCATGACAGGCATTTTTTTCTGCTGATTGCAAGAATCTCCAAAAAAGTATAATGTTCCTTGTTTTCTTCTTGTTCTGAAGGGAAGAATTGTCTCAGAGACTAGTAATTGTCAGTGAGGTCTCTAGGCATGTCAAGATAGCCTTTCTTGTTGAGAATGAAAATGTTTGAAAGTATACTGTGGTACATATTAATTGAGCTTTCTTATTAGGAAAGAAGTTTTTGTAAATGGAGGTCAAGTTGTCTTGTTACCTCCACATATAATGCTAAATAATAATATTTTAGTTTAAGACTGATATCATTTGTAGCTTTTACATTATTTCTGGCTGTTACAATGTACAGTGGCCCCTCAGTATGTGCAAGGGATTGGTTCCAGGACCCCTTGCTGATACCCAAAATCACAATGTTCAAGTCAGCTTTGCTAGGCTTGCAGAGACACTGCAGAGCCTTGCAAGTTGAGGCTTATACAGTGAACCCATATTAAAATGGTGTATGGCTGCAGCAGGGGCGGTAGCAAGTCCTGGCTGCCAGGCATGCTGCATTCTTCAGGCTATATTTATATAGCCATTTGTCTCTTTTAGTCCATTCACACTGCACAGTTACAGTGCTGTGACTCCATGTTAACTGCCATAATTCCACCCCGTGGAATCCAGGGACTTGTAGTTTCTTTGGAACTTTCAGCCAGAAAGCTCTAGTGTCTCACAAACTCCAAACTTCAGTATTCCATAGGATGGCAGATAAAGGCAGTGTGCTATAAATATGTAGCGTGTAAGAACTCTTGGAAATAGATGTATGGGATTATGATTTCCTGATAGCTTTTTCTTCCTACATTCCTTGTGTTTGCTCTTGCCATAAATTATAATCCCCATCATTGCAGTGATGCATTCTCGTGGCTTTCAGGTTTTCACTCTGTTTTGGGCAGTGCATGGAAGCATCACTTTTAGAATGCAAGTTGCCCAGCCATCATGCTGAGTAGCCATGTTGGTTAAGGGACCTGGAAGTTGTAGTGAAAAAAGTAACTTTTCCAAGCTTAGATGTGATCTTTAAAGTGTATACAAAATTCAGCACAGCTTATATCATATCTATTATATGTGTGTGTTTGTGAGATACATTTATCTGCAGTATCTTTGGGTTAGCAATTTTTAAAAGAATAGCACATTTTTAACAAACAGAAATGAAATGGTAAGAGTTTTCACACAGCCATAGTCACTCAAAAACTAAGTACAGAACGGTTTTTACATTATTAAAAATATGTTACAAACTTCAGAGCCAAGCTAAAGGGAATGTAAACGTATTTTCCATAATCCTTACCAATAATCCATCCAGTTATCTCTGTTCCCAGGTTTACTTGCCCATATTATTACAATAATACTTGTTACGGTTCAGTGTGTATTTCAGAAATTTTCACCATGTGTTATTAGTATGTATTTCAGAAATACTAAGCATTTTGTATGCCGCTGACCTTTTATTAAATTTGTGGTAGTCAGAAAGAAAGCATATCATATTGTATAAAATATATATGCTGACAGGAAACAGAGGTCATACTAGGCAAATAATTTAGTCTGTGTATATTCTGACTTGCTTGAGACTTTTACTGAGGACATATGAAATATAGTAACTTCCAGCCATTACATAACCTAGGTTTGTGTGAATGAATGGTGGTTTGTTCCTTGCTTTATGTTCCTGCTGTTGTGTTCATTCAAGTTGTTCCAACTTATGGCAACCTTAAAGTGAACATGGGATTTTCTGGGGCTGAGAGTATGTGACACACCCAGGGTCACTCAGTGGATTTCCATGGCCAAGTGAGGAATCAAACCCTAGTCTCCAGGGTCTTAGTCTAATGCTCAAACCACTATGCCACACTGGCTTTATACCACCATTTAAACTATTATTTTTCAAATGCATAGAATTGTGAATGCCATTTGTGAGGACTTTTCATCAGTAAGACTCTTTTAAATTAAACAGTGAGAAGATGGCATTCAGTTTAGTTTTGGGACTCATGTTGCTGATAGATTGAAGGGAATAGGAGAAAGAAAAAGCCATAGGAGCTAAACAATAGTCCTAAAGGGTTTTGTAGATGAAATAATCTTATATATTTCAGTAAATTAAGATAGGAATCTTGTACCCATTTACTTCGAAGTAAGCTCTTTTGAGAGCCAGCATGGTATAGTGGTTTAAGAATTTGACGAGGACTCTGGGAACTTGAAAACTCTCAGAAATGAGTGCTGATACTATCTCCATTTGGGAACACACATCTCTTCCAAAACACACATAAACTGGAAAAAAAGGTTTCTACATGCCCTATTGCTAGATGAACAATGAAGAGAAAAAAAGTCTCTCCATTGCAATACTAGAGGTTAATATGGGTTGCAGAGTTATCATTGAGCTTATCCACTCAGGAAAAAGCATATCACTTAAGCCTTTTTCACTTTGCACAACATGTTGAGAGCCAGTGTTTTACAGTGGTTTGAGTGTTGGATTACAAGTCCAGGATTCAGCCATGGAAACCCACTGGAGAAGACTGAACAAGTCACACTCTCTCACCCTAAGAGGAAGACAATGGCAAACCCTCTCTGAAACAAATCTTGACAAGAATACGCTGGATTTTGTTCATGTCAGGTGTAATTCTATGTTTGCACAATGGTATAGCTATAAAATCCCATGTAGTAAAGGCAGAACCTGTGCCACATGGCGGTATAATGAACCTGAAGGACCATCTAGTTCAACCTCCTGCCCATGGAAGAATTTACAGCTATGGCATCCCTGCCAATGGTTAATCCGACATTTCATTTAAAAATCTCCAGCACAGAGGAGGAATTATACTCATGCGGTGTACCAGTTTGAGCATTGGACTGCAAACCAGGAGACAAAGATTCAGATCTCTGCTGGGCCACAGAAACCCACTGGGTGACCTTGGGCAAATCACGCACTCTCAGGCCCAGAAAACCCCACAATAGGTTTGGTTTATGGGTGCCATAACTCAGAAGTGACTTAAAGCCACACAACAACAACAAGTATTTGTTGTTCCAAAGTGCAGTCAAAGCATAGGCATCAGAGGAGAGGCAAAGCAGAGTGTGGCTGCAGGAGATGGTGGGGCTGGTCCATGTGATCCTTTCAGTGATTTTTTTCAGTGAGTAAAGGGAGGTCACTACCACTGAACCTCATTCCTTAGCCTTGTGCTATGTGTATATCTCTCTACAAAAGAATTGCTCCCATTGATACTTCTTGTGAAGCTTATGCTTTTCCTTTTATGTTCTCTTCTGTTTCCCTTATGCATTCCAGGAAAGAAAACAGACCGTGTCTTAGAAGAAAATTCTCGTGTATCCTTAACCAACAGTTGTGCAGCTGTATAGTATAGGAATCTAGAGACATGGCCTGATTTGAAAAGGTGCTGAGTACCCAAAAGCTACTAATGAGGACAACAGGGACTCCTTTGTGCTGAGCATTTTTCAAAACCAGACCCCATGATTGGGTGATTAACAATGAGACTGTCTCTGTGTTGGGTAAGGGAAATGGTCCTTACCTTCTTCTTGGCTTTGCAGTGTTCCCTACAGTATTAAAGCATTCACAGTTTAGTTCCAAAAATCATAAGAAATTGCTGTAAGGAATCTAGTATTCAGTCGTCAGCTGGAGCTTCTGGTTTTTTAGCCCCTTAGGCTTTATACTGTCTTCTTCCTAACTGCTAGGGCTTTAAAATAAAAGGGATGTCTTCTGTGTGTTTGAAACCTCAGACCCTTTTCAGCTTACCTCCCCTCCACCAAGATACCAGACAAGAACAAAAAAAGTCTGATAGTATTTCTTTCATATTCTCAGGTTTAGGTTTTAGGTCAGTGGTGAGAACCATGCAGCCTTCCTGATATTATTAGACTCCCAGTATTCACCATCATTGATCATTCTGTCTAAGGCTGCTGGGAATTGCAGTCCAGCAACATCTAGAGAGCTGCATAATCCTCACTCTGTTTTAGGTCAATGCCAAAGAACTACTGAAGACTGAATTCAATTTCATAAACATTCTCAGGGGCTGAATTCCAAGAGTGGGTCACAAAAGCCCCAGGTTCTTCAGTTACCATACCTGCTTAGGGTATTGGGAAACATTCCAGGTGCACTGAGTTCCACAGTTGTGGGACAGCCACAAGTAATATAGTTATCAGTTCTTCTCTTATTTTTACCATTAAAAATGGGATATGAAAATATTCTTTGCAAATCTTAGAAATTTATTTTGGATATAGGAGGAAGCCCCCATCTGTCTGGGCATTATATAAAAAAACTCCTGCTGTCACTCCTCTTCCTTCTCCTCCTCCCCCTCTCCCCCCCATTATTTTTTCAAAATTAGGATGCAAGGTGGCTTACAAATTAAAACAAGGACATTATAGCTAAAATGTACAAAAGATCAACATTTGTTGATATTCAGTTGGTCTCATATGGAAACAGTTTCAGTAGATACGGTGGCATTGTATGTATATAAATGATGTAGACCTACAGCTGAAGGTAAGCAGATCTTGCTGTTCAAGCTGTGTAGATGAAAGACCACATGAAGCTCTCCTGTGAGCAGCTCTGAACATTTTGGAGAAAGAGTAGGATGCAAAATAGCCTGCCCCAGATGTTTTGTTGGCTAAGCTGAACCAGCTAATATAAATGGTACTTGGCTGCTCCTCCCCTTGCAAGTCAAGTTAAATGTGGTATCCAAGGCTGTCACCTGAAACAGAAGATGCTACACTTGCCCTACAAGGGGGGGGGATAGAAGTCCATTACTTAATTAAGTTATTAATAATTTGCTGATATTTCATGACATTCAATATCATCTGCCTGAGGCAGATGCTTCATTTTGCCTAATGGTGATGCTGACCCTGGGGTGTAGAAGCATCTAATTAAAAAAACAAACAAACACAAATTTTACTTTTTGAGATTGTGCAGAAAGCATTGTTTACATAAATAATTCCTTGTTTAATACCTGGAAAGAATACAGAAGTGGCTGGTTTGCTGTTGATATTCTATTCTCTCAGCACTGATTTAAGTCCCTAGGATGTTTGTCTTGGAGATTGAGTGGTTAGCTCTAGCAGAAGTCAGCGATTGACTGCAGTGGTATCATTTATCTAGGCTTCTTTATCATTTGAGAAGAGCTTGAGAGGTAATAGGTGGCAATTTGCATCCTTTTGTTCTGTGATTTTTTTCACCCTGCAAAATGCCTTTCATTGGGTGCTTTGTTAGGGTAAAAGAAACATCACAGGTGAATGGAAAGTGGGGCAGAATCATGATCCGATTATTGTCTGCTTTTGTTGCTTTGAAATTCCACCAATTTGGGGCTCCTTTGCTAAGGTAAACAGAAACAGGAAGCCACCGTTTTTTTCCCACCATGAAGAAAGCAGACTAAATTGCTTCTATGGGCTGGCATTGTGCAGGCTCATTCTTTCTTGGTTTTGCTGTCACTCAGGACTGTTTCTCTGTCTCCCTCTTAAACCAGCTCCCAATGCACCCTTCAGTACTTTTACAAGGATCTCTCTGTCAAGATGTAAAAAGCTTAGCCTATAGTGTACAACTTCTAATAGTCTGTTTCTACCATCTGCTTCTTTTTCATAGAAATGTGACAGCTATATTAAAAACACCCTCAAAGCTAACCCTGTATGTTATTTTCTTTTATTCAGAAGTCTTTTTAAAAAAGTTATTAACATTCTTATTGTGATTTTAAAAACCCTTCGTATGTAATATTTCCCCCTAGCTTCCCTGGCTCCCTTTGTAAGCAGCCTTGGGTTTTCTGTGGATAGAAAGATGGATTATGAATTACAATGGATAAACAAATAGAGCATGAATAAAATGATACTACATGAACATCGTAGTGTCCTTTATTGTTCTTTATTTTCTTCCTAAAGCAACTACTACTTTTATTTGGAAGTGTATGCATAAAATTTATGCTTACAGAATCTCATTAAAAAAACATATTTGATGTGAAGCCCTAATGCAGCTGTTGACAGCATAATTAGAATGATTAATTGGGGATAGGAGAAATTCTGTCAATGTTTTTTTTTAAATAGCTGGAACAATGCATTTGATCAGGATACAAGAATTAAAAAGAGAAGTTTTGTAGATACTGGTAAAGGGAATAAATCTAGAATTGGCTCGAACTCTAGAAGTTGTACAGATCTAATTTATATAAAACAACACTTGAGCCTAAGTCTACTGAACTGCATATCCAGTAGGACTTATTTTGAAATGGATTTGAATAATCTCACAGTCTCAGGTTATATTAAACTGTTATCAGAAAAGAAACAATGGTCTCTCAATGACATACATTAGCTATCCAAACCTGATGTTGTATAAGATCCCAGGAGTAATGAACATGTTTAGATTGCTTTTATCAACAATTTTTTTAAAAAAAGATTATTTGTATCCTTGGTAATGCTAATGCTTTGTCTGCTAGTGCCATGAAGTTGATAGATTTGTTCAAAGCAAACTGCTCAAGATCCTTCTGTTTCAAGTCCCTGCTGTTTCAGTCTTCTCAAAAGTTGGCTTAAAATATAAAAACATGAAAACATCAATAGAGAGATGAGTTTTACTTTGAATAATTGACCACATAAATTATCCAGATAGATATACAAAATTCCAGAGATCTATTTAAAACAACAACAGTAGATTCAGGGGAAACACGAAAACTGAAAATCATGAAACGTCTGATTTTATTTGAGTTTTTATTAGTTTACATAAAGGAATATATAATTCATCCTTGTTTCAATTTTTTCCAAGAAAATTTTACTGCCTGTTGATTATGATAGTGCAAATACTTTTATTACTGAACAAACTGGTTTGTAATAAACTTTGGGAGAATGTTACTGTTAATAATATCAATAAAATAGATATGGTAAAATAGCACAGTTTGAAGGTCAATTAAAATCCAGTAAAATTCACACTTCTAAAAATGTATAAAAGTTTCAAGGCCTATCTTGATCATTTGTTTTTTCAAAGTATGCTTAAAAGTGGGAGGAAAGCAGTGGCTTCCAGGATCTCCTCTGGGAAGGGATTTCAAAATTGAATTATTGCTATAGAGAGCATGCAGTGATGGCCTGTAGGAAACATGCAAAGCATAACCTTCTTTGAGGGTAGAAGGAAAAGATAGCTAAAATTCAAAGCCAACTACTTCTTCTTTCAAAGAATCTGTGTTTGTGTGTATATGGTTTGAATTGTGTTGCAACTAATTATATATTTACTATTTATATTTTTAAGGCATTTATCTACTGCCTCTCAACCCACTGGAGCCCCTGAGATGATGTACAAAGGGTAAAAGCGTTTAAAACCCTAAAAACAATATAAAAGCATTTAAAAATGGTGTTAAAAACCCCACTTTAAATTTTTTTCAAATTACAGACAATTAAAAGCAGCCAGAGCACAACCTCTAAGTTTAAGAACTAAAAGCTATATCCCTCCTCACAGTATATATTTCAGAAAAGTTTATCTTCAGTTTCCATCCCAGTGTTTTCCAACCCTACTCTTCTCCCTCCCTCACTGTGTTCTGGCCCATTCTTGTTTCTTTATGCTTGGAATCTTTTCATGTCTTAGGGTGGGCACCATTCAGGGAGTTCCACCAAGACATATTTGGAATTCTTTTTTGTCTCTCAGAAGGAAATCTGAGGAGGCATGTGAAATAAAAGAAAGCACAATCTTTCCCGCACTATAAATTTGATATTAATTCCTGCTGTGTTTTTTTTTAAACTGTTCTCTCAGTAATAGAATTAGACTGACAATCAGAACTGTTCAGTTGTGGCATGGTGTAAAAAATGGTTGCATTTCATCACTGCCAGTGCTATGGAATGGCACTGCATGGCACCAGCTTTAGTGGGTTTTCTGTATAATATGTGCCATCTATATTAAGCCTTTCAAGCAGGGATATGTTTTGAGTAGACTGCTGTTGCGAGCTGTTGCTTTCTAGAGTTGGGTCTTGAACTTTTTATTTTACAAGAGAGAGAGAGAGAGAAAGAGAGAGAGAGAGGAAGGAAGGCGGGCAGACAGACAGACAGACAGACAGACAGAAACACAAGTGAGATCTACAACATAATGGCCCAGCATATTTTCCTTCCTAAAGGAATGCAAATACCCAGGTTCTAGGTAGCCATTCTCTTCAAACAGGCCATTCCCTTTTCACTGTTCCCAATGGATATGGACATAGAGTATTCCGGTTACTTCTTTCTCACTACTTTTATTTTATATATATATATATTTCTGCAAACTTAAAGGGCTTAGCCACACTGTACAGTTATGGCAGGTTGATGTTGTCATGGCTTCATCCTATGGAATCCTGGGTTTGTAATTTGATGATAGATGTAGAATTCTCAAGTGCACTCTCCTGTCCTGAACTATTTTAGAACTTTCTAGTGGAGGTTTCTAAGTACTTCCTCAGACTAGAAATCCCAGAATTCCAAAGGATACAGTCATGGCAGTTAAAGTGGTCTCAAAATGCTAGAATTGTGCAGTTTTGCTTTATCTAAGAAAGCTGATTCATCCCTCTTTTTCCTCAAGAAAATTTGCAGCAATCCTTGTGGTGCTCACAATTTGCATTTCCTATTAATAGGAACATTAAAAGAAATGTGTAGTCATGTGACTCATTCACATGTAGGTAGACCTTCTGTGATTTTATGATTGCTCTCAAGTTCTGGCACAATGATTTAGTCACACTTTGGCATGATCTGAAATGGAAAGAATGTTTGTAGTCTTTCATTTCCAGGTCAAAAATGAGTTTCTGAACAATTGGGAAACTCTGCCATGAAAAATAATAGATCAGCAATAATTTTGCAGTTTTCTCTTGTATTTGAATATCCCAAACTGTTGCAGAAGAATTATTCTGTGGTGATTTTTTTTAAATGCAACCCCCTTCCCCCCGTTTTCTGCACAGAATACAGATTTTGTGCAAAAAAAGAGAAAATCCATGCAGTGATGCTTGTCTCTACTGAATAATTTCTCCACAACATTTCAGGATGTTTGAATATGGGCAGAATAACGTAGAGCAGAGCTTTCCAAACTTTTCATGTTCACACTTTTTAGACATGCATAATTTCACAACACAGTAATTCAGTAAGTGGAGGCAGCCCCCTCACAAGCTTGGCCTGCTGCTGCCGCCACCTTCAGCTTGGGGCAGCAGTGGTGGGAGAAGCAGTGGTGGGCAGCAGTGGCAGTAGCAGAGGCAGCCCCTTCATCCAGGCCTGGCCTGCTGTGGCTATAATAATGCTGGAATAATATTAGCCCACAGTCCACATGTGAAGGGGGAAGGGAGCCCCTCCACCTGTTACGTTCATACAGCACACCTACACACCGCACCTGACACACTAACATGTCACGACACACAGTTTGGAAAGCTCTGATGTAGAGAATATTCATCTTCCCTCACAGTGAGGCAATGCAGTAGTTGAGGATTTACATCCCTAGTCTGAATACATACAGTGTGGCAATCTGCAGAAGCTGAAAAGATCTGAGTGGGTTCCTAAGGAGATTGCCTATGGAGGCCACTTAGGAACCCTAACTACACTAGCTTACATTTCATGGAAGAAAGGAGAGATAGCAATGTAATAGAAGATAATTCACACACACACACACATACATGTAAGAGAGGAAAAAAATTTTTGCAGAGTGTATCCTTGTCCACATAATTCTCTAGGAATGGAAAGTAATGTCAACACATATAGCAGCTGTCATGTCTTCCTAGAACATCAGACACTATCAGGTACGCTTTTATTCTCTGTTGTGAAATGTATCATTTCATGAGAGCAATTGGGAGTGTTCCATTACATGTCCATGGAGCTGTGCAGAGGTCCATGCATAGAATTGTACTGATGAGGCACAATAGAAAGGAAATGTATTTAATGATTTTATTTGTTTAATCAGTTAATGTATATGCTACTTTCCATACAACTTAGTAAGCTTGAATCAATGTGATTTAAAACTGCTGAACCTGAGTTGCCTCCCTCCCCCATAAAGGATTGACTTTCACACCATTTTATTTGCAAGCAGGCCTGCCAAGGGTTGCAGACTCAGTTCCTGCACCAAACCTTTTTTGTGTTGTTGTTCTTAGAGATTGCAGACACAATCTGCCACAAAAGGCTCTGTTAACATTTCTGACTGACCCCTTTGGAATTAATGCTTGTGCATAACGTGTATAAATAGGAGGTAGCCAGATTCTCTTGGGAAGAAGGAAGTTTGATGAATTGCAGGAAGTAGTAAATTAGATGGATTCCATGAAATTCCCAGGGTTGCCACAACTCCCCCACCCCCCATCACAACACAAGCACCTTATAGGAGTTTCAGAATGTCACTGGGTCATCTGGAATGTGAAATCAATCTACTACTTGGAGCAGAAAGAGAAAAATCTCACCATTTTGATCACCCAAGGCAGATAAATCTCTCTCTCTCTCTCTCTCTCTCTCTCTCTTTCTCTTTCTCTTTCTCTCTGTCTCCCTCTCCCCCCTCCCCCTCCCTCTCTCTGTCTCCCCATTTTTAGAAAGGAACACAAATGCATAATTCTCCCTTCCCCTCAAGAGCAAACATGAGAATAGATCTGCTGCCTCACCTGATGGATGTAGAGCTGCCAATAGAAATAATATTATACTGTAGTCCCTACCCCATGCCTTAAAACAAAACAACACAAGGTGCTAGTGTTGATGGCTTGGAGGTTTAAAGAAATGCATAAAGGTTTGGGGATATGTGCTGTGAACATTAAAAACAGTAATAATGTGGACTTGGCAAACTCATTCCAGCAAAAAGGAAAGGCTGTCCTTTCTTTTCTATTCTTTGACCTCCCTGTCAGTTAAACTAATTGGGACAGAAGTTCTTTCCCAAAAGGAAAATTATGCTAAAGCAGTGCAGTTAAAATCTTTTGCAAGAGACATAAGCTCATCAGAATATACACACACACACAAAATAAACATTTGTAACTTGTATAGCTGGACACACCACTCTGCATTGGCTATCACTAGAAAAAAGAAACTTTATGCAGCTCATCAATGTATTTTATTGTGGCCCCAACACACAGCTTTAAGCAAATGAAATTCTTTAAGCAAGATTCCTTTTGACTTTTCACCAACAAATATAAATTATTTATTCTAAAAGTTGACAGTCTTTTAAAAGTAATAATTATACTCCCTTACAGGAGGACTGCCTTCATATAACTACTAGTATGGGTTGATTTTTTTTTTTAAAGAATAGCTGATTCTGTGTCAGTCTTGTGAGACTATGGCCATTTCCTCACTAGATTGTTATAGTGCTATTATTCCACTTTCAACATCCTATGGAATCCTTGAGTTTGAGACCCCTCCCTAAACAGCAAACCCCAGGATTCCATAGGATGTTTAAAGTGGAATAATAGTGCTGTAACAGTCTAGTGCAGAAATGACCCATGTCTCACAAGAATATTATACAGTAAGACTTGGATCCAAAGTGATAAAGAGCACAGCTGGTGTAAGCCTATAAAAGGCATCCAAATATTATTTGCGGGCATGTAAGATCCACTGGCGTATAAGATGCATCCCATTTTCAAACAGTATTTTTCAGGGAAAAAATGAGTCTTATATGCCAGCAAATAGGGCATGATCTATCTATCTATCTATCTATCTATCTATCTATCTATCTATCTATCTATCTATCTATCATCTATCCATCCATCCATCCAAATGTTACAAGTTGTCTGAAAATGGAACAGGCTCCCTCAGAAACCATTGGACACTCCATTGTTAGATTTGTTGAATGACTTTCATGGGCAGGAGAATGGATTAAGTTACCTATGTCATCCCTTGCAGTTCTGCCTCCATGAAATGACACTTACATGCAAGAAAGGTATTTTGGTATATGCATATCAGAAAGTTTCTGATCCTGTCCTTCACCTGTAAGTCACCTGAACTGCATAACATACCTTTCCATAGGGTCCACAAGCCTTAGTTGTGACTTTTTGGAAAGTATGAAGAATTGCAGTAAGGTGTGAGGTTCATAAGACCTGTTGCACATCTGTAATGCCAGAAATGGCCCTTGGATCAAAGCTCATCAATTCCTGGACAAAGCCAAAGTTGTTTTTCAAACACAAAACACAATCATTTAGAAGTATACTTAGGGATGCATCAATCTGTGAGTATTGCATTTTCCTTCACCGAAGCTTTGTTTGTTTGTTTAGCAAATATATCAGTTTCTTGCTAATTTGAGTACATTTTCCAAAAATAAACAGAAAAAAATTATCCTCATTTGTATCAATCAGATTTAACAATAACAGCTATTGTCAGTGCAAAGAAGTAGCAACCCTAATTCAGAAATAAAATGTATGCAAGTCAATTTTTAAGAGTTATATGTTCAAAGCCCTGGTGCTAGGTCAGTCAGTTGGTCAATTTCTGTTGGTCCCATGCTCATTTTAAAAAAAACCCAACAACTTCAAAATCTTTCCATTCTAATTTTTGGTTTAATCTTGGGGAATAAAAGGAACCAAAAATAAATTTCCCTAGTTATTGTAATGTAAATCTAGTATTTGCCTCAAATGTTTATGTGTGGCTGTATACCTCAATGTCAATACGTACTATGATGTTATTTTAAAATGTGCCTTCATTGAATGGTTTCTGTGCAGAGACAGACTTACATTTTGAACTGTCTCATGGAGTAATACTTTGCTGAAACGTTTACAAGCAAAATGGGCTGAAATGAGAACAGTTTGTTTTCTTTAATATCTATTTTTTTTTTTTTTTTTAGTGGCAGATAAAATTACCTGCCCTAAAGAATTTACAAGGCTAGGAGACTGGTTTTGCAAACGCTTACCTTTGTGCATAGTATGCATAAGCATGAGTAATCCCACTGAAATTGTACTACTGCTGGCAACCAACCAAAAGTGAGGCTGCTGGCTTTGCAATTTTATTGCAAGTCTTTTTATTTGTAGGTGCTTTCTAGAGCTGTAACAGATATTTATTGTGAACCCACATGATAGGAATTCTCTGGGTAAGAATTTGAATGCAATTATTTGACAGGGGAGTGTTTTTTTTAAAGGCACGTTTGGGAGTATTCGTTGAATCACAACATTTTATTCCTTAATTGGTCCTTTTGCTTTGGTGGGTAAGGTTTCTGTGTGCATGGGCACCCATGTGTGTATATATATATATGTGTGTGTGTGTGTGTGTATGTGTGTGTGTTTAAATATGTATGTATATGTATATATGCATGTTTGCCACTAACTTTTATACATGTGCATGTATGATCCCCCTGTCCCTTGGGGCTCTGCTCTTCTAACCAGTAGGAATGGATCAGCATTTCTAGAGGTTATCATAAAACAGTACCAAAGACGGAAGCACCAAACTGTCCAGCAAGTGGTGGTCTAAGCCAAGTCTCATGTGGACATATGCTGGGTTTCAGCTAGTCATTCTCATGCATCAGCTAGAACAGGGCTTTCCAAATGGTGTGTTGCAGCATGTTAGTTTGTTGCCTGAAAGGGGTAGGTGTGTCACCTCCCTGGACCGAGAATGAGCCCCCCCAACCCGAGCCTTGGAAATGTATGTTATATGTTATAAACAAATCATATATTTTTAAATATGTAAGTGAAAGGTTTTCATGAGATATGTTGTGTCCCCATAAATTTCATTATTACAACTTATGTATGTGCCCAAATCTCTTGTAGGAGGTTAGTTTAACCTTTGGTTTGCTAGTAAAACTGAATTACTGTGTTGTGAAATCATGGATGTCTAAAAAGTGTGTCACCAACATGAAAAGTTTGGAAAGCTCTGACCTAAAAGAATCCTCCTCAAAGAGTTCCCTGAGCCAAATGTCATGGAAGAGCAGCTTGGATTATAGGTTAAGGGCATGATGGGTTGGGACACATCACAGTCTCTTAAGAACATACGAGGAGCCATGCTGGAGCATCCAAAGACCTGTCTAGTCCCAACGGTTGTCCATGACAAGCCCACCAGCAGGACAGGAGTACAATAGTACTAGGAATGGAAATAATGTACATAATTATTTATCCTAGATTAGAAAACAGATTTCCTGACAGTCAGGGAATAATAATAAGACAAGTGAGAATCCTGCACAGTTTTCTCCTGGTATTTGATGTCCTAAGTGTTGCAGAGGGCTTATTCTGTAGAGGAAAGCATACTTTTTTGTGCAAAAATCTGTTTTCTGTGCAGAAGATGGGTTTCTTGCACGAAGGACAAGTAGAGTTTTAGTTTAGTTTTGTGCAAAAATGCTGTTTGTTTATGTTTGCAGCATAACTCCTCTGTATTATTTCAGGACATTTATGTACAGGAGAATACTGCAGAGGAATATTATTTTTCTCCTGCAGTGGGGAAAAATTATTGTAATTATTTATCCCCCACATGCACAAATGAAATTGTTGAGATTTATATCCCTAAACATCATGTTTGAGTGGAAAGGATGTCCAATCTTCCCTTCAAATGAAAGATTATACCTATTTTGGACTGGACAAGAAAGCCTAGCAACTACCTAGTCCTAGGGAGTACAGGAACTTAAAGGTACAGGCTTGGTCAGGTGCCAGATATGGCAATGCCCATTTGAAAAATTAGAACTCCAAGTGAGTAAAGGAATACCCTCACAAATAAACCATTCCTTAAGTGTTACTTACAGCCCACAGTTGTGCTTGCTGGCAGAGGCTGGGTGGGCTGGCTCTGAAGATTCAACTGTAAAAGCCTTCAGTCTGTACACTAGGTTCTAAGGCTGAGCTTCTCCAGACTTAATCACTGGGCAAACTGCGTGTATTGATCTTCTTGCGTTTAATATTGATTCTGCGTTTGGATCCTAGACTGTGTTATCTTTGTTGATGGAACTGACATTTGCTTCTCTGCACCCCCAGAGCAGGATTTTGGAAGCTATGGAAGTTTTATGGTCAAAGGCAGGGAAGTGGTCGTTTCAGAGCTTGCAATGGGCAGAGTCAGAGATTGTGAGTGCAGTCTTGGCAGGACCTTTTAGGTGAAGAGAAGGTCCCAGGGGAAAGAGTATATGGAATCATATAAACTTCTGTTCACTTCCTGCATCTGATCTCTAGGGCTGGGTCAGCTAGTCATGCTCAGTGGTGCCCTTGGATAGCTTAGTTGAAATCCCTAGGGAGACCAGCTTTCTTGGCGAGGCAGTAGGTAAACCACTGGGACCTGATTGATAGCAGTCTTAGGCTGACACACCTATTCCTCAGACAAACTTGTGTGTGTGTGTGTGTGTGTGTGAGAGAGAGAGAGAGAGAGAGAGAGAGAGAGACAGACAGACAGACAGACAGACAGACAGAGATTGTAACACATTTTGAAACTCTTTTAACCTCTTCTACCCAGAAATTTAAGTGGTTTAGTACCAAGAATCCCACTACCAGTATAACCACTGGCTTTAGTGAATGGTGGACTTGGGGAGTTGCAGTCCAAAATTTCAGAGTTTTGGAGTTAAGCATGACTTAAATTGCAGCACCAAAAGGAATCTTATTTTGTGACTTCGTTAATGTTCTATTTTGTCCAGATGTAATCAATGCATATGTATAGTGCTGTACGTCAGTATCCACTTGGGACAAAGAGAGATGGTGCATGTGTCACTTTTGAAATTCTCCAAGTTACCCTGAAAGGATGGTAGAGCAGAATACCAGAGGAGAGTAAATTCATGGATGAAACTTTCCATTCCTGTCTAATCATGTGCCCCATGCAGTATAAACTTTCTGAAGCAATGGATTTTTATTGACAAATATTAAAAGCTTGAAAACAAAGTTAAGTGTTTAGCTTTGCATACATCTGAGAGATCTTCATCTTATACAGAGAAGGAAGACTGTCAGAATGTCATTATTCTGATGCTCTCAATGTTCTATTCCCACCCCATCCCTTGGATTACCTGTTATGACTTTTTCTTAGTAAGTGTAGTTCTTGTTGCTGTAGTTGTACGTGTGCCAGTCTAGCAATATTATAACTAATACCAGTGTTGATGGCTTTAGAGCTATAGAATGTATTTGGCATCATTTGCCCTGTCCTCCATATCTGCCTTCCCGATCCCGTCCCATCTTCTTTCTTTGGAGAAATTTTCATTGGATCGGTGGGCAAGGAATCAGAGTGTGTGTGTGTGTGTGTGTGCGTGTGCATGCACATGCTAGTGCATATGCATGCGTGTATGTGTGTTGGAGTGCTATTGAGGATCTCTTTCACTGTGCATCTATAGAGCTCTGAAGCTATATATAACTACAAGAAAAAAAAATCGACCAGAAATGTCAGCATGACCTTCCCACCTCCCCCCTTCTCATTTTGTTCCTCATCTTTCCTTGCATGAATTTTGATTGGATTTTTGAACAGGAAATCCCTGAATCTTTTTTTTTTTTTTAGGTGCATGCCTACAGAGCTGCACAGCTGAAAATAACCACATAATTTATTTTTAAACATCTGCAAAGGTGTGCCCCGAGTTGCTGGACAACCTGAAAGAGCAATGTGACTTCCCACTTGACCTTCAGTTGCAAAACTCTGCATTGGAGTGTGACACCATTTCATACACAGGACAGATACTGTACTATAATGTGTTAATATTGTATCCTCAATGCAGCAAATGCTTTTTGAAATTAAAAATACTGGCCTAGTGATGCTTCGCCAATGACAGGGATCCAGTGGAACCACCACCTTAATTTTTTTATGATTCATAGGACTCTGTTGTCATTTCTTATTTTCCAGTGGTACACAAGCAAACATTATGTGATATTCCAGGAGTCCACAAAATGCTTGGAGTTTTGTAGCAATAGGAAAAGTTTCAACTTGTCATTTGTTTATGAAGTGCTTACAGGGGAAAAATGAGAGGAGAGAGACAGATGTCATCTTTTCATAGAAGGGAAGATGTCTCTGTTTTGTACTCATTTTTATCTCCTTACAAGGTCATAATGCAGCTCTGAATGGGATATATTAATCTCTTCTCCACTGACCGTATGATACAATCTTTCATTAAACATGTTGAAATCATTTGAGTGTATAAACACTCGTCTGGGGATGTTCCATTAAATAAAAATTAAGCGTAGTTGACTTGTTACAGTGATTAACCAGTTTTGGTTGTAACTAATCAAGAATCCAACATTCTTCCTTGTAGATAGTCTGAATGAAACTGTAGGATCTCAATCTGCCCTTAAGGTGAGAAATACTGAAATTTTCACTTAGGCTTGTAAGTTTCTTCTACCTATTTTATGTGATATATCTATTATGCTAGCTCTGGTTTGGAACAAAGCTCAGATACACTTAAACCCAACACAACCCATTGACTACATTTGCAAATATTTGATTATCCAGTTTGTATCACCAGGAACTGAACACAGACTTTAATACAATTTGTTGTTGGAAATATATACATATAGGAGTTTGTAGCACCATTCACAAGACAAAAGTAATGTTAAGAAACATCCAAAATGCAAACAGGAGAATATCTACCCTTAAATGTGCATGTGAACATTGTAGTCAGTGGCTGTGTCTTTATAAAATGCACAAATTTAGAAACACACACACAAGCATACGTACAAATTTCTGTAAAGTGAGGCAATCACTAAATGAAGTAAAATTGAGAGAGATGTCTACTGTAGTCATAAATACCTTTAAGTTAGAACCACTCTGGTATAGTGGTCTGAGTAGTGACCTACAACTCTGGGAGACCAGAATTTGAATCCTTGCTCTGCCACAAAAATGCACTGAGTGACCTTGAGAAAGTCACACCCTCTCAGCCTGAGATAAACCCCTGCTGAAGAAATCACGCGAAGAGATCCCTATGATAAGGTTGCTGCAAGGTGGAGTCTGCTTGAAGGCACGTACCAGCAACATTTTAGCTGGTGTATGCATTCATATAAAAATGTGCCAGTTTTGAAAAAGTCTCGTTATTTGTAAATTTTAGTGCATTCAGGAGTTTACTCTCTAAACTGAAAGAAAGTGAGCCTAATGTTAGGAAGCTTCTTGAAGTCATTCACAATATGTGCTAGACATGACTAACTTAAGTCCTGTATATTTACCTCACACCATCTATCTCTGAGGTTGGCAAAGTATGACCCTACAGCCTTAAGTCACCCCACAAAACTGTTTTTCTGGCCTTCAGTTCTTCCAGACTCCTTAGATCACCCATTTTCTGGGCCAAAAGGGAGGGTAGGGTATATGGATTGGCTGTTTTGGAAGCCTCCAGGAGTGGAAATTCATCTTTTAAATAAGTTATCCGACACCCCTTCCCCTCCCCAAAATTCAGTTTTCCAGAACCAAAAGAGAACTTGTGCCCACTTCTAGTTTCATGTTGTTTTGAGTTTTTTTTCTTTTCTCTTTCACATTTTTGGCAGTCCATTGAAGATCCCAGACATAGAAAACTGACACCTGGTCCAGCAGTACTGGTCTATCCCTGGTTCTGTGTATGTGATACTTTACAAAGAACAGGTATGATAGGTCCTTCTCAGGAGGGCTTACAATCCAAAAACAGATAGAGAAACAGGAGATGTAGGGAGAAGTACAGGCATGGAAAACAAGGGAAGAATATGCCATTATTTAATTATACATACATTGGTTTAGTTATAGTTGTAGTGAGGAGATAGGTGGGAGAATAATCCAAAACCTTCCCAAAACACATGTATTTTCAGACAAGAATTAAAGAAAATTGGACAGTAACTGTACAGAGAAATTCTGGGAGGGAGTTCCAGGCATAAGGGAAAGCAGGAAGTAAAGTGCAAAGTTCTCTGATCAATAGTGCTGGTTAAAGAAAAGGCCCAGAAAAGAACATATTGGGATATAAATGGAGAGAGATAAGGAAAGGCAAGAAGGTTTCCATCAGGGGAAATGTATTCAAATTACAGGGTGCTTTTTAGTATTTTTAATTGGCTGAAGGCTAAACTTTCCATTACAGAAAAATGTAAGTTGGGTTCACCTTCATAACTTTTTAGTTACCATTTTAGCTCTCATTGAGAAGATGTACAAAGTGAGAACTTGGTATTACGTATGAGAAATGTATGCTCACAAAAGGAATACTCTGGTTTCTGAACACTCACGGTCATTGATTCAGTATAACATGAAGATTCATAAAACAAATTTCTTTTTATTGTTATCTCTGTGATCTTAATGGAAAAGGCATTGCTTGTGGCGTCAGATGTCCTACTGTAAAATGGTGTGAAAATGGACTGTTTTAACAGAGACATACCATCTGGATCTCCTCCTCATCTTGGAGTCATCATGACAGTGGTCTTTTTCACATTATACCATTGTAGTATTTCTGATACCACTCTACCTGCTTTCATAGTTTCATGAAATATTCATAATTCTTTGTCAAAGAGATCTTGTGCCTCACTGAACCTGAACTACAAATCTCAGGATTTCATAGAATGCAGCCATGGCAGTGAAGTGGAATTATGATGTTATAATTAAACCATCATGGTGTAGTGATTTGAGTGTTGGACAACAACTCTGCAGACCAGTGTTTGATTCCCTTGCTTGGCCATGGAAACTATTGGATGCATCCCCAGAAGACCCCATGATAGGTTTACCTTGGGGTTGCCATATGTTGGAAGTGACTTGAAGGTACACAACAACAATAATTGTGGGAACTGGCTTTTCATTCCTCAGATAACACACTCACAAGATTCCTTACAACAGAAAATCAAAGAGTGATGTGAAGATAAAAACTCCTTCACAATCTGATAAGTATTCATATGTGCCTGGCAATTTCTGCTTAGCCAGCACTTATGAATAATGGTCTCTGTTGTTGGTAAACTGACAAAATGTCTTTGACATCAGAAACCCTCCAACATTTTTGATGAGCAAAGAATAGCAAGTGTCCAGTGTTTTAATATGATCTTTACTTTTGGGCATGCCTTGCAAAACTAATAATGTGCATTGAAGGGGAAAAGGAACACTCTTGAAAGGTATCAGAAAGATACATATTATCTAGTCCCCTTACATGGTGTGAAAACAGCTTTATGCCCCGCTTGTCTATTTACCAAGATAAAAATCAAATCAAGGTTACTCATAATTAGAGACAGGCCAAGGATGTCATGTTTGGATCTGAATACATATTAGATTGAGACTGCAGTTCAGATTTGGGATTTAATTATCATCTCTGGATTTGAGGATGTAGTTCCCAAAAGCTTTTGACTCTTAAATCTAAGGCAAGATTTTTTATTATAGCAGTAGTCTGCTTTTCCCCCTAGAACAGAAGTTTCTATTACATTTCCTGAAAATTTAGATCCCTCTGAAGAACTGAAAAAATTCAGTTGTCCTTCCCTCTTTTGGTATATGTAGTAAAATAGCAACTCAGTTGCACTGTTGATGGAAAGGTTGGAGAATTTGGTGTGCAGTGATGGGGAGAAGATTGTTTAATATATATTTCTCTCTCTCTCTCTCTCTCTCTCTCTCTCTCTGTGTGTGTGTGTATAGTTTGATTATATCAATGGCTAAGTCCTGCCCTCCTTCCAGACCTTCTTTCTTAACCTGTCACTTCCATTCTGATGAACAAACTGTGTGTCTCAGTTCAGCATTCACAACTTCAGAACAAACTTTCTGCGAATTGTTTTTAGCCAGTATCTAAATTGTTTATTGAATTGAGTCCCAGGAAGCAGACCCTTCCTCATTTCTTTATATGCAGATTGGATGATGAATCCATTTGGGAGTCTGTTTTCTCTCTGTACTAATCCTGGTCAGAGATACTTCAGTTGATAAAGCTCCTGACAGTGAAGCTCTTTTTTAACCAATTCTTCTTATGTACTCCCAAGTCCCCCTTTTCCTTCCTCCTATGTCTAGCTGGATTTTTATAGCAGCATTGGCATTAAGAGGATAGAGAAGGAGGGGTGGAGGAGCACAGACTTCCATTTGGGTTCCTGTGGCATGTCTATGGTGCAATAAACAAGGCTTGAGGTGGGGAAGAGGGTCAAAACACCATCTAGAATCTTAAGAATCTGGCACAGAGGAGTCAGATTTCCAGGAATTTATAGATTCATGGACTCTCAGAATCTGAGGAGCTGGAGTCGAAATGGTTGAGATGGGCTTCTCCTCAGCAGGGCTTGGAAGATGCTGAGAATGCACCTGCATCCTTTGGAGTTAACCACAGACATAAGCAGAGGATTGATAGATCCCAGTGTTTGTTAAATAGGAAACATTGATTCTTTAAGCATTTGGCATCTGAAGCAGCTGCCTATAAATCTCCCAGCAATCCCCTGGAGTCTTTGATGCTTGCAACCATTCTGTTTCTGTGACTATGTTCCTGGATTTGTGTGATCTTGACCTTTGGGCTGGCTACAGTTATCAACTCTGTGTCTTACCCTACTTTGACTTTGTTCATCTGGACTAGTGGTTTGGTGTAGTAACTACTGGACCAGCTAAAGACTTTGATCCTGTTCATTCCTTCATTTTGCTGGACTACCTGTGAATGACTTGCACTGGATAGCCTATCCCATAGCTCTTTGGTTTGCAATCATTCATCTCTCAGGCCACTTACTGACTGTTCCATAGGACAAAAAGTAGGATTCTAATGTAGTCCAATCCTACTGTAGCAGTATGTGTCTGCTCCAACAAGCAAGATGAACAGCAGTTACCTCAAGAATCCTTTTCTTAGTATGTGTAATCAACAAAATAGTGAGAAAAGAGATGGACAGATATGGCTGCCTCACCATCTCCTTCCAACATTTTATACTGATAGACAGTTAGATAGACAGACAGATTAATCTAGATCTAGAAATTTGGTCACTAAAATAGAAATCATACAAAAAGTGGAGGCAGGTAAAAGGAGAAAAAAATCGACCCTGGGTACATTTTGGAAGAAATCTTGAAATGATCTGTAGAAAATCATTTTCTTTACTTGTCTTTTTTATTACTTATTTGTTTAATCTTTACTTATTCAAAACTTACCACACCTGATTGTTTCATTTCACATGTGAATATTGTTTTCCATAACAAGTTTACTTAAATATGTTGAAATGCTCTTCCTTTCTGGGGGTGTAAAAGATCATCCCTGTTTTTTCAGTTTACTTCTGCCTGTGGTACCAAATTTTCTGCTAAAGAACTAATGTCCAGCAACACGTCAGCTTCATTAACGATGGTATATATGTATTGGAAAAAAGAAATATCTGCTTGGATTTGATTCATAAGGCTATGTAGTGACAAAGTAGACCATTGGTCATAGATGGGTGAAGACCTGAGTTCAGATCAATGCCCTAGCCAGGGGGCACTGCACTGGTTTAATTTTAATGCATGAGCTTTTCATTGTGCTACTTTGGGTTAGATGCATTCCTGTTGTTTCCCCCTACACACACCAAGGATGCAGTTATTCTTGCTATTTATTTCTGTTTTCTTCTGTTTATTTTGCTTTTTCCCAGATGTGAATCAAGTAACAAGTAATCGTGTAAATGTGCTATGTATGTACCTGTGGGGGAAATCTTTAAAAGCACAAGTAAAGTAGTTCGTTACAGGCAGCAATTACTCAGAAACAGGAAGGAGAACAAACATTAAAAGTGTGGGGGTTATGTCCTTCATACTTTTGTCAGCTTTCAATAGGCCACAGACAAAAACTGAATGCTATGGTCTGATTTGACTGGGAAGATACATTCTTAAGCAGGTTGATTTAAAGTTTATTTCTCATGGTCATTGAGGCTTTTACATCTTAATATGTGAACACAATTTGCATGTTAAAACTGGTTCCTTTTCAGGCTTATAGATATTTGTAAGAGAGAAGGGTTAACAGCCCAAGAGACAAGATGGTATCTATCTAAATGCCTTTTTACATAATTTATATGTTGCTTGCTATAAAAAGATGATTTGGAAATGATTCAGTATGCCCATCAGGAATCATCCCAATCTCTGCAGTCTTATTAAATGCATACAGCCATGTCTCCCTGTGAGACTCTCATGCTGAGAAACTCATTAGAATAATAAATTAAGTTTCTATGTATACAGGCACATTTTTTTAAAATCGGGTGAAAATTGCAACTATATTCGCTCTACTTTTCAACTCTTTAGGTCTAAACAGGCAGTATTAAGAACGAGCTAAGTACTTCAGGGGTTACATGAAAGAGCCACAGAATAAATTGGGATAGGGATTAGGAAAGAATTGTGTTTGGTCTTCACTTTTAAGCAGGCAGACGTAATTCCTACTTCTTGGGCTAATGTGCAGATTGGAATACAGTTTTCTTCTAGATTGCAAATTTCTCCAAATGGTAAAAGGTCGTTCTCAGCTAAAGTTTGCACATAAAAAAGTGTGATCTTAGGAAAGTTGTGAACAAAATGTGCATATGAAGTTGCATATGAAAATAAAGAGATATTTGTGTTCAAGTTTTTAATTGCAGTCTGCTGTCAAAATCAGACACCACTAGCATATGAATGCATATGTGCAAAACTGGCATGAACCAGAAGCAGGTTGATTTGCCTTATGTAGGCTATATTTCAGAGGAAGAAACTGGCAAAACCGCCTCTGAGTATTCCATGCCTAAGAAAACTCTATGAAATTCATAGGTTCACCATAAGTCAACAGGCAGCTTGAAGGCACATACACACACAACTTGGGTACACACACTCTCTCTCTCCTTCACTCTTTAGTATCTTAGGTAATGATAACATTCCTGAGATCTCAAGAATCACAATGTGGAAAAGAGCCAAGGACTGGAAAAGTTAGGGTTTTTAAAAAAACAAAAAACAAAAAAACCCAAACCTATAATTAACTCATTCAGTATGATGGCTGAGGAATTCTAGGAGTTGTCATCTGAACAAATAACTTTTCCAGCTTCTGGAAAAAACTAAGTGGTTATGTTTGATAACATGATTAGAGAATACACAATGATGTGGATGTAGGATACCTACAGAAACAAATTTCTGGTAGAACATTTGTTTGAAAGAGACCTAAGATGACAACAGTAACCATGAGTTTACATATAGATGTATGCTTCCATTTTCTTTCCAAGCACGTCCTCCTTTCTCCAGTTCCATGCCTGGTCTGTGTTGTTTCCATGTTTTGTTGTTGGTTTTGGCTGGAATGTTGCATCTTTAAAAGAGTGTATTTTTCAAATAGTGTGCAGTGTTTACATGCATTCATCCATCAACTAAATATGTTTGTATAGGTTTATTTTAATGTATGTGTTTCCTGTACATAGTTTCCAGACGTGTGCATTTTATCAGATGTGATTTTTCAAAGTCCTAAAATATGGAGATTTCCAAATGCAGCACATCTGGTCTGCATCTATTCCCAGGTGATGTGGACTGGGGAAGTCTGCAGAAAATAAAAATTAAGAATCCACCCAGCAGATTCTCTCACATCCCTGGAGTCGCATGACTAGCAGCACCTGGACAGCTCATGTGTTGGGCTGACTATGAAGCAGTCACTTCAGGCAGCAGATTCTAGCTAATTCTCATCCTTTGCATTTAATCATGGAATTTCATTTGCAGTTTATGCCTTTGACACCTGTTCTCTTTAAAGGGCCTAACAAGATCTCTTTGTGTCACTGTGGGGGGAAAAAAAGGAGGCTTGTCAAGGATATAATTTTTGTCTTTTTGCCTAAGATATAAAAATGTCATGAGAGCCAGTGTGGTGCAGGGGTTGGAGCACTGGGCTTCAGTTCAGAAGACCAGGATTCAAATCCCTGCTCAGTTATAGAAAAACATTGGGTGACCTTGGACAAGTCACCCTCTCTCAGCCTCAGATGAAGACAAATGCAAACTCCTTCTGAGCAAATCTTACTAAGAAAATCTCACAATAGGTTCACCTTAGGGTAACCAGAAGTTGAAAATGGCTTAAAGGGACACAGCAATAACAATAAAATTTTCTTTTGATAGCATAGCTCTGGATTGAAGCTGAACCTGATGTTCTGTTAAAAACTTTCATATATCTTTAAACAATTATTTGGATATCCTTTTCCCAGTTTAAGTTTAGAACAATGGTGAAAAAGAAAATAAAACTCTGCACTTGCAGATTATTAATCCTTGGCAGGCAATTGGATAATTATAGTTGAGGAAGGTTATACAAATATGCATAAGGTGTTCAGCCAAGTGATAGCTCAGCAAATTTCTAGTAGGCTCTGACAGTCATTGGATTAATTCAGCTTGGTTAGTATATTGCCTTCAGAATAATTCTATTTTCACACTGTGTAATTGTATAAATAGTACAATTTAAGAACCAAGGGATTACTTTTACTTCATATTTCCCCATATTCAAACCTCGATCACACAGTGGTTTTGGGACAATTATACTAATAATCATTTTATGAGACAACAGAATGTGTTACACCGGCAAGAGGAAAATCGATTTGCTTTGGGAAAGTGGCTTTTTGCACCTTTTTCGAAAGTGGGATTACTTTTAATTGCTGTGCACCTTTAAATCTTTTCTAACTTACGGCAACCCTAAGGCAACCCTATCACAGGGTTTTCTGGGGCTGAGAGTGTGTGATGTGCTGAGGGTCACTCAGTGCACTTTCATGGCCAAGTGGGGAATTGAACCCTGGTCTCTGGGGTCATAGTCCAACCCTCAAACCACTGGCTGTCAGGGGATTGCTTACCAAGTAAGGAATGCTGAGACCAGACAACAAAGTTGGATATTAAGGGGCCAGTTTATTAATTGTTTAAATATTTGATTTTGATGTTTAATGCTCTATAAGCAGAGGAGCCTAAAGGGGGTTCCGGCTGTATTGGCGTCCCAAATTGACCTCCTCCTCAGACACCCCTGGACAAAGCACCCATTTTGGCCAGGCACCCAGTCAGGCATCAAGGGACAGTTTCCTAGGGATACTGCTGTGATATAAAGTGAAAACAGCCTCCGGCTAGCCCAAAGGGTAGTTTCCTTTCCCACCCCTAGGCTCTATGACCCGCAGAAGCAAGTCTGGAGATGTCTCCTTCACCAAACAGGGATTTGGAGTGCTCAGCACCACTGCCTTCTCAGTTTCCTTCCCCCTACCTGTCAGGGCCCACTTGCCTATTTCTACTTCCATCCCCTGTGCAAAGTATTCCATACAGACACTGTACAAAGTAGGCAACAACAACAAAAACCTCTTGGAAAAGGGGGACAAAAATTCCTACCAAGCCCACCTCTCAATAAAGCAACCAGCAATAGTTTGCATTGTCTGAAGGGTGTGTGAGTCAGCTGTGTGAATTTGACCAAGGGAAAGTTTGAAGCAGGGGAAGCTTATAAGTAGGCAGACTCTGCCCCTCCCTCTCTAGGACTGGCACAGTGTGTGGCAGCACAACAGTTCCCCCACACACACACACTGGTATGTTTTCCCAGAGGTAAGCAAAGGCACTCCCTTTCCTGCAGCTGTGCTTTACTGCATGGGAATGGAAATGGGTTATACCAACAAGCACTTCTTATGGAAGGGATTAATAAAATGAAAACTTCTTTATAGTGGAATTGTGCAAAAGGAGTATGTGTTCATACTGGGGGGCGGGGGCAGCAATAGCAGATTCACCTTTATTCTAGACTTGTTTGCTGAGATATGTATTTGAGAGTTCATGATGTAAATGTAAATATTATAGTTCTGAGATTCTTCTCTAGGTTACATTTTAATTTAGCCTGGAGAAAAAATTCACTTCTTCTTTCTCCCTCACCAAAATCCACCTGGTTTGGCTAAGATTAAACTCAGTATTTTCCAGTATTTTTAATGTGTGGGAGGGTTGGTGTAAGGAATAAGGAATAGTTTTGCATAATCTAAGCCAAATTTTGGGGAGGGGGAATGTTGGCCATAACTGTTCTATTCATAGCTTTTCTTTCTCCTTCCACCAAGAGGCCAACAGCAGTATAGGTAGAATAAAAGGTCTTAGTAAAGACTTTATATGCCAAAAATACTTAAACTGCAAAACATTTTAGTCTTTAAAAGAGTGTGCTCCTTCTCAGCTGTGAAGTTGCAGCCCCTGGCATAGGCCTGAGTGATTGCCCGGGGTTAGTGTGCTGGCTGAGAGAACTGCTGTGCTTCTCTGGGTGTACAAACAGTTTTTAGGGAAATGGGTATGGGAAGAAGAGGATGTTTGAGGTATGTGAGGTGGGTTGAAAGCCCTAGTGCCTGCTTCTTTCATTCTCAGATGATTCCTAGGCTCTCCATACAAGAGTTTTTGCACATGTGTTGCCTTTGGGCATTGTAAGAGAAATGGTGGATGCATGCCCATTGCGCCATTAGAAACAAGGCAGGGAGTGGAATACCAGCATTAAAACCCATGAGCTTTCTTGTTGTACAAGCCCTGGAAGCATAGCAGTGACACAGGGCCTGGAAAACAAAACTACTTAGGGGCTAGCATTGGCTGAACTTTTTAAGAGCTGCAGAAGCATCACTTGGAGGAGAAAATCCCATATCTCATATCTGTGCTGTAGGAGAGTGAATTATGAGCTCTGGTGTAAATGGTGGCAACTACTTTACCTGCTAAGCACATTTTGCTGCCTACCTGGTCACTGAGAAATGTTAACCCTTTCCTCTGAGTTTCCACTGGCTAAATTGGAAACCTGTTTGCCTACATTGCCTTCATGCCCATTTTCCCAGTCCATTCCTAACAGTGCTTGCTGCCCTGGCTTTATAACATCACTAGCGTATTTACCTGGTATTGCCTGGGATTTTATTTTCTCATAGCTGACAGACTGACTTTGACTTTTATATAGTAGATAAGGACCCACTTCATGACATCACAAGAGCCTTTCTCTAGAATCCTCCTCATGAGGGCCCACTCTCTGGTGTTAAGATTTTGGAAATGAAACATCAGGGAATGGGATTTTGGCAGCCTGGCAACCCGCAGACACACAGTTGATTCAGTGGGAATCAAAGGCATGTTCACATCTTCCATTTGACGGGTTGCAGTTTATGTGTGCATATACACAGCTTGTTGATTTGTATAGTTGCACAGTTGATCATATGTAATATTCAACATGCATATACTGCATACAGAGTGCTGATCTGTACATTAGCAGAATTAAGGAACGTTCACACTGTATGTACTCTTGCTTAGCTAATAATGAGAATCTCTATAGAAGAATTATTTAGACCTTGAAATAACTTTTTTAAAAACTCATGCTTTGCAGGGGTATTATGAATACTTCACTCATCATAATGGTGTCATAATCTGGATGGAAGGACTCTGTTTCAGTTATAACCTGATGGTCATTCTTTATTTCTCAAAATATCAATAATCTCTGTAGCTTTAGTTATAGTCAGTCTTTTTTTTTTTGTTACCCATGACAAAAATGCTTATAAGAAACAGCAAGCATTGTTTTATTATCACTCTCAAATATAAATATGTGGAGAGAAATTTCATTTTGTCCCATCAAATGTAAAATGCTGTTTCTGACAATAGAAAAAAAACCCATTCCGACAGCAGGAAATGTACACTGAAAACTAAACATCACTCAAAACCAAAACATAATGACTGTTTCAATATTCCTGGGAATGATCTTGCTCTTAAGACTGATGGGAAAAGAAAGTTTGCCTCAGTTTTGAATCAGAGATGGGTGAACAGTGTAAAATTATTTAATATTCATTTAATAAAATGCAGTATTTTAGATGTTAATGATCAAATCCAAAATACAGACATTCTTAAGCATTCTAATGGTAGATTCAAATGTTTTAATACGTGCCTCTTTTGAATTTGTAAACCACATTGAGTCCTAGTACCAGGAAAAAAGGTAGATTTTAAATACAGTTGTCATCATCATCATTGTTATTGTTGTCATTGTCATCATCATCATCATCTTCATCATCATAATCATTGTTTTCTCCTGCCCAGAGCCCTTGGATACTTCTGATGCCGTTCAGTAGAAAGAACAGCTTGCAATATATACTGAAGAACTTGGCATACATCCAGGATTGGCCCAAGACATTTTTGTGTGAGGGAAATGGCAAGATGGTGCCCTTTCTTTCCATGTAGAAGATAACCAGACTGCCAGTTGATTTTTATTTTGAGACTGGTAATGGCACAGTGTCCTCCTGAGGGAAAAATGGTAGATTAGGACACATAGCAATAGCCTCTAATATTGCACCACCACTCCCCATTCCCCCAATATGTTCTCTCCAAGACAGATGCCTAACTGTACCTAAGCTCAAGCTTAGCATTGAAAAACTCTCCAGACACTGAAGTCTTTGTATATGCAAGAAACGGCTGGTGCAGAGTAATTCTGTTTAAGCTGATGGGTGTTTGAAAGAGGAGATCTGATGATATACCTGTATACTTCAAGTCAAGTTGTAGTTTAATTAGTAGATTTTCTTCTAAGTATCTTTATATGGGCTTGCAACTTCAGTTTGGGCTTTCATGATTTTCTAGTATGGATAAAGATAAGGATAAGGAGGAGGGATGTGAAGATTATTCGTATCTTAGGCCCTTTCCGCACGTTACCTACTCGCGGAGGTGGGGGGTGCCGTTCGCGCAAGCAGCCTCTTGCGCGAGGCACTCACATCGCTCTTCTGTTCTCCCGCAGCTGGGTTGCCGATCGCGCGACCGTCACACGAACGCCCCGCCCCTTCCTTCCGCAGTGCAGCCTGGGAGCTGCAGGCTGCGCTGGGGGAGGAAGCGCAACCGGCCCAGCTCATCCGACGCACCGCAGGGCAGGTAAGTGCACGAGGGCCCAGGGAGCATTGCGCTACTGCGCAGTATTTTCAGCTTAGAGCCGAAAATAAAAAAATCCATGCGCGGCCCGCTTGTGAGCGTTGCGTAAATGGGAGTGCATCGTACGGACCTCCGCTCCCATTTATGCGACACTCAAGGGGCCCTCTCGCAAAAGAAACTGCATGCAAAAAGGGCCTTAATTGAGAAAGTGTGTCTCAACACATGAAGACACCATTTCAAAAATGGTTAGCCGCTGTGAGATTTTTTTAAAAAATTGTGGACTTTTAAATAAATATTAGTTGATACAAAAGACTTGGGTTTGTTTTGTTGTCCCCCCCCATAAAATACAACATTCTTGCACAGAAAAAACTGTCTATACCCGAGAACAGTATTTATGCAAAAGTGCTTCTTGTGCAAAAAGCGAAACTTTTGTGCATTTGATTTTTTTTCTCTAGACGCTGTGAAAAACAATCAGAAAAAGCAAAGGAGACAAACAAAAAAGACCCCAAACCCACCATAATACTCTCAGAGGAGAAAACTGTGTGAACAATTCATTCTTGAAAGTATTCTTGAAACGAAAGAGGCAAAGATTTACTTTCCTTATGAATATGAATATGAACATGAACATGAATATGAACATATTATGAATATGAATATGAACAAAATCCAACTCCATCTTTATTTAATGTCCTGAATATAAATGGTAGACCACAATATTTGTGTTGCCAGGATGGTGAGGTATGTGTTAAGCAGGATTTTCACATACGGTAGCTACTTTTCTAAACCCAATAGCTCTGAGGTTGGTTATTATGCGAGAGCTAGAGAGTAAAGCCACAGAATGAATGTGTGCCCACTGTGGTGTGCCATGCCTTAAAGACCATCCCACAATTAATGAGAAAAACCACAGTCTGTTCCACACTGGTATTTTCTCCAGCACTGTGCAGGCAACAGCATTTCAGAGGGATGGTATCCCACGTTGAGGGTTATTACTATCACTGTGGTGAAGTCTGTGTTTTTGGCATCTGCCTTATGCTCCAACTTCCTCTCTTTCCCTGTGTGAAATTCTTCCATCTTTGAAATAAACCACCTCCGTATATTAGTTCTGAAAGGAAGAGAACAAGAGAAAGGTAGATGATTTATTTATTTATTTAAAATGGAAAGCTTGAGGCCTGTTGGGTGTATTCTTTGAATGCCTGGAATTGTTTGTTTCCTCATACGTGGCAAATCACCATAAGAGAGAGCAACTTCTGCTCCCTTTACTCATTTCGGCAAAGAAGGCCAGGCTGGGTTTTTGACAGATGGTAGAGAAAGTTTGATTATTTGACTTATCTAGGGGAGAAGGAGGGACGATGAGAGAGAGAGAGAGAGAAATGTAACAGTCAGCAGTCTGCTAGTTTCCTCTCCCCTGATATAGTTTTTCGTATAACAGAGCAGTCAAATGACATCCACATTTTCTCCATCCTGCTATCTAATGAGTTTATGCTGAGGCTGTAGATCTACTTTGCAGCACATTAATAGTCTTATAACAGAAAAATAAGCCCTGCCTAACATTCAGTTACTAGTGTATAGAAGTTCAGAGATCAGAATAATGTTTTCATAAATCCTACAATCCTATAATTTGAATTTCTGGCTTTCTTTGTTGCTGCTGCTGCTGCTGCTGCTGCTGCTGCTGCTGCTGCTGCTGCTGCTGCTGTTCTTTCCTCTATCTGCATTTGTTCCAAATGGTCTTGGCTTGTGCTTTTGACAATTAGATTTTATATCTGAACTTTGGTGTTTTGGAAGCATGTAAATACTGACATATGATGTCCAAAGCCCAATAGTGGTGGTCACATTTTTTAAAAAATAAAATCTCCCTCTTCCTCTTTTCTCGATGGATGGAACGTCTCAATATATAGCCCACTAAAAGCACAATTAAAACACCAGGGAAGCAGGAGTGTATATCACAGAGATGGAAGTGTAACTCATCTGAAATGGCTGCATTTGTGTGCCTGGATGGTTGTAACTTATACTATTATAGCAAAATTGTTTTGGTTTTCTAAACATAACAAATGACACAGCAAATAGCGTTTGGCCAGTGGCATACAAAAAGCAATCCATAGTGTATGGATTTGTTCAATGGCATTTAAAGGACCTTGATTAAAATTCAGTCCAGACTGGAATGATGAGAAGACTATTTACTTGAAGGCTGTTTGAAGTCGTAAGTTGCACTGCAGACAGAGACCACAGGGATACATAGATTGAAACATTTCTTACCTTGCCGGTCTGGAAACTGGCTGTCAGGAGCATCTGACATTTTAAAAGAGGGGCATAAAAATTCTTGAACAGTATGACTGCTGTGGCGGCTGCGGCTTATGAGTTTTCGTTTGCATTGTTATGCAAGTTAATGGCTCTGCATCAAAGATCAGGGCAATAATAACCATCTTGTTTGCTGGCTCCATGTTCCTTCTGGAATTATTGCAGATGTTACACTACAGATACTTTTTTCCCATTTTGAGGGGTAAGTGGTGTGCATCTGAGAGCATATAATGTAAAGCAGACAGCTCTTTTGTTCATTTTCCCGCACACACTACAACAAAATACCTTTTCTTAGTGGTGGAGGATAAGATAATTAGATCATGGCTCACCATAGCAGCAAGGCACCATTTTCTTTTAAAGCATGAGTAGCATTTCTATCGTAAACCCAAGATTTGGAACAAAGGAGACCCAACTTTGCCAACTGCCATTGTTTTTCTTGCATCTTACAAGTTGAGACATGTGTGACCAATTGGAAAAGAACATTCTGAATACAGTATTGTAAAATATTTTGAAGAAAGTATTGCATGTTTAGTCTAGATTGCAGGGTAGTTCCTTCTTTAATCAGATAATGATTCTAATATTTTGTGAGAATAAATGTGAAGTTTTCGCTTCTTCACCCTTCTTTCTTTTTGAAAATACAAAATGTGGCAGTATATATTGCTTGAGATGTCATGAGGACTAACATGTTGATCTGGTGATCTTTTTGTCTTGCATCTGTCTGTTTTCTTCCCCCAGGCTAGTACTATGTGTGTATTTTAGAATTATTCCTTGGGGGTTGAAGATTCTGGAATTGCTATGAGGAAACTTAAAGCTCTGGTGACAACTGCAGGCAAACATTCTTATGTGTGGTAAAAGTTTGAAAAGATATTTACTACTTTCTGAAGCATCAATTTTCAGGACGAAGTTTGTGTTTTCTTAAAATTCTTCCACCACACTTAGAATATCTTTCTGTTTTCACTCTTAAGTTTATTGACAGATGAATAATATTCTCCCTAAACTATATAACCGGGGTACGTGGGGGATTCAACAGTGATGGACTGACCTGTTTTGCAAGTACTTAACTGATGTGTGGATTAAAACTTAGTAACTCACTACCTTGCTCCAATATAGATCTCAGCTTTTAAAAATGTTAAAAAGACATATTTTGCTTAAAATTACACATTTTGGGATAAAATCGTGAATTTAAAAATTCACATTTTGAGAGAAAATGTGTATTGCAGGAGTACACAATTAAAGCGCTTCCAGCAGATGGCCATCCCCGTCTGTTTAAAAACCTTCAAAGATGGGGATTCCACCACATTAAGAGGCAGCATATTCCACTGTCAAACAGTATTACCTCCAGGAAGTTTTTCTAATGTCTATATGAAATCTTCTTTTCTCCCCTGAAGTTTGAAATCATTGGTCTGTATCAGCAGAAAACAAGCAGAAAACATCCCTTTAAATATTTAAACATGGCTATCACATCACCTCTCTACTTTTGCCTCTCCAAGCTAAACATACAGTCTAAGCTGTTCCTCGTAGGGCATGGTTTTCAGGTCTTTTACCGTTTTGGTTGCCCTGCTTTGGACACATTCCAGCTTTCTGTATCCTTCTTGAATTGTGGTCCTGAGAACTGGACACAGTACTCCAGGTGAGGTCTGACCAAAGCAGAATAGAAGGCACTATTGCTTCCCTCAACCTGGACACTATATTCCTATTGATGCACTCTAGAATCACATTGGCCTTTTTAGCTGCTGCATCACACTATTAACTTGTGTTTGGCTTGTGGTCTACTAAGATTCCTAGATCCCTTTCACATGTACTGTGCTCAAGCTGAGTGTCACCCATCTATGCATTTCATTTTTTTTTCTGACTAAGTGTAATGCCTTACATTTCTTCCTGTCGAAATTCATTTTCTTAGTTTTGGCCAGCTGTTTTATCTGTCATATAGATCACACACATCAGAATCAGGAGGTGGAATTAGCTAACAGTTAATTTATTCATTATTTATATTTTATCACTATGTCAGTTTTGAAGGTGTATATGAAACATTTTAATAATTCTAATATATCTATATTTATATCATCTATATATAGATATATGTCTAAACCTGATTTTTGTTCTTCATACATCATGTAGTATGGCACTATATTGTTACCGTAGATTCTAGCCAGGACTTGTGGGATATTAGATATCACTCTGATATCAATAATTTGACCGTCTTTACCTATTCCTCTCCGCATGCTGTGAGGTTTCCCGGACAAGCTCGCAGACAGGCACGGCCGCTAATCGCTGTAATATTCCAAACAAATACAGGCAGGCCAGAAATAGCTGTCCCGCCGCTTCAAGAGACCTCAAAGGCAAGTACTCTATTATATATGCACACTATTTACAAAGAACTCCCTGCCCCGAGCAGGCAGCTTGATTAGACAAATCCTCATCTGTCAAGCACTCTGTGTTTGCATACTGTCTATTGACAATTCGGACTTAACGCAATCATGCTTAATTCTGACCTTTCGGAGGCTTTGTCTCCAGCCCGAAACTCATTGTTTTCCTCAAGTACAGACTAGCCTACAGCCACATCTTCCCCTATAAAAACCCCAGACTTTGAGAGCTTTCTCAGATCGCTCCCGACTTCCATCCAGCCTGGCTGCTGCGTTGCTTGGCGTGCCTTCCCCTCAGTCCCATGCACTGAGAACTTCATACCTACGAACTCTGTCTCCAGACTATCTGGGCTTCAGGACAGGTGTAGTATTACCCAAACCAACAACTCCTCTAAAAATCCCTCTATCCCACTCCAACCTTTATTTCTCTAGTTATCTGAGTGAGTGTGCTGCATACACTGTTTGATTGTATTTTAATAAAACAGTTATTATTATTTCAACTCTGTTTGCTCCTTGACTCGGCCTGACCGCTTAGACATTGGGTAAAAGATCTCACTCCGTTGTCCTGCCTCTCATATTGCTAGCTTGTGCTCTTTGCTAATTTCTCCAACTTGTGTAATTTGGAGTGCACTTAGGTGTCCCTCACAGGACCCCCATAAATCAGGGTAACAATGTCCTCGAGTCAAAAGGTGACTGTGTTTTACCTAATGACCAACCTTTATGTAACACTCTTTGTTTATTGTTTTTTTTTTTTTTTGAGTAAGCCTTTATGATACATAGTTAAGATGTAGTCAACCTGTTTAAATATAATTTTTATTCAGTTTTTAAACTCAGATGAATACTGGCATAAGATAGAACACGTTTGACTTAATAGATACAAAGGTGACAAAGAACAGGATCCAATGAACACCTGCCGGTGTGGATGGAATGGCATTTTCCCATCAGAAACATATATGGGAGACCTATTTCCTCTGCAACCCCTTCTTCACTCCAAACAACAGTTTGAAGGACTGGAAAACCTCTGGAACTGAGTTTTAGTCAGAAAAAGTGTTGCTTGAGGCAGGGAAAGGAAGGTTATTTCACTGAACTGGTTCTGTAGTACCAAGTGCTGTGTTTGATTTAGGACACGGTCCAGATGAAGACTGGTCTGACTATTCCTAATATTGAAGGATGATATCTGGTTATATATCTGAAAATGCAGAATGTTGCATGTAAGCGCAACATCTTCTCTATTATAATCACTTAGAAGACCAAAAATGATGCACACTAGCTGCTCCCTGCTAGGAAAACTATTTGGCTGTTGTGTAACCAGTTTTCTGTCTTCTTAGTCACTAAAGGTGATTGATCTGTGTTCATTTTCTTTTTGGGCACATGCAGCATTTTTGGGCAATTTAAAGCAGGACTGGATGACCATTGGGAGGTTGAGGGGCATTATGAGGCCAAAATCTTTTTGGTTGGATTTTTTTTCATAAGTTAAAGAGTATAATTTGTGGCTAAATCCATTGCAATTTCACTAGCTGATGCTGTTGTAGTTGTAGTTCTTCTTCTTGTTGTTGTTGTTATTGTTGTAGTAATGTCATTGTGCATCCAGGCTTTGGGGTGAGAGATAATGACTTGTTAAATCCACTTAGTGATGGTCATCATGGTAGAGCAGGGATTTAGCAATAGCAATAGCAGTTACATTTCTATACTGCTTATCAAGGCTAAGCACTCCCTAAGCAGTTTACAATGTATTTGAGCTAATTGCCCCCAACAAGCTGGGTACTCGTTTTACCAACCTATGGAAGGATGGAAGGCTGAGTCAACCTGGAGCCCTGCAGGATCGAACTCACAATGTTGTGGCTGCAGTGCCGGCATTTAACTACTGCCCTACCAGGGCTCTATGTACCTCAATCTCCCAAGTCCTAATGACTAAACTACGCTGAGTTATCATGGCAGATAGGATCTGACTGACTTGGCCATTCTTTCATTTCTCTCCATTACCTACTAGTTTGCATGGATTCACACCCTTTCATAAATAAGAGTGTTTATTTCCTTGCCTTGCCTTTCTTCCACATGAAAGAATCACAAAATCCAGAAAAAAAGATCCTCCACATCTGTGTTAATTTTGTACCATGGAAGCTGACAAATTCAGGATACACAGTATACTTTTGTCTGCAGCCAATACAAGTTCATACATAAGTAGTAAACATGTCCTTATTCTGGTTCACAAGCAGAAATACTTAAGGAACTTTTGGGTGGTGGGCTATTCCTCTTCAAAGATGAGTCCTTAGTATCTTTGCTTCTGCATTTTCCTTTTCCAGACTAGATTCTAACAGCCAGGCGACTGTATTATTTATTGTTATTTCTACCACACACAATAGGATGAGAAGGGTGTATAAAGCTAGGTTTGCATGCAGAGTTAAATTCGTGAGAGTAACTGAGAGTTCTATCAGGGATTTCAATAAGAAGGTGGACAGATGCCTAAAATACAGCGTTCCCATGGTAAAGATAGCAAGGGGAAATGAGTAGAGTCAGTGAATGAAGTAATCTTGTTTTTATTGAAGACAGTGTTGTAGGAGAGAAAAAGGAGCACAGATAGAGAATAGAGCAAAAAAAGTATAAAAGCTAACAGAATAAATTTTATTTAAGGATACTTTCAACCCATTCTCCCACATTCGCCGTACAGTAGGTGGATATAGAAATTCTTTGACCTTTATAGGGATCCTGTTAAAGTCACAGTAATGATGGGTGCTGGACCTGGACTCAATGGCAGTAATATTTTTTTCACCCCAAGACTTGTTCTGAGAAAAAGCACACCATGCCTTGAGCTTTCAAACATTTGGAACACTCACAGGGCATTCCCAAGAAATAAAGTATGCACAGAACTATGCACATATTTTAAAACATGAACAGCAAAAAATTTGCATAATTGGAAAATATGGAGAAATACACGTTGCAATAGGTAAAGCGTACAAATAAATGCACAAGTGAGTAAAAATGCAATTTTAAAAAGTGTGAAATCCAAGGACAGAAGAAAAGATACAGTTTTCAAACCTGATACAAAACAAGAATGGAAAGAAAATGCAGGGAAGAGTTTGCAAAATTCAAGAAGAGAAGACTGAAAGAATTTTACATCCTTAATAGAGGCTTAGTATTTGATTATATGGCTCTATATAATCTTGGCCTTGGTCTTGGCCTTTTTCTTTTCATTCTGACTTTCAACAAGGTCAAGCTGCTGCGTCAAGCATCTGGCTTCCAGTCCATTGAAAATCTTTTTAAGAGTATTGTTGGGAGCACTGCTGAGTGCTGCAATAGCCTCTTTACTAGTACATGTATTTGTATGTGTGTGTGTGTGCGCGTACGTGCGTGTGTGTGTGAATGAGATGGTTGCTCCTGTAGACACCCAGTTATCCTGAATTTGTTCCCTGTCTTCTTTCCTGGCTCTGAAATATCCACTCCTTATTTTTCTCTTCTTCTCTATGAACCAAAGATCTAAAAGTTCTTCGGGGGTGGATGCTTGGATGAGTCAAAGTGGACAGATAGGAATGGTCAAGCTGACAAATTCAAAACAGAGAAAGAAGATTTGAGAGAAGAGACAGAAAGAGCAAGTAAAAGATTACTGAAGTAGTCAGTGCAAAAAATGATGGAAGAATGAACAGGACTTTTTGCTGAATCATTCAAAATAATGGAAAAGGCATTTTTATTAGAAAGATAACAACAGTGTAGTTATATGAGCAGAGGGGAAAGAAAGGATCAAAAATAATATTGAGTTTATGAGATTGAGGGGCGAAAGTAACAGTAAATTTACCTGCTAGAAAACAAAGCAAGAAGAATGTGTTTGGACAGGCAAAGAGAGCTCAGTTTATCAGATTTCCATTTTATCAGATTTCAGAAGTCACCTGTACAGAAATAGCAGAGGAAGCATAAGAAATCCTAGTTAAGAAGGAGTGAGGTCAAGCAAAGAACACTAAAACAGAAGGTCATCAGTAAGCAGTGATATTGGAGACGAAAAGAACAAATAACAGAGTATAGAAAGAAAGAGAACATAGGACAGGCCCCAGGAATACATCAACAGACAGTGGTAAACATAAGCATGGAGAAGTATACATAGAAATGAGGGGTACTTATACCATTATCAAATCAAGACAACAAAAAGAAGATGCACGGTTTTCTACATTAGGGAAGGTCAGAATCACAGAAAACTAGAGAGCTCAAAGAAGAACATCATGAATGTTGCCAAGTGAAGGTTCAAGAGTAGGTAGATTCACAAAACCTTGAGTCCCAGCATATGGAAGAATGCCAGGAAGATGAGTCTGAGAGGTTTCTGCTTCACTGACGTGGAGTTGCCATTTGGTGAGTTGTTTTACATGTTGTCCCATATTCATGAGCAGCATTTGAACTAGCAGACTGGAATAGTCAGCTGCTGGGGTTAGGGAGCCACATTGTTTACTCAGGAGACTTTACAAGGCAGCACTCTTGCCACATACCACCATTTTTTGCTGCTCCCCAGATGGCAAGAGCAGTTTTGCTGTATTTTTGAACATCTAATGGGTAATTTTAGGTTCAAGAGAGGCCCTTTGTCTAGCACAAAGTGACATGGAAGTAACTGTGTAACAGGAAATTACTGCCCTTTGAAGGCACTTGGTCTCATTTAGGGTCATTTTTTTTTATTTTTCCCTATTTTTTCTTTAATTGAGAGGGTGAGAAGGTCATAGAATGGTGTTGATAGGGCACATAGCCTGAAGAGTCCCTCTTTCTCAGCCTTGCAGTAAACTTTTCTGTTTTTGTTTTCCAGAAATGCACAATAGTGGGGGTACGTTGAGGTAGTGTAAATAATGAATAGGTATATGCCCTTTACACAGTAGTCTCCCATCCCCACATGGGGAGAGGAGAGGAACAGGACTGTGATGATGCTTCAGCATGATGTCATCATGGTCCTGCTCCTCTCCTGTCTCCAGGTTTTCCCTGTCAATAACCCATGATCATGCTACCATCCCACACTTACATATCCTGTGGAAGGGCAGGAAGCACAATGGAGGCACTTCCTGGCCTAGCACAGCCTGGGAAAGTAGCCAGTTGCACTGTGGAAGGAAGAAGCGTGTCCATTGCACTTCCTTCCGCAAGGAGCCAGTCCAGTGTGAACAGGAGAGGAGCACTCTCATTGTGTTTCGTTTCCAGCAGAGCCACTGTGAGGATCACCACTGGAGGATCACACAAGAAGGTAAGGTGTAGAAAATGCCATAGAATTAGCTACCAGGCAGCTATTTATAGTAGCCTGAGTTCACCTTCACTGGGAATGGAAGCAGGAGCTAAAGCAACCAAAGGACAATCCTATGTATGTTAACTTGTATTCAGTGGAGTTCAGGTCCCAGTTATATAGGATTCCAGTTGTAAACAATGTTTAAGTTCCTGGAAAGGTTTACACAACATAAGTTTGCTGGATGCAGGGTAAAACTGAGTCAGAATCCATACAAAAGGGATTAAGTGGCTACTTATGCTGAGTAAAATTTCATCATCCATGTGGTCACTGAAGCAGTATTAGTGCTGGACACCAGAGCTGAACAACTCTTAGCTTTGACAGAATTCAGTCAGACAAGGAACAGGGATCCAAAATAGTTCACTGTGATGGCTGTTGGTTTTTAAGCTGCAAGGAAGCTTTCAGAGTGCTCAAATTTCTGTCTCACTCGTCAAACAGTCTTTCATGTAATTGGATGAGGGTAGCAGGAAATAAACTTAATGTGGGTGATGGGTTTGGGGCAGGGAGGTGTAATCACAGAAGCATTGAGGTACTGCTTTTTTCTTCTTTTCTTTTTTTGTTTGTTTGTTTGTTTTTGGTTAGGAATGTACAGCTGAGGTGGTTTATCTTGCATGCATCTAGATTTACAGGTAGGCTTCATAACTTTGTCAGGCATACTTTTACTGAAAGCATTCTTAGAGGTTCATTTAGAGGAGATCATTTAAAGAACTTGGCTTCTATTTCTCCTGCATGTTAGTTGTACTGCAAACAGGATCATGAACTGCAAACAAAACTATGATTAATTTAGATATCTTCCTGGAAGTTGATTTTAAAAATTCTTCTCCACCCCACCCCTGTAATGTTCTAATTATTTCAATGGGCTTTGATAGAACGTGCAGATAGAAAACTATCAGCAACTGAATCGTCCTGCAAGCATTTTAAATGTGAGACATGTCTGCCAGCAAAAGAATTCTGTCGCTTGACTATATCAAAGATCAGTCAGTTGATTAAGTCACTAATCTTGAACAAGTGAAATTCTGAGGTCAATAATAAATAAAACTATGAAAATTTGAGTCTGTCAGTTTAGCTGTCTTCCACATTTGAACTTCACAAAGTTTGGTTAATTCTGATTTTAACAACATCAACAACAACAACAGTGACAACAAAAACTTGCAATAAAATGCCCATGCATCCCTAGATAAAACTTCCTTTAGATTAAAAATTATAGATGAAGTTTTCAGAAATTCAAATTCAGGATTACATTTACATTTTGTACATTTTACAGTGTATATTACATTGTACATTTTAGATGTATTCCATAAATATAATATGTATGTAACCTGTTTTATAATATGTTGGAAAAATGCAGAATTTTGGTTAGGGGAACCTGTGAAACTAGATCACAGTTCATCACCAATATGCTACAGATCTTTTTTTTACTTTTTTCTCACATCATTTGGATCACATGGATTATACAGGCTTATTTAGGTGACATATACATGTACTCCTGGCTGACACTCTATATATCCTTCTCTGATAACTGCAGAAAATTGTTTTTTCTGGTTGTCCAATCCTTGTCAGCTATACTGATCAGCAAAGAAAGACATGGGATGAATTTTTTCCCTGGGTCTGTGCTGAATGGTACTGAAGGGGAACACAGAAACTTTGCAGAATGTGTTGCACCCAACTAAAATTAACCTAGACGACTAAATTTCATTTTGCTTCTCTTCTCCTTGATCTTCTCTACTTTACATCTTTTGATTGAGGTGGCCACCCTCCCCAACTTCACCTCCTGGTTTGATCAGGGTCTGGAACATTACTTTGTAAAAGTAATCCACTTCCACATTATACACTGAATTCTTTTTTTAAAAAAAAGTACAGTCAGCCCTCCACATTTGTGAGTTTCACTTTTGCAGATTTGATTATTCACAGAATATTTGCTGCTACCTCTGCTGCCTCCCTATGCCATTTTTAATAGGGACTGCAAGCTTTGTGAGACTGAGGCCTTTTCCACATGACGTTGCTGTTTCGTTTCTGCCACAGGATAGCAGCAGTCGGAAGGTTGCACTTCCACATGACGTCATCGCCGTCCTGCTGCCATCCTGTTGCGGAGCGTTGTGCTTGTGCAGTTTTCGCAAAATGGTGTGTCGGCAAGCTGGCCTAGTCGGTTAAATATGATTTGGAAGAGCCTAGAGTTATTTACGATTTTTTCACTTTCACGGGGGTCCTGTGCCATTGACCTTAGCGGATGCAGAGGGATGACTGTAATTCACTTTCATTATTAACCACACTGTGAAGAACAATGTGTAGCATCGCCCGTTGCCCTCCTTGTTGTGTTATTTGTTAGTTGCTACAAAACTTTTGGGGAAAGTGCCATTTAAAAGTAACTGTGAAACCATTTATTTTACTGTTACACCAGAAAGATAACTCTGTACCACTTCATTGCATTGCTTTCAAAACATTAACATCATGTCCTTCATGAAATCCCCTTATTGGTTAGATTACTTGTAACTTATAACACACAAATTCTGGGGCTAGTGACACATAAATGCAGAGCACTTGGCTGTTATAGTGTTATTATTCCACTTTCAACATCCTATGGAAACTTCCTCCCTAAACTGCAAACCCAGGATTCCATAGGATGCTGGAAGTGGAATAATAGCACTATAACAATTGAGTGTGGAAATGACCTTTCTCTGATCCATGTGATATTTCTGTATTTTGCATCCTGCTACTTAGTGGAGTTATGTGCAGAACTGCTGACATAGGACAGTGCAAGGAGAACTCTTGTCATTTTAAAGGTAGTTGCTAGTTAGAAAAATGTTCTTCTGATCTTAAGCATCACACACCAAGTCCTTAAGTGTAGAGCAGTAGTAGCAGTAGTCCATAGTCCTGTTTATGCTGACATTACATGCAGTGTTTGCAGTGGTGTCAGCTATTTTGTCTGTAATAAGTTGACTTGAAAAGAAAGTATTACCTTTAGATTTTTTTTTTTAAAAAAATATGAATAAAGTTTCTCCAAGGTGTTCATTATTTTTTGAAAAGATCTGACTTGTAATACATTTTTGCTCACCCTGAATGTCATAGAAGCCTTTAAAGAAATTTATTTTCCATCTTTTAAGTACTAATTGCACTAAGAATATAGAATGAAAAATCTATCTTGTTAAGGCTTGTGTGTCAAATGAATGTGTGTGTTATGATGTAGTGGCAATTCCCCCTCCCTGGTTATGGTACCTAAAGAAGTAGAATGTCTTGCATCCTTGCACCTTTTCAATGTCCTAGTTTGTCTTGTAGTGTAGTACTTCTTGGTTTTGAGTTTTGTTTATCTTTCTTATTGATTCCATTTGCTTGAAATGAATGATAGCTCAGCTGGACATTTACTTATTAGAAAAGAACAAAATATTTGAATATGAGCAGTGGTATTCATATAAATCTGTGGACCTCTTTCAACATGCACAGTGTGCCATGGTTCTCCCGTGAGTACTGTAAGGCAAGGAAGCTCAGTAACCAACCCCAATTATACGCGATACAGCTGAAAACACCAGGCAGATGGCCTCCCTTTGTGGAAGTGTAATTTAAACAAAACAAAAGCTTCACGTGTAGACTGTGTCAGAAGAAGGTGGGCTTTCCATTATCTGATGCTACTAAGAGAGTTGGGTTTTTGTCGTCTATAACTCTGTAAAAACTTTGTAGGTTTCAGACGGACCTTAAAGGAGACAAATAAGGTTTGTGGGCAGTGGATTGCTATGGTGTGTAGGCAATTGCAAACAACTTTCAGATGAACTTTTATGGTTAACACATTATCACATTAGCAAGGGTATGTGTAGGATGTAGTGAAAGCTAGAAAGGGCTCCTGCACTTTTAATGGTTGTGTTGAAGAGGGATTTCAGCGGGATATTGCTTGTTGACTGGTTGCCTAACAAGCAACACTTGCTAAAATGCCATGTTCTACACAATCATAAAGGTACAGGAGCCCTCTCCAATTTTCAGTCTGACTACCTTAGTAGAAATCCTTTTAGCACAGGTGGGCAACTGGTGTATCTCCAGATACTATAGGACTGCAACTCCCTCCAGTCCCAACAAGCATAATCAATAAGGAAAGAGGGTGGTAGCTGCAGTATAACATCTGGAGCTGCAGTATACACTGTTGTCTGCAGTATAACATCTGGAGGCTCAAAGATGATAACTAGAAAGAGAGGCTGTATTCAATCACCAAGCAGATTGGAAAACAACAACAACAAGAAGCACTGATAAAGCTTGCAAGTTAAATGCACTGAGGTTTAACTCTCAGGATGCAATGCATGGAAACAGGACAGAATGGGAAGTAGAATGGGGAAGGGCAATACCGCCATCAGAAATGTAGTGGGTGGATAAGCTATTATGAGGAAACACTATTTGATAGAAAGGGACTTTCTCTAAAGCAAAGTCTTTTCATATCAAAAAGATTTACCAAAGGGGAAAGAGTTAGTTCAGAACCAGCAATATGTGGCACTGTTGCCGGGAGAGACCTTTGATGTATTCCCCTTCCAGCTGGATTTATTCACCATGCAGCTAATGCTGCTCTTTATTATAGGAAAGTTACACCCCAGTGCAAGCTGTGATAATAATACTACAGTGACTGGCTGTATTAATATAGGTGGTGAGATTCTATCTGTGAAAGCCGCGGTCAAAATGAAAATGTGTGATAAGATGCTCACATTCCAGCCAGTTAGAGTTGTGAAACGGCATGTCTGTCATTGCACACAAGGCCATGCAGAGGGAAGCGTATAGACCCAAGTGTTGTCAGGTGTCTTCAGGGCTATTTAGCAGAGAAAGGGGGAGAGTCTCTTTCTTGTTAGCTCAAATTACCTTGTTTCTGGGCAAATGAAGTTTTCCCATAAGCTGCTCTTCCCTGTTAGCTTGGGTCTGTCTGTCTGTCTGACAGATTGCTTTGGCATTGCTCCTCTTCAGGCCAGATGCTGAGCTGTGCAGCTGCTGCTGGGGTAACAGAGCACTTTTAGAATGCCCACCAGCCTTAGCCTTGTTTGACAATGATACGCGTGTGCTGAATGGTTTTTAGAAAGCAGGATTGTCTGTTGAGCTGTCATGTTTTCTCAGATTTTAAAGAAATGAATAGAAATGAGTGGATTAAGCCCGATGGCATCTTAGGTTCACCTTTAAAAACTGCACTACTAGAAGATAACACTAACAAAGCAGAGGGAAGTTCTTCCTAAGCAGACTACATTAAAATATTGTGTGAAATAGGGTTGGGCCAAGACAGTTTGCTGCTTGAGGCACAGGACAGAATGCTATCTCCACTCCAACCCTGCACAGAATCTCATTGGCAGTGACAGTTGAGTCTTATTTAAGCACTGGTGATGGGACAGCATTCACCACTGAGTGTGAAGGTAGCAGGATGAATTAGGGAATGCAAAGCAGTCTAAGTTGGGGGAGGAAAGGGAGGGTGGTGGTCAGCTGCCTCTACCCCCAGTATCTGCCACCTGAGGCATCTCTGTCATTCTGCCAAATGGTAGGACTGGCCCTGACAGGAAAACTTTGAGGAGAACAAAATTGAAGCATTTAACATTTAAGAGTACCTTCTACAACCGCTACGTAAAATAACTGCATTTTCACTATGTATTCACATAAACATCTTAGTGCTGTTTCAGACATGTGTTTACCATGTGTGGGATGTAATGAGGAAAATAGAGCTTGAATATTTTCTTGTAAAAAGTAATTAGCTGTAGTTATAATGTAGTTCAGAGGGTTTCAAAAGTAGTTAGCGGCCATCAGAGTTGCATTTTTTAAAAAAACTTTAGTTTATAAAAAGTAACTCAAATAGATTTTTTTTTAAAAAACACAGTATGGAGATTACAATTCATATGTTGCGTGAACTTCCATTTATAATATATGTAGTGCAGGATTCCTATTATTATGTAATTTAATTATACCACTGTTATTGCAAAAAGAAACTAATGTCAATAAATTACTTATTTATAATTAGTTACTTCCACACTCTGACCAGGCTCCACCGCAAGCAGTGTCATAAATATTTTTCATAAGGAAAATTTTCCTCACCCACGTATCGCATTTATTTTCAGGTACCTGCAAAGCAATGTAAATTGCAATCTAGAATAGTGCTTCTTAAACTATCTGCCATGGCAGACTGGCAGAGTTTTTTTCCCCCCAATGTGCTAGGGCTAGTACCATATTTGTTCCCATTGACTATAGCTATTTCTTTCTTTTCCTGTAAACTCACTGTGGACTGACAGCCAATAACTTGTGAACCAGCACCAGAGCACCAATTTCAATAGCACTAATCTAGAGAAACTGTACAAATATATCTGCATGAATGACAAACATAAACTAAAAATATGTGTGGAAAATATGTGTTGTGATCTCATATGGTACAGTTTCCTTTCTGTCCACAAAGGCAGGGAAACTCTCTGGAGGTCATCTTCAGGTTGTGTAAAGGGCATCTGTGACAAAGGGAAAGATCCTTCTGTTGCTGTAGTGACTCAGGACTAGCATGATGCTGGATTTAGGGCTCTGCTAATATAAGGATTTAGAAAATCTGTGGATGACTGCCTCCATCTAAAAGGCCTTGTCCCTTTTCTGATTTAGGAAGGAATGCTTCTTTTAAGGGTTATTTCTCATGACATATACATGTATTATCAAAAACAGGGAAAGGACTAAGGCAGCCCTCCAGAAGTAGCTGGGCTTCTTGTTCCAGAGTTCCTCACCATTGGCTATGTTCAGTATGTCTACTATTTGCCCCTTGAAATGTGTTGTTAATGAGGATTTAAATCCAGGATGAGTTTTAACAGGCGCTTAAGTATGGGAGCCAAATTCTTGTCAGATGATAATAATTTCCAATGATAGAGAGCAGCAGTAGGTTAGAAAAAAATACAGTAGAGGGATGTGTGGTGCAATTTAGGATTCATGCAAAGAATATACCTACATTACAGTTATATCAATTCAATACCACTTTAATTGCAATGGATCTGTCCTACAGAATCCTGGGATTTTTAGTTTAGAGTTGTACTCAGGGAGAGGCTGAGTAGTGGTTTGAGTGTTGGTTTGGGACATTGGGAGGCAAGGGCTTGCATTGCTGCTTGCCTATGGAAACCTACTGTGTGACACATTCTCAGTCTCAGAGGATGAAAAGGACAAACCACCTCTGAACAAATCTTCCCTAGAAAATCCCATGACAGATTCACCTTAGAGCTGCCATAAAGTCAGAAATGACTTGAGGGCACGGAACAACAGATGTAAATAGAATTCTCTGCTAGTGGACTTTAGCCCTGAATTAGCACTTTCTGGCAGAGAATTCTGAGTATCTCACAAAAATACAGATAGCGAAATTCTGTAGGATGAAGCAGTGGCATATAAAGTGCTCTAACTACTACATGGCATAGATAGATTGAAAGAGGGTATCAGAAGGGCAAAGAAAGTGAGGGAAAAATGAATAAAATAAAATAAAATAATTTTATTCTTAAAGCAAAAAGAGATTTTACCAATTTTCTCCTCATGGTGAGAAGGCCTTTGCAGATTGTGGCATTCTTCCAAACTATTCATGGTGCATTGCTTATTCTGTGTAAAGTTCACATTTGCCTTGCATAGAAAACAGCATTTTCTACACATGAAGTAGGGTGATCTGAGCAGAAACCAGTATTTCTGCACAGGAATTTTATTTTCAGTGCAGAAAATGCTGTTTTCTGAACTAAAAAATGTATAGATTTTGTGTAGAAGAAAGGCCTTTCTGCACTACACCATAGGATGTTCAAAATAGGATAATAGCACTATGACAGTGTAGTGTGGAATAACCCTAAGTCTCAAAATACAAAGATTCTTGTCAGTCCAGGATTTCTTTTCATCAGGGTTTCCTGACACTTGAGAACACATTTTCCAATTATTTTTAAAAATATTTTTGAATGCCTTTTTTCCATACTTAATACAGAATAAGAGATAAATTGGCACTAAAGAGTGATGATCCAAGATTCAGGATGTAAATAGTTTAGGCAGAATATGATGGAGAGTTCCAAACAGAATCTAAACACATAGTATGAAAATTATGGAAGATTTTATAATAAATTTGTATTATAGTATTATAGGGAATACACAGCATCTTCCTCATTGTTGGTTCATTAGAAGGGTAAAGTTGTAATGTCAGACACATTTTCATAATCAACAGTTAAAGGTTGTTATCCTACCTAAAAGAATGGAACATAGGCTTTTTCAAGGTTTATACTATAGAGACCTATGTACTGGTCTTATTTTGCCAGTATTCCACAAATATCCTGGATGTTGAGAACAGTTATATGTTTTGTTGCTGCTCTCAGACACCAACCCTATTATAACCTATAAGTGACTACATTTTGTGCAGCAGCAATTAAAATTCGTTGGGTGATGACTTGCACCATGAATTAGTATAATTATCATCTAGTTGGGCTCTGTCAGGACTAGTTGGGTTCTGTTATCTGACAGATTGATATCTATCTGTATTTGTATCTATATTTGGTTTTGTATATTTACATGTATTTTTATTTTGATTTTATTGCTTTTATGCTGGTTTATGACCATAGTAAACTATCTATCTATCTATCTATCTATCTATCTATCTATCTATCTATCTATCTATCTATCTGCAAGAACAAGGAACTCCAGTGTTCTAGTAACTATCTCTTGTTGATAATTTTGGAGCATTAACATTATGCTTTGAACTTTCCAAGGAATATTAAATCTTCTAATCTTCCTTAGCTTTTGATTCAGATTCTATTCAGACCCCAATTTCCTGCTTTGGCAAAAAATAAGGCTGGTTCAGCATGGATCAGTTTAAAGGCCACCCAGCTTCACTGAGGTCTGAAGCTGTTTTGAAGTTGAAACCTTCATGGTTCTTAATTATCATTGCAGATCCACAAATCTCTTAACATTTTTCCTGTTTTTCAGAATTGTATGAAATTCACATACATGCCCCTTATGAGGGGATTATATCTGGCACAGTAGGCCCCTGTTAGGAAATACGTTGTTAAAACTGAAGACAAATAAGAGGTGTTGTTGTCCTATATCCCCTTATTTTTTAAAAAAAGGATATTGCATGATCAGGGGTAATGACCACAAAGAAAAACACAGAGTCGCACACAGCTTTATTGCCTACAAGGCATACAGGGTTGGCGTATGCATGGGTATGGATCCGAGCATTGATCAACTTGCCTGTTGACCGATGACCCCGAATGACCAGCCCTGGACCAGCTGCCAGCTGCTGGACGAGGCCCTCCTGCCACCAGAGGGTGCATGCTGCTTGCCCTCCCAAGCTGGGTAAGATCAGTGCTCACCACAGCCCCTGAACCCACCTGGGAATCCGACCATTCCCTTGCATGTGGCAAAAGGCACCCTTGTCCCGGATCTAAGGCCATGTGACCACCTAAAAAGTTGTGACAAAGACTCGCATAAAACCAAATAACAAACACCTGGGGAGGGTGGGATGGGATGCTGCTGAGAAGAGACTGACCCACTGAGAGGGCTGGCCTCCTATAACCTCAGCGAGCAGACCTGAGTGAAATCAGCAGGCCTTCACTCAAGCCTGCTCCTTCAGCCAATGAGCTCAAAGGTGGCTGCTTTGAACACATTGTGGTGGCTGAACAAATGGGGAGACCTGGGCATGCTCAGACGCATGCCCAACATGGCCACCGGCAGCCCGAAGCCCAAAAGCCTCCCATAGGAAGCAACCGCACCCCGAGCCACAAACGCAGCAAGTGGTAAGTTGCTCAGTGCCCTTGCGAAATACCTTTTTCATTTTTCTTTAAATTGGGACAGAATTATAAGGTCAAGCCTTGTTGGAGGACATTCAGAGCAAATTCTCTAAAATTCAAAGACATATCTTTGTTAGTCTGGATCAGTATGCAAAGGGATCTTGTAGCACCTTTGAGACTAACTATTCTATGAAAGCTTCTGCTACCAACTTCTTTCTCTCAGTCTCAAGAGATATTACAAGATCCCTTTGCAGCAAATTCTGCAGCTTGGGGTTTGTCTAAAAAGGACAAACATGTCTAGGGACCTTTTCACACCTTACCTCATCACGGCAGTGGGGAGTGGCACTCATGCGATTAGCCACGCACACGAGCTGCTCATGACAGCCCTTTTTGCCTCCCGCATTGGCTTCCTTGTAGTGCGGCCATCGCACTAGCTCCCCGCCCCTTCCTTCCGCAGCGCAGTCTGGGAGCTGTAGGCTGCGCTGGGGGAAGGAAGCGTGACTGGGCCAGCTTGCCGACACACTGCACACAGATAAGTGCGCGAGGGCGCCACGAGCATTGCGCAAGCGCGCAGTATTTTCGGCTTAAAGCCGAAAATAAAAAAATGTGCGCGTGCCCCGCTTTAGCCTTGTGAGTATCGTGGGAGTGGGAGTGCATCATACGGAGCAACGCTTCCACTCACGCGATGCTCAAGGGGTGCTTGCGCAAAAAAAAAGCATGCGAAAAGGGCCTAGGATTGAGTGCATACTTATTATGATAAAGATATAAACACAGGAGCTAAAGTTCCCAGTCTTCTTCTTTCTCTTCTTCTTCTTCTTTAGTACAATTCAAAGTGTTTGTATTTACTCTTTAGCACTCTAAACAAATTGGGACTTAAGTGTTGTGATATCCATCTCTTCTCCCTAAACAAATTTGCCTGGTTATCACAGTTAATCATACAATCTCGTCTTTAGATTGCCATGACCTATGTCTCGAATGCTATTGCTTTGGGATTCATTTGTTTTAATATTGTTTCACTGCTGAATTTTTATGCATTCTGCTTTTAAACTATTTCAAATTAGCTTATTTCTTTTGATTGTATGTTTCAGTGTAAGCCTCTCTAGGAGCTATTTGAGCTGAAGAACAGGGTAATATGTCCCTAAAATGAAATAAAATAAAGCAATTACAGGGACTCGGCTGTATTTTGGACTAGTAGTATTCAAATTAGCTCCTCATTGCACTTAGTTAAGGAGTCAGAAATGATTAACAGGACATGTATGGTTAGATGGACCAGAAAAAAAAAGGACTTTTAAAAGATGTAGGCTTGTTTGTATAGCAAGTACTTTTTCCTTCTAGTAAAAGCGTATGATAAAGCAATTTCCTGTAGAAGGGCACTGCAGAGGAAGATGATATTTAAAATAAATTAAATAATAGGCTGGCTTTCATATGAGAACACTTAATCTTTTTCAAGTATTACAATTTCTAAGGGGCAAAATAATGTAATGGAAGCAGCAGGATTAGTTTGGCTCCATGCTCTGGGAAAAAAAATGATAGGCAAGAAAGAGGATTTTCCTTGGAGAAGATGCTTTAGCAGTCTCTTGAACAAGATTAATTTTCAGGCTTTTATTTGTTATTAAGACACATTACAAAGATGTATTTGCTATGTATAGTACACTACACATAATGCAGAAAGCAAACATGAAGCTTGGGGAAATTGCTCTTTTTTCTTTCTTTCTGTCTGTTTCTCTGTGTTAGAATATGACACAACAAATTATCAAAGATAGATTTTGACCATTTGAATCAGACCTGTTAATTTAAACTAGAGAACTTTTTCCTGTGGGAGGGAACCTGTCTGCTGATAGACCACTGAAAAGGATCTTCTGGTCATACTGAACAGATGGATGGGTGAGTTCACAGACAAAAATGAATTTTGAGTAGTTGCTTCTGTCAGAGGCAACAAGGCAGGTAATAGATAATATTTTCTATGGATATTAGAGAAGAGGCACCTGGAAGAAGGAAAGAGATGTGCAGGGTGGGTATGATAACTATGCCCAAGGAATGCTTTCCCATGTGCGGTGCCATATTTAAGGATTTGGTTGCATGTAGTAGTTCCAAAGAATGTGTATGTGAAGCCATGTTGGGAAAAGACATGGTGAGTTGCAGAACTTCCACTATGTTACTACTTCTAAGATTCTTTCTAGTCCAACATTCAGGCCTAGAGCCAGGTGGGTTCTTTCCTTAAAGCCTGAGCCTTTCTGTTTGGGTTCATTTGTTTCTACAGTAACCAAGTTCCTAAATCCTAACAATTGGAACTTCACAGTAATGTAAGAGAAAATGCATGTAAGTACAGAAATAGCACCTGTGTGGTTTTAATTTAATAAATCAGGTGTCATAGTTTTGCTAATTTTTCACAGTTGCAATATTGCACTTGTTCAATGTGTTGGCACCTCTTTCCCCACATTTTCTAGATCATTTGCCAGCATATTTTATCCACCAGTTAATAATGAAGAGAGTATTTTTTGTTTTTTCTTCCTATTATGTTTTTCTATCATTTATGAAGAAAAGGGAGAAGAAAGGACATGAGAGTGTCCATTGTCAGGCCTTTGCATGTTTATACCACCACTTCTTGATCCCTTTTTATCTTTCAGGAGGGCATAGATTAGTATCATCCTGTTTTGTCATCAAAACAACGCTACACAGTAACACAGTTGGCAGGATAATAACTTGCCCAGGACTATACAGTGAGTTTCATGACTGAGTAGTGAGTCCTTCAGCTCCAAGCCACATCACTGCTTGGATATCTGTCTGGTACATGTGGCTTAATGATATGAGCATATTCCCCAAATTTGTTGTACTATTTATATTTGCATCTTCCAACATTAAAGTTATTGACACTACAATGATATATATTCACTACATCCACTGTGATGACTTCCCTGTAGTTAATTTTTTGGATGGCAGTGCAGGCTGGGGATTCTGGCAGTTGTAGTGCAAAGCTAACTTTTACAAGCTCTGCTATAATCAACCTTATCTGTGTCCATTAATAAAGAAATGAGCGGATGTTCTGAGAGTTCAAATGTGCAGCTAGATGTGATCTTTCCCAAGGCCCAAAAAGCTGTGGGTGTTTTGATCTAAGCACGTCACAAATAAAACCTTTGAGTCAAATTCCCTCTGCATGGCTACCGCTTCAAAAGAAGACAAACAATAACAAAAATATCCCTTTTTTCCTCTCTCACAGTTCAGTCTAGTCAGGCCCTTTTCTCTGCTGCTTAAGGCTATAGTTACAGCAGTTAACTTTTTAAAACAGGAAAACAAGGAATTAATGTGCATTAAAGAAAGCCTTCTTTGTACTTAGCACTGTACAATATAGTGTTTTTAAAAGTCGGAAAATATGTTAGCAGGAAAGCCTAGGCTGTAATTTAGATAACAACCCTGACAATGAGCTAGCTTGTTAATTGTAAAGACTTGTGGAGAACTGCCAGCTACAGTACCCTTCTTTTTATAGCCCATGATGAATTCTTCTTGTAAGACAGTGAATGACGTGACACTCCATTTTTATACTATATTCTGGAATCTTTCATTTAGTTTCTCGTCTCAGTGCTGTGATACTGGTTTGACAGGCACTTTTATAATGCTAAAAAGAGACCCAACTGACATAATGGGTGGTCCTGGGAGCAAGGCAGACAAGAAAAAAAATAAGTGTTGTGGATTGCATGCTGATGCTCTAGACCTTATTGTAAGCACTCTTCAAGCCAAGAATGCAGGATGCAAACAGGACCGGCAAGCCAAATTACGCATCTCAAAACCATTCTAGAAATTGTGGTTGGTAAGCTATGCTTTTCAGCTTTGTACTTCAGAACACTTCTGTCAGGACTGTGATGTGCTAGAATGTAGGGCTGTTTCCAGCGCACGCACACCAGGCCTTCCAGTAATCATGAAAGGAAAAGCTGTATTTCTTTGATCTGCTTGCAGGATTTGTTTGCGAAAATGTGGAGAAGGGGAGTGGATTCCTTTCCAGCGACTTGTGAAATACATTTGTTTAGTGTACATGTTATCAGTTCTGGTCTCCTTGGTCTGATTTAGTTATTTTCCCTTTACAGTGTTTTTTTTAAATGTACGCTGGTTAAAACACTCTATTACCAGCCTGTGCCACTATTTTGTGTCTTCATTCCTTAGGTTCATTTTACCTCATTTTTGTATTAATCTGACTTTTAAAAAATGCACAAAATTCACATTTAAAATTTTCAGCATGCATTTCTAAGTATGTTTTCTCTTGAAATATACCTCTTAAAACATTTTTATACCTTTTTTAAAATGAGAACTGCATTCAGACATTAGAAACAGCTAAAGTTACTGGAAGCAAAGATCTGATCTTTTTATTAGTCTAGGACTGGATGGTCAGAATGATGATCTTGAGTTATTGATTGAGGTAGGTCTTAGAGTTCTGAAATGCCCTGCCTCCATTTCCTCTTCTACAAGCAATGATTGGTAGTAACCAAAAGGGTCAGTAATACCTCTAAAAAATCTCTATACTCCTCATGTTATTATAGGGACCTCCACACATCTGTTCCTTGCTCTTGAATATTTTATTCAGGTTACTTGCAAACAACTACAATTAAAAAATGCCTTGTTTTTGCAGAAAAAGGAAGGGGGGAAACCTGCAGTGGTCTGTTCTGATTCCATCTCTGGAAGCTGGTTTGTTCTTCTTTGCTTTGAATTAAATTGTTGAAAGAAACAACACTGAAGCATGGCTTGTGACATTGCTCTTGTTTGCTGCTTGCTTTTTCTTTAGACTGCAGGCAAGCATTTTGTGTGTGTGTGTGTGTGAACTGAGTGGAAGGAAGAAAGGGACTGCCAAGTCCCTCAAGGAAAAACCAAGCCTGTCTGCCCATTTTCATATTTACTTTCCTCCTTTCCAGCCTTTTGGGCTGAATAGCATGCATCTAGAGATGCTAACATTTTCCATCTTCTTGGTACCTTGGTTTCTTTTTTTCAGTCCACTGCTTCCGTGAGAGAAAGTAGATGAGCTGAACCCTACCTAATACTTGGAGATAAACAGGCAACTTTGAATAAGGAGACTGCAAATTGCAAGGAGGAAGAAACTAGTCCACTAACTTGTCACAAGGTGGGACCTGATGGCTCCACTAGTAGCCAACTTCCAATCTCAAGCAGGCATGCTTTTGTTTTGCTCAGGCATTTAAACTTAAAGAAGGTTATTGTAACAGGAATCATAAAGAACATTTGGTCATAAATAGCTGATGAGAGCAGTGGTAGAACTATTACTGAATTAATGTTTATAAATGGATCAAGTTTAGTCTAGTCAGCAGAATGCCTTTCTTGATTCAGTGGGAATTACTCCCTTGCGAGTGGTGTCTGTTGTCTTGGATATAAGTGGGATTGTGAATTCATTCCAGGTTTTAGCCCAAAGTTTAATGGAACTGTCCAGCTTTCTGGATCTGTTTTGAGGGTGGGATCAATGCCTTGGATTGCTATAGCAAAGTTCAGGCCAAAATGCTGAAAGAATTACCTGCTCCATTGACATGAAAACTACCAGCTTCCACTGTACCAGTACAGGATCATGCAAGCATGCAGTTTTCAGGCAAGACTTCATTTCTCCTTTGGATTTTTTAAAGGGTGAGGAGAAGGACAGTTCTGAGTACTGTATGAAGGTGATCCTATGTGCTCTACCCAAAAAGTCAAAACACTTGGGCAGTGCAGCTCTTAAGGAAGGCAGCAAGAAACTCTGTAGCCATTCATTTGTAAATTTTGCACTAGTACTGGCATATGATGCAGTAGTTTATTGCAACTGGCTCTTCTTCTAGCTGCCATTTTAGGACTGGCTTCAGGCAATGGATCTCATAATTTTTGGTGAGGGGAGGTAGATCCCAGAAGGAAAATTCTGCTGAACTCCAGACTTATAAATTGAGATTGCAGCTATATTCACTGTCATGTAAAATTGCAAATTTCAGGTATTCACAAAACATCACACAATTCTTGGCAACACCAGAAATGATTAGGTACCAATGCACATACAACAAAGCTTTTCTGTTGAAGGAGATCCAGGTCTAATGTAGATGATCAAACATTATGAAACATTTTGTCACTGAAGGTTGGTACAATGAGCAGATAATTCCACTTTCTACATAGCCAATGCCTATTGTCCAAATTGGTGGGGTCAGCTGAAGTGTTCCTATAACATAGCTGCTTTTTCATTCTTAATTAAGTAAGCTACATTTCTCATTATTTGTTCTTGATAGAAGCTTAATTCTTCCCAGTTTTGTGGTAGTAGCTGTAGCAGGAATACTGTATTTTTGTTCTCAAATTAAATTTCAGTTTTATGATAACATCATTGTTCCAGTATAAAACCGGATTATTGATTCATGTGTCAGTATTTGAAATGGTGTTACTTTGCATTTTAGTTTCATGTATATAATTCATGTTACTTTTTCTTTGCATCTTCTTTTCTGATATGTTATGGATTTCAACATGAACTAGAAACAAATTACCTTTATATCTGGAACTTAGAATATAATTATCCATCATCAGTAGGTATGGGATAGAAATGAGTACAGTTAGCATTTTAATATTAATCAATATGACATATGCTTTTGAAACTTATGTGTTAAAAAGAACTCAGATTCTCCCTAATATTTTTTGTACTTTCCCAAATTTAATGATGTTGTTTTGTGTTAAAGAAAAAAAAATAGCAAACACTACATATGAAGGCAGATAGCGTACATAGAGGTGTATCGGGGGAATGGTGAATAAAAAGGCATGCATTAGGGGAAGTTATCCTGAACACAAGTCAGCAAGTGCCAGAGGCAGCAGGTTGTTGGTGTGAGAAGCGATCAAGTAGTCAGTCCAGTCTGGGTCAGTCTTGGGTTATTTGAGCAAGACAAAGGGGGAAGCATAAAGGTGGTCTAGAAATTGTACCAATAGGTCAGAAGTTGAGGTGCATGAGCCAGCAAAGGGTAAACAGAATAGTCCAAATGTTGCAAGTCCAAGGTCAAGAAAAAACAGGAGTGTGAGAGAGTACTGCCAGTCAACCAGATAAGGCAGTTGTCAGCATTAAGGCTGAGGAAGAACTGCTGGGATATTTATCAGCAGCTCCTTCAAGGCCACAGCTGCCTCGTTAGTGCCTGTTTGGTTCAATGTTTGTTATTTAGTGAATGCTGGGCATGGCATCTTTCAAAGAAGGGCAGAGGTGTGTTGTCTTCAGCCTCTGCAGCCTCTGCCAAGTCCTGCAGGGGAGCAGGATCCCCTATTGCCCCAGCCCTCATCTCCTTCGACTCAGAGGGAGCTGCAGATTCTTGAAAATATGCTGCCGCCTCCTTGGCCCTTTTCTCACCTTACATTCGTTGCAGCAGTGGGGAGTGGTGCTCACGCGAGCAGCCGTTTGTGTGAGCCGCTCACGGCAGCCCTTCTGCCTCATGCATCGGCTTGGCGTTTGCGTGACTGTTGCGCTAGTGCCCCGCCCCTTCCTTTCGCAGCACAGTCTGGGAGCTGTAGGCTGCGCTGGGGGAAGGAAGCACGACCGCCCCGGCTCGCCGATGCACTGCGCGCAGGTAAATGCACGAGGGCACTGCGAACATTGCGCGACCGCATGGTATTTTCGGCTTAGAGCCGAAAATAAGAAAATGCACACGTGCCCCGCTTTAGCCTCCTGAGCATCGTGTGAGTGGGAGTGCATTGTATGGACCGACGCTCCCATTCACGCGATGCTCAAGGGGCGCTCACGCAAAAAAAATGCGTGTGAAAAGGGCCCTTGTCTTAGTCCTCAAAAAGAGTGAATTATGACAGAGATTGATAAGGGGGGAAAACCACATATTAGGGAGAAAATGTTCATTGGCACATAACTTTTTTTTTTTTTTTTGCATGCTGATAAATGGTTTGGAATTAACTTGTGCTTTAAAAAAAATTACAAAATTTGTATGTAACTGTATAGACAAATAGCTACCAGCAGAGGCTGAGAGAAAGAAAATTCTGATTGGTCAGCCCTTGACACCATATTCCTCTACCAGAGTACTTTTGTTTATTCATCATCAAGGAAAGTTCAAAGATATATTGTTCATAGCAAAACAACTTTTGAATATTTCTTTCCTTCACTTTTGTGGTTAGGAGCATTGCAAAGGAGTTGCTGAAGTAGCCATTTTGAGAGGATATATCAGGGTCAATTAGAGTTAAGGGAAATGTGTATTCCCTGCTATTAGCTCTTCTTTCCCTTGGACAACAATCTTTCCTCAGAGCTGCATGCCTCAGCAATCAGATTTGCAAATTAAGCCTGTGATTACCTTCCACTGACCTATCAGAAAACAAAGCACCTATCTTTGCAAGAAATGAAGCTAAGCAAAAAGCATGTACTAAGGCAGGAGACTGTTACTGCCCAGGGAAGCACCACTTCAAAATATGGGCTGAGAATGTCATCTGCATTGACCCTTGGAGATGAAGATGTCATGGACTTTGGTCTCCATCTTACATTTCTTGATACTTTCATGGATATAAATAGCCCAGGTTATTTTAGAACTAGCTTCACAATACAACTGTAGTAATGTTAATTCAAAAGTAACCCCACTGGGTATAATGGGATTTGCCACTAAGTAAAGGGGTATAGGGCTGCAGTATTAAGAAACCAGTTCCTGTAAAATACTGTTTGTCAGGCTTAGAGGCCAACCATTCTGCTTGCCAGAGTACCCTTCAAATTGAAACAAGAAGTGGCCAGAAGTCCAATTCTGGATTTGTCAAACCCATGGAAGGGTCCTGCTATTTCTGAGGTCTGTGGGCCACATGTTGGCTGCACTTTCTATAAACTTGTCTTTATAGAAACCAGTATTTTTCCCAAACTGTTAGTGCCAATCTACTTACAGAAGGTTTCTCAGGGACAAAAATGGCATGACATTAACTTCATAGATGCATTTGATGTGCATGGGGGAAGGGGTTTATGCTATATAAATAACAGGAAGCTGCCCTTGAAATGGCAGATGCTGAGTGGGAGTTTTTAGCATATTTCTAGAAAAACGGAAACATTCAATTTTTTTTGCATGATGAATATTTAAGATTGAATGATGAATGTTTAAATTTAAAATACAGTGTTTAAGTTCATATGTTTACCCTCCTAGAAATTATTTCTAAAAATATATACTATGTAAACTATTTCTAAAAACTATATAACAGGAATACTTCAATGTGAGACATTGTATAGTATCTAGGCATCCCTTTTTTTGTTCTTTTTTTTTCTGTTCTATTCTTTCTACACCAGCATGGTGTCGTGGTTTGGGTATCGGATTAGAACCCTAGAGACCATGACAATCCTCAGCCATGGAAATCCTCTGGGTGACCTTGGGCAAGTCACATACTCTCAGGGAAAGACAAAGGTAAACTCTGTTCTGAATATCTTACAAAGAAAACCCTGTAATAGTTCACCTTAGGGTTGCCATAAGTTGGAAATGCCTTGAACGTACACAACAACAACAACAATGCTTTATGTCTGCTTCACACAGTGGAATATTGGGGAGAGAAAATTATCTTTTGTTTTTTACTAATGTGCTTCTGTTTTTTAATTTGTTTGCCTGCTCCTAATAAAGAGGCAAAACCAAAGTCATTCCTTACGTTTCAGAACCTAAAAACTGCATTTGCAACACACACACACACACACACACTGTAGCAATTCGGTTTTTAACTATTATTTGACCAAAAGTAACAAAATTACTTTCAATCCAAAGAAGATGATTTTTCTGGAAATTTTCATATATTTTTTTCTGGAAACTCTCCACAAACTGTTTATTTTTCCTTGTGGCTTCAAGTTTCTGGAAAATTTGCTTCTCCAGTTATAGCAGGGACAGAGAGTTCTCTGCTCAGTCTCACAGTTACAGAACTGCTCAGGATTATACATGTGAAATAAATGTGCCAATAATTGCATTGACACCATGTATGTTTGAATAAAAAAAAAGATATAATGGATATATAAAAGAGTGCCATGATTATTACGTTTAAAATTATTGTGTGTGTAGAACTGCATGTATGGATCAGAATCTTCAGAAGCTTGACTTTCCAGTTCATGTATGCAGTTCAGAGATTTAAAATCCTAGTATGATCAGTACTCTGTAAACACAATTAATTCCAAGAATCTAACCATTATATGGAATGAAATTGAATTTTCTTAAATTCGTATGGTTAATTTGATTGAAGGAGTCACTAATATTTTAATCATAATTATGTGCTGAGAATTGTTTGAATATAAATGGCAAAAGAGATGCCTCAGTGGAAACAGAATTTCTTCAGATGCATTTGTTGGTGTGCTCTGTTGCCTGATATACCACACTACTGGGTTACACATGGGTAGCATTTGTAAGATCATTTTGCTCAAGTTTGTTTGATCTAAAGAAACACAATGTAACCTTTCTTTCAACCAGTTTGGTTAAATCATATGTTCTCCTACATTATGCATTGACGTTCATTGCCAGAGGTATCCTTAGGGAGTTTTTGTATAGCTAATTTTCAGTTTAGTGTCTAATAACTGTTAAAACAAACAAACAAACAGATAATGGCATGCCATCAACAGATGCTTTACATTGATGGCTCCCAAACTTGGGTCCTCTGATAGTGTTGGGCTTCAACTCCCACAAGTTCCAACATCGCTGCTGTTTAGGGATTTTGGGAGTTAGAGTCCAATAATTCGGGACCTAAGACCTCTGCCACATTCATCTGGGGAGCAGGATCTCCTACCACCTCAAGGATGTAATAAAATACAGCAAAGCAAAGCAACCATGCCAAGTTTTCAGAGGCTTCTGTTTTAATTAATGTCATGCATGCATGCACACACGCACACACATGCACAAACACATGCATGTAGACACAAACACCTATATCTGTGAATCTCTATAATGACCTATCAATATAAAGTGGTAGAGATCTGGAATATTAAAAAGTAGGTCTGTAGAGGACAAGAGGTCTTCTACTGTGCTTGTGTAGGGAAAATAGAGAGCCGAAGCCACGGATGTGATTTTAATATTAACAAAGTAGCTCATTCTGTGTCTTGAACAGTCAGGTTTCCTTCTGAAGTGACTAGGAGTTAAGGGCTGTTCAACAGATGTTCAAGAAATCTCACAGCTTGGCACTATTTAGTCACCAGGGCTTTGTTTTAAAATACTAGAAGGTAAAGGTCAGGTGCCGTCAGAATATTTTATCCTCTTTAATACTTCCCTGTGCACTTTGTTTCAAAAGAAATTACATTTTTTACCAAGAAGAAAATAAATGCCAAACCTAAATTGAAATTATGAGGTCACCACTATTCTTACTACTACCAAAACTACCACCTGCACTGTCTTTTTCATCTTCCTCCTTCTGGGAAAACGTGATTGAGACTTCTGTGATAGAAAAATAAAATCAAAGGATCTTATGGTGCAATTTGGAATTAATTGTCAGGAAAAGGGCACCAGGATTTTAGGGAACCCTGTATTTTTTTTTAAAAAAACACCTACTTCTGCTTTGTGAGGATACAAGTGTTGTTCTTTGTATACCCACCCCCCTTGCTCTCCTTACTGCCTTTTTGTGTTAAGCAGATGAGACCTTGACCGGAGCCTTGTGGGTCATAGAGAGGAGATATCTCCTCCCACATCTGTTATGCCTGTCATCATGATCACTAAATACTGTACGGTAGACCATTAAAAAAGCTTACTATGCCATACAACACGCAAGCTATGATTAAGGTTTCCAAGCCATGATTTCTGATGTGACAAACTAACTGAGGTTTCTACCTTTTCTAAATAAATGGCATGGCCACCAGTGACAGCTTGACTCTTGCCTACTTTCTTAGAATTCTGTGAAATATTGTTAATTGTGCATATTCCCAAGCTTATGTCTCATGTGAGTTTCTGCTGGTTACTCGGTAGTGAATCTCGCTCCTAACTGCTCTGATGGAGGGGATTTTTTTCCCTGTCTTGTTCACCAGGCACCTGTTTAAACATACAAACCTATCCACCTTTCTCTGTGTTTTGTGTGACTCAATGGATGGTTGAGAAAGAAAATAGATTTAAACAATAGCAGTGATAATATTTAGTTCAGGCAGTGATGGAGCTGAACTAGATGCTTCGCATTATTCCAAGGAGGATAGATTTATGGCCGCAGAGCAGTCATCAAGTCAAACATTCCAGTATTTCTTTTTCATTCCCTTCCCCTCCCCACCTAACATATACAGGAAGCAGTAAGGAATGATAGTGTGTACAAGGCTATTACACTTTCACTTTGGCCTGCTTAATGTCCTTGACACATACCAATTTCGTTCAGCGACAGGCAGTATGCAAATTGACGAAAAGCTCCATTAGGTTGTTCGAGGCTAGGGAAACCCATCTGTCAGTGTCTGTGACATTTTCTAGCCTGGATTCTCATGTGGGAAGCTGTCCTTGAGATACCCAGACAGATGAGATTCCTCTAGTGTCTAATGTTCTTGGAATCCAAGGAAGCAGTCATACATTTTTATTGCTCTGACGCTTTTGCTGATATGTGGGCCCCCTATTTCAACATGCATGCAGAACTCTTGTGGGGGCGGGCAGGTTATTTCTTCTTATTGTGATCTCCTTCTTCCTGGACAACGTTGTGTTGAAAAATCTAATACATTCTGTCAAAGAAATAATGGCTAGGAAAATGAGCAACAAGTTAGTTTTACGAATTGCCTATTCCCTTTATACATTACAATTAGCCAGGATGTGTAAATAATGTTGGGAGAAAGATAAAGTAGATAAGATAAAGTAGATGAGGATCTGAAAATCTGAATGAGACACGTGTTGGGTGTATCTGTTTACTTTTTTGACAAAGAAAAGGAGTAGGATATTGTTTAAAAGAAATGAATAAAGAAGGCAATATTGGGAGTTCAGAAGAAATGGGAGTCTTGAAGGTAGAAATTTTCACAGAGTGGTGATAGTTCCCTAACAGTCAGTAATCTGGAAAGTGGGGTACCCAATGGAAGCTTTTGGAACTCTGTCCCTAAATAAGCTACGATGGCTTCCTCCTTGCTCTCCTTCCTCCAGCAAATGAACTTTTTCCTTTTCTACCAGACATTTGGAAATTGACTGTGATGAGCATTGTATAGTATACTGTTTTGTTGTTTTAATCCTGTAGATTGGATTAAATTCTATAGATTGTTGGGTTTTGAAAATAACTCATATATATACACATATATATTTACATATATGTATATGCATATTCACACATATACTATATACATATGTATACATACACTATATACATATTTACTATATATTTACTCATATATACCCATATACACACATGCACACATTCACACATACACATACAGAGAGACAGAATATGTATCAGTTAAACATAACTGATGTTTTTGTATATTTTTAATCTGTAAAGGGTTTTAATAATTTGTAAGCTGCTTTGCATCCCAGTGTTGGGGAAGAAGTGGTATATACATGAAAATCATCATCATCATCAATAACAACAACAGCAACAATAATAATAGTGTTTGTGAAGCTAAGTGATTTTATTCTTCTTGTAAGATTATATGATAGATAAGAAAGTTGTGTCATTTTGTGTAGCATCTTGTGTGTGTATAGTATCTTGCATGCATTATTCATCCTCTTTTTCTGATTTATGTTCCTTCCATGTAGCTATGTAATCATGCGAGACAATGTCATCAAGAAATCGTAGTTAGAGGTGAGATTTGTGCTTGTGTTAGAGAAGCATTGCTCCAGGTCACACATTAGCACTAACAGTAAAAATAAGTCAAAGGACATGATTTGCATCTTTCTGGATCCGATCACATTCTATACAGTTCCTATACCTGTATAAATATGCTTTATAACCCGAGGCTTTAATATCACTCTGAACTGCATCTGAAGAAGTGGGTTTATATCAGTGAAAGCTCATGTTAAAATAAAAACCCAGGTCTTAAAGGAACTTCACATTCCATTCCCCCACTTGTTTTTATGCTGCAAGAAGTCAGTGTGGTTAGTTCTTTGGAATGTTCCTCCCAGTGAATGGTAAGGGCTCAAATTTTTGAGAAGGTTGGTAAGGTAAGAGGTAAGTAAGAGTTTCCAGAATACCTAGTCAGCATGGCCAAGCATAATATTTCCAAACTCGTAAAAGGGCATGTCTAGTGACAAGTGTCTGGTCTCTTGAGATTTTCACTTTGGTTCTCAAGAACTGTGCTGTGAACTGTTGGTTCCCATTGCTATCTATTCCACCTGGCCACTGGTGTAGGTACAGACTGAGCATGCCATAGCATGTGAGGTACGCTGGGCAGTATTTTTTTATTCTTAGGAGAGCTGTGAGCAAAATCTTGAATTGAAGGATTATCCTTTTATTCTGTAAGACAGCAGAATGTGATGGGTTTCTCATATTTCAGAATGCAACAGCTCTATATAACCCTCTTTTTAAAAAGTAGAGGTGGGGTCAGAAAGGATTGATTTGGGAACTCTTGTGACTGGCAAACCAACATGATTTTGAAAGTGTGCATTTAGAAAGACATTTACTGATGATCCTCAAGCAGAAATAAGGCTTTAAGACAGCCCATGTGGAACAGGCCCTGTGCTGCTTCTCTGTCTTGAAAGCATGCCTGCGTTTCTTTCTGCACACACTGTGGAATCCCCAGAGGCAAATTACCGCAATAACAGCAATTCTGTACCTTTGCTACAAATCCACAGAGGCACAGAAGGAAAGGAGCCACTCACTTGCTTCTACTTTTTCTACTAGGTTAGGGGGTAAGATGATGCTTTTGTTATTTTTGCAAAGGAAGGAGGGAAACAAAGCTTTATTCAATAAGCTTCAAGAGGCTAGATAAAAATAGCAGAGGAGAAGAAGCTATAGCAGATGAATTAGTAAGGAAGTGGGAAAAAATAAAATGTTAGTATTCTTCCCTCCCTTTTGAAATCAAAAGATGTTCATTCAAAAAAATGTTGTATGCTCACTCATGTTAAGACAATGTTAGTAAGATCTACCCACATCAGCAAGAACTGCATTCACTGGGAAGTATATTTGAAATGTAGCTCTTTTAATTGTTAGCAAGCCTAAATATAATTGTGTGGCAAGGCAGCAAGTTTAATGTTCATTTTCAGTGGTGTTCTGATGTGTGAGATAATTACAGCATTGTTCCTGGGTGGATGCTCTGTTCACTTAATTCAGCAATTTTCTTATGCAGAAAGGTTTTTTAACCCAGGCAAGGAGCTATTCTTTTGTTTATAGATATTTCATACCCACCAGCCCTTTTAAAACAATTTGTACATAATTTGTTTTAGCCTTTGCATAAGATTGAGCAGTTGTGCTCAATAGGATTAATCACTATTTGTTCAATTGCTTGCACAACCACTTTGCGTAATCAAAGGTATGTTGGGTACACCTCTTGTGCTAGTTCTCAATATTGTGTGCCCTTTGCTGGTGTGACCTCCACACATGCATGAATATGAGGTGACATGAAGCCTTGTGTCCAATTATTGTCAGTGGACTTGGTGGGCGTGCTGCCACGCTGGCACAGGTGCATGCACGTTGCGTCCATTGATGATAATGGAAGAACATTCACATTTTTTTTCTTTCAGGCCAAGGTTCCTGGAACAGAACCCCTGTGTATACTGAAAGTTCACTGTATGCACAATTGCACCTTCAGCAGATCTTCCAGTAGAACAATGACATGACTGAATACAGGCCTCAGTTGCTCTTACAGCAGTCATTGCTCTTTGGATTATCCTATTTTAGTTTCTCATTTAAATGAGAAACACTGTGTCTAATGCATATTCTCATTTTGTTGAGAATATTAAAAGCCATAATGTGTTTGTGTAATCTAAATTCAGAATTAGAAATCTGTTCTTAAATGATTTTTGGCAGAACAAGTAACTTCAGTTCCACAAATGTACAGTGGCATTTTCTCTTTCTTAACTTTACACCTTGACTAGTCCAGTCCCATTATTACTTCTGCCTTCTGCTTACCTGCAAGTGGCACAGCTTTGCCTCTGCATTCAAGCTTTTTCTCAGTAGATGTTAAAATGTCCCTCTCAGCCATTTTGTTGCTACTACATGCCATCAAACTGTCACTAAAGATTGCAGCTACCCTCCTTCTCCCTTCTCCATGGCAGCCATGTCTCCCCAGACTCCTAATCACAGAAGGTAAAGAGGAGGACAAGGAAAGTGGCAAGGATGGCAACAAAAGTGGTGGCTCTAGTGGTCATTCCTGGTGCTACTGGCTTCACTGCCCCAACCTTCACTTCCCCTGCCTTCTTATTTCTCAGTGGCTTTATACCCCATGTAGGTATATGTGTGCAAGTGCTCACAGATTTCCCAGATAAATCAAGAAAAGAAGGACCAGGAAGCAAAGAAACCTCTACAGAACAGCAGCAATGGTGAGGAGGTGCAAATGTCTGCCTGCTGTGTCTGCCATGCGGTAGAGCAAACATTCAGTCTGTTGCTGCTGCTTGCTCACTCTTTTCTTCTGTCATCCTGTCACCACTGCTGGTGCCACCTCCAACCCAAATGAAGAAACAAGGCTTCTTGAATGTCTTGGTCTTCAGGACTTGGAGGCAAATTGGTAACTGGAAAATTACCAGTGGAACAAGACAGGCATTTTCACTAGTTACCCCATTCACAGAGCCCTTTTCTGTGGATTCATTCAGGGAGCTGCTAAATGTGTACAGGTGCAGTGGTGAGTCTCTCTTCATCTTTAAGGGCAACAGTGTGAGCAGCACTCCTTCTTTCCCAGTTTTCACCTGTAAAAATAGAAGGATGTGCTTCTAGTTATTAAGTGTCCATGCAAAAGACAGAGAATGTTCTTTAGTATCTGGTCAGACTGGAGCGTATCTATTGAAAATTAGACATTATCAAATGCTGGACAATTTTATGGCAGATGTATTGTTTTGATAGTCAAAACTGCAGTAGTTACACTGCTTATTTATGTGGGAATTTTGCAATCCTCTTGCGACAAACAAAAGCGTTCTTAGAAAATCGCCTGCCAAAATGGTGCAAACTTTGCTGAGGGGTGGAAACTTGCATTCAGGATGAATGTGGTTTTACTGACCCAAGTGTATTTCTCCATCTGTTAAAAGTTCAGCTTTCACTGACTCATAATAGAAGTTACAAATCTAATTGTCATCTCTAGAACTCTACCTCTGTTATTTTAAAATACTTGCAGATATATTCTTCTCACAGAAGCTTGCAGAGGATCACAGTTGTTATTTATTCTTTATTATTGATTATACTGTGATCAATTTGCCTGATTCATCTCCAGTCTTGACTCTATAGAAATCACTTGGAGCACTCCTAATATTCCAGTGACAGAAAGGCTATGTGGTAGAGTAGCAATTAAGAGATGCAAAACTAAAAGTAGGATTAAGAAGATGGAAACATGTAGGGGAAAAGAAAGGGAAAAATAAGAAAGCTATGAGGGACATTGCTTATTAGTTATTAGCATTTTGAATAGAAATATAATATTTAAATAAAAATATCAGTGTTGTTGCAGTGTGTTCATCTTAATTTTTCTTTTTAAAAACCCAATAAAAAGTCTTTTTTAAAAAAGAAAAGTAAAGTTTTATTCTAAAAAACAAATATTTAAACAGTCCACTGTAAGCAAGATATATTTCTGTACTCTGCCAGAATACAGATCAAGATTGCTGCTGGTAGTTTTAGGAGGTGATATACCAGCTGCTGACACACATACACCTAGATCACAGGCAGCACCTGAGAGTAGATGCAAACTCTTCTTACTCTCTTCTATATCTAAAATTCCCTTGAGGAAATCACTTTGCAGAAAGTTCATCCTGACAGAGAGACCAAACAGCACAGTGAACTTCTTTCATGTACCGCTTGGGCAGACCAGGGAGGGCACTACCTGTCCAGTGTCTACTGAAGCCATGTTATTTATTTGTTTGTTTGTTTGTTTGTTTGTATCTCGCCTCTCCATATGGATTGAGGCGGCGAACAACTTGGCATGTATTTCGAAACATTTTTCTATACATGCCCCCAACAAGCTGGGTACTCATTTTACCAACCTGCGAAAGGATGGAAGGCTGAGTCAACCCTGAGGCCCAGCAGGATCGAACTCACAACCTTGTGGTTTGTGGCTTGCAGTACTGGCATTTAACCACTGTGCCACCAGGGCTCCCTGGTGTTGCATCTCTTGAGCCAGCTGGCAGCTCTGATTGGTCCTGATGGGGATCCGAAAGTTTCCCATAGGTTATTCTGCAATGCTAGTCACCAGGTGGGGTGGCTAGTGGATCAATTACCACAGAGGCAGTGAATCCACTCTTAACTTTATGGTTGCTCTTTCTGTAGGCTGGACAGCTACCTGCTGAGGATGTTCTAGGTGGAGTTCTTGCATTGAGCAGAGGATTGGTCTTGGTCTTTGGGCCCCTTCTAGCTCTGTGATGATACTATGGTCTGAGGGGACCATTTCTTCCATATACCTCTGGATTTTTAATGCAGAGTTATGAAGAAGAAAACAAGTAGTAAAGAAAAAAAATCACATCACAGGGTATTTGCATCCAGCATAAGTAGGGGAAAGAATATCATGTTTTGAGTTGGCTGCTGGTGAGATGATAGCTATTAATTTCTGCCATGAATCACTGCGCTGAGGACAATTTTGAAGTGAATATTAAGATGATGACCTTTTTTTTTGCATTAATGCAAATTATCAGTGCTAAACGCTTGCTAATGGGCTGATAGCAGCAAAAAATGTTGTGTATTTGGGTAGACTGATAGAACTGGTTTTGTTTCCATCTTCACTCAGAAGAGAAGAGAAAAAAAATAAAGATGGCTTATAAGGAAGCTGCAAAGATAAAGCATTAGAAGAAACAAGTATCCAAATGAAGGTAGATGTTTTCATTTTCCCACTACTTTCCCATCTGCACTGTCATGTCAACTATTGTTCTGAGACACTGTGGATTTCCAGTTACAGAGTATGTTGGTAAAAATATTGAAGCAGCTTTTTTTCTTTTTTTCTTTTTTCTTTGGTAAGCCATTTATTATGCATTCAGCTAATTATTGGTTTACGGTTAGTGTTGCTAATAATATACAGACCATACATTTCATGATTACATTTTCTCATTGTAAATGTGTTACTAATTCCAGAGGGGAATCTTTGTTAGTGCAGTGTAGCCAACATTAGAAGGAAAAATATTATTGTGGCAGTTCAATAGTCTCCTTGTGACCAGGTGTAGTGCAGTTATTCTAGACTTTAAGCTGCTATAGGGCTCTGAATATCATGGTCATTTAGATTGTACCATTTTCTTTGTTTGACTCTTCTTAGTTTTTGTGAGCACTTCATGGATGATAAGGGACATAATGAACATAGTCTAAAGGGTGCTTCATGGGGACATGAAGGCAAACTGATCTAATATAAAATTTGCTATTCATTAATTGGCATTCATTTACTGGCAATCGACTATCTGTCTCCTGTCACCATCAAGCACTAGAGCCATGTTAAGCAGATGTTCTTTTTTTTGTTATTCAGGACACATAAACATGGTTTGTAGCAAACAAGACCACTATCATCCACTCTGGGTTGCAGTAGCTCAGTCCTGTTTCAGAAATCCTTAATGTCAAACAAATCAGCAAAAATTATTGAGATTTTGAGACCAGCATATGAGACCCTCAAAGAAATGGTCTGTCTTTTTTTATGGGCAGCACCTATGACAAATTTTTCTTATCCAAACTGTTATTTTTTTTTCTTGACATTAGGTAGTTGTTACAACTTTCAAACTTTGAAAGTTGAGTTTCACTCTGATCTAGATCAGAGGTGAAGAAGCCGGTGGCACATCCCTTAACTGTTCATATTTGGCAGGAGTAATCTGATTAATCCTCTGTTCTACCTTTTCAGCTGCTTTTGCAATGCCTCAGTTTCTCTCTCATCCTCCCATTTTCTTTGTCCTCATCTGCTGCAAACTAAGTTGAAATTGCAAAAGTAGTTTGCACTGAATTAACTCAACAGAGAGAGAAGAAGAGGTGGGCGAATTCCTATCAGCCAGAAGCAAATTGCTGCAGACTCCCTTGGCTTGTGTGTTCTTCCTCATTAATAACTTTTGCCATCATGACCACTCTCTGATGTGGCTTGGCCACATGTGTCCCAGTTTTCATCTGTGAGGTATATGAAGTTATGCTGTGCCTTTCCTAATGCTGTTGGATTCTAATTCCCATCTACTTCAACCACAATAGCTAAAAGTGATAGGAACTGCAGTGCATCTCAAGAGAGATGAGTTACCCATCTCTGCTTGAGGTGAAGCTTAGCAGCATCTTTCCCACCAGGTTTTATCAAAATTGCCCACCATGTGAATTTCTTTACTAGCCTCAAGCAGCTAGTTTTACATCTAGTGCTAGCAGAAGACACAGAAACATCCATGATTAATAATTGCACTACTGACTCTGGATCTTTGCACTAATGACTTCTGGGTCTCTCTGATATGGATACATGGAAACACCCTGAAATATTTTTAATGGTTGTAATTAAATCATGTTTTTACTTTCCTTGAAGTTTCTTCAAAGTTTTATCTAAGGAAGAATCTTCAAATTCATCTCAAAATGTTACTTTGAGTGAAATTGTGCAGCAACACCTCAAATCTCCTTGTCCTCTGAGGCCACGTAATGAAGTACCAGCATTTCAGCAGCTAGAGCCTTCCTGATTCTTAGTGTTGGGAAATGCCAGCTCTTGAGACCTAGGCAAACATATTATCTTGACTCTAGGTGGGGAAGTTTTTGTTCAGATGTGGCCTTAGGTAACTGCAAGCGATTATTCACTCTGATTTTCTGAATCTTCTCCAGAATGATTTCCAAGCATGAGCAGCTGATGATCGAAGATTAGTTTTGCAGTTGTACTCCCTAAGTGTTCCTCATTAAAGCTGCTGTCTCTTGTTTCACCTTCTATAGTCAGTCTTAGTCTTGCCTAGATCTTTGCCTCTGTTTCATGCTTGTATGTGCTCTCCAGAGACTACTTGTTTCTGTGCCTTCCCTTTGTATCTAATTCCATTTGTTACAAACTCAGCTAAAGTTCTGGGCATGGCTTGTTTCCTCTATGAACTCCAGTATGAGCCCTTAGTGGAACTGAGTCCAGCTTTGACAGACTGCTTTGTTCTCAACATCTGTCTATCTTAATCGGCTTCTGGCATTGTATAATTTTTCACTCTCTCATCTCAACACATTTTACAGTATGAAATGATCTTGACTAAACCCTCTAAAGCTTTTCATATCTGAAGAGGCAGATTCACCTTGTCATGTGATCATGACTTCCTTCCTTCTTTTTTATTACATCAAATCCACTGCTAGATCTTTACACATTTTGGTGTTCAATCCTGCTAAAATGAAACCTTTCTTCTTCATTTTGCTGCCAGGACACTTGTATCTTTTGCCTGTAGTCCTGTCCTTCACTTTAATATTTCTGTCAGAACATTTTCCTACATAATCTATGCCACCCTCTTTCTTATTGCTGGGAATATCTCTACCTGCAGTCTCTGTTGAAAAAATTCTGAATCCATTCTCATTGGTATAAGAGCGCTCCTATAATTTAAGTAATTTTGTTTGCAAAGTCAGTTGGTAGGGATGGTGTGAAAAAAGGGTATACATACACCTAAATGGACTACAATTGGCTGCAGTCCTTTATATGTCTGTTTAGAATCAAGCCCCATATCTTTAATGGGGTTTACTTCCAGATAAGTAAGAAGAGGACTGTTATGGTAACACTAAGTGAATACTGTGTGATAAGGTGAGCAGTGAAGAATGAACAAATTCTTCATCAATAGGATCGTTATGTTAAGGAATAAAGGGATGGGGATAATGTCTGTTTTCTGTACATGAAATGAAACCACATTATTCAGGTTTATTATATGCAATAAATTTTAGAAGTATGGCTGCATGAATCTGCAGAGATGAAAACTTGTTTTAAAAAAGTAAATGTCACATGACTCCCTATGGCCATTGGAAAGTTTTCCTTGTGCAGTTAAAAAATACTTGACAATTTTAAAAGAAGTGTTTAAAAATTGCTTTAAAAATAGGGTGGAAGGTAGGATTTGTAGCTACAGAGGGGGGAAAAAATCATTAGGATGCAGTTGAATACATTTTAAGTACCAAGATATTTGGCAGCTAGAAACAATAAGGAGTGTGATCCACATCCAACTGAAATTGGCAGTAAACTTTAATTAGCATTAAGGTAGTTGGAGTGTACTTTAGACTTGTAGCTGGAGAGGAAAAGTGGATTCTAAGATGAGAAAACAATTCAGGAGGAATAAGGTATGCTATATAAAAAAGAGATGTATTTTTCAATTTTTTTATTTTTAATATTTATTCATTTATGGCATGTGAAACGTAATGAACTATAAAGAAACCTTTGAATTTCCTGGACAGTTAAAGGTCATGGTATACTTGATACCATGTGGGATAAATAACTTTATTTTCTGGTAAGAGTGTTGAAAGAAGTCTCATTCTCTGAAAGTCTAGGCATCAGTGATATATTTATCACAATCTCTCCTACAGAAGCTAGATGACTACCGCAAGGGGAATTACTTTGCATTGCAAAATAACAGTGTCTACACCACTTTTCCTTCATCCACTTACACACACTGACATGTGCAACTGTCTCCTTATCTGTCAATAGGTTCAAATAATAATAATAATAATAATAATAATAATAATAATAATAATAATGGTGGTAGTAGTAGTAGTAGTAGGTTTATTAGAAGTAGCCCGATTCTTACCTTATCGTTGCATTTTCTGTCTTTCTTTAACAATCTTCCTGTTTTATTTCCTTTCTCACTTTTGAGTTTATGGATCAATCCTGCTTTCTAAATCTAGCTATTCTTAGTTTTTTTAAATAGATGCATTTGATGCTCACTGTAATGTGTTGTAAAGATCATTTGCTATGAATTCTGAATATGTTTTGCTGTAGATGCTCAAAATGGACTGTTAAGGGTATCCCCAAAGGCATCATCATCAGTGCCTGATGTGGAAATGGCAGTATATGTGTGCATGCACAAGCATCTTAAGTTACCTGTGGACTTATGCCGACCTCCTGAATTTCATAGGGTTTTCTTAGGCGATGAATACTCCAAGGTGGTTTTGTCAGTTTTTTCCTCTGAAATATAGGCTATTTCCGCACTACACGATTATAGTGATATTATTCCACTTTCAACATCTTGTGGAATTCTGGGGTTTGTAGTTTACTGAGGCCAAAGAGCTCTCTGACTGAGAATTCTAAATGCCCCTCCCTAAACTGCAAACCCCAGGATTCCATAGGATGTTGAAAGTGGAAGAATAGCACTATAAACGTGCGGTACAGAAATGGCCATAGCCCATGGCTCCTGGTATTTGTTGGTAATCTCCCCTCCAAGTACTAACCAGGGCAGACCCTGTTTAGCTTCCAAGATCAGACAGGATCTGGTGCTTTGGGGGTATTTAGGCAGGCTCAGAGATGACTGTTGCTTGCCCTAAATCCCATTGCCAGTCTCAGTTGGAATAGATCCAATGAATTTATTGATGGATGGTAAATACGTACCCAGTCCATTCTTTCAGTCTTTCTAAGTCAGGACTAACAATTGAATTAAGGCCTATCAAATTTATAATTTTGGGCTATTCTTCCTTGTTTGTTCCAGGTGCAGGGCATAAATGGGAATCTGTTGATTTGCAGACTTGGTACCAGTGTTCTCTGTCCTTTGGTGTGATCAATCAAGTTTGCTTTGTGTGAATGCTTGTATTTGAGACTGAAAGAAAAAAAAATCATAGGAGAGAATAGAATGATCATTTGGGGATGCACTGCCTCTATTTGCCTCCCTGTCACTACACATTAATTGTATTCATGCAGTTAATGTCACATCTGGTTACCCTTTATAAGTTGCATTTCTGCAGAATGACTGGTTTGAATTTGGAAGATATAATCTTAGCTCCGGTATTTTTTTCTTACCTTGATTACATTAGTACAGTGAGGTATAAAATTTTGATTAGGACTCTTTGGGAATGGACTGCATAAGCATGAGAGTATGCTGTTTGCAAATGTTCCCTTTGGCATAATCTTTTGCCCACTTTCATTCAATGATATATGACTGTGAATGCAATTGTCCATCAGGGGTCTTTTTTTCTGTTGTCTCTCTCTCTCTCTCTGTGTGTGTGTGTGTGTGTGTGTCAGAGCTCTGTGCAGGAAAGTAAAATATTTTTGATTTTAATTTCACTGAACACTGGAACTGCGTCAGATGCTACTATTTCTTGCAAAACCATAGCTGCTATCATGCAGATTGCGTGCTTGAATGTGGAAAAAATAGCACATGGCCAAAAGTTCATGAATATTGGCTGCATCAGACCTCATGATTTCAGAAGAATATTCCTCAGCCTGCAGCATGCTGGAATTTGGCACTGACAATAACCATGAGCCTTTAGCCGGCATGTTGTAATTGTGATGTGAGCACATCTCACAAATAGCAAATACAGCTTGCAGAACAGAAATCAACAGAACAGACCTAGCCGCTAATTTTGTATCCCTTTGTGAAAAGTATAAAATCACCAAGCAGCTAAAAGTCGTTTCTGTTTCTTTCATAGTTCACTTCAAGGTTACTTTTTAAAGAATTGACAGACCAGTGATAAATGGAAATGATATTCATGTTTCATGTTCTGATAGGCAAAATTAAAAAAAAATGTAATGGCGGTAGCTCAGTATATGGTAGATACCTGTATTTGTAAGTCTTATTGATTGTTTCATAAACTGGACAAAAAGGCATTAAGAAGTAATGCTGGTGATTTGTTCTACATATATTTCTTAAATTTTGCTAAGGATTTTAAGGCCATTTTGATAATCGTCTATAACTAATGTATTAATTTTAGAATAAAAATGACCTATCTCCTTCCCCATTGAGCTAAGCTATGTTTTGTTCGGGATCCAGAATTACCATTTAATGTCACAATCCATTGTTTTCTTTCATAGTAATTTTTCAGCAAACATAACATGTATAGAAAATGGCTAAATAGTTGGTGGAGGAGAAGGTTTTAGCTTTGCTTCTTGTTCTGTAACTATAACTGTGAAAACTCTTTATCAGTGCAGGAAGGAGATAGCTCTGGCCAATGAAGCAATGCTTCTAAGCTGCTCACTTTTTCTTGACCATTATTGTCATCAATTTTTTTTCTAATTTAAGAGGTAGCAGAAGTTCAAGGGTTCAAATCCTGTTGATGGTCACCCTGCTGTTCAGTGAACTCTGCTGGGCATATTAGGATATGGAGCTATTTATTCTCAAGTGAATCATCTTTTAGTGGCAGCACATTGTAAAACAGCTTTCTCTCTTATTAGTGAAGTTCACTAAAACTAATTATTTATACATTGTAAATAATGAGATAGCATCCAGCTGGGTAATGTACTTTTAATGCTTATTGGTGATAACCAGACGTCTTGGCAACTGAAGAGTGAAATGTGTCATCTGATCACTGTTTCTTCTGGGGCAGATTCTTATAGTTCTTATCCATTTGGATGTCAGTGGATGAATTTCATTGGTTCTGGTATGAATCACACTTACCTAGGTCTTGTGAAATTCTTTCTGCTGGTGACCCATTTACTGTGTGATAGCAATGAAAAGCACATAGCTGCCCTTTGGGATGATGCCTCGGGTTGTGTAAAAGGCCCACCATTTTCAAGTATGTTTTTCCCAGGGAAAAAATAACCTTCTCCACAAAGACTATTTATTTTCATCACAAAAGCTTGCTTTATAGCAATATCTAGATGTAGCAAGATGCTTGTAAATGCTGAAAACTAGTCAACAGTGTGTCCCTGAGAACAGAAAACATTCAGCCTTGTTAAAGAAGAGTTACAACTCCTTATTCCCAGATATATTATACCTTGGAATACAGGTCCCTTGATCCATGGGTATGTGTATCCATTATAGGGAGAATACTTCAAGTAAGGGCAAAGGAATTCTGGGACATTAGACCTAAACATACTTAAGAGGATGTTCTTTACATAAAGAATTAACATGGAATTTTCTTGGATTTCTTTATTCAGTAAATCTTGTGCCCTAAACCAGATGTGGTTGAGCAAGGAAAGACTGCACATTCTATACTGAAGAGTGCTTGTGCATATGTATATGTAGCTTCAAGCCAACTTAACTTAGCTTCAAGTCAACTTAACAGAGACCTCATGAATTTCATAGAGGTTTCTTAGGCAAGGAATACTCAGAGATGGTTTTCTAATTTCTTTCTCTGAGATGCAGCCTACAACACCTTGTATTTATTCTCTTATGATGGAGTATTCATAAATTTGTTATGGTGAGAACCAAATTACAGCTTACAGACTTAGTGCACATGACTGTCTCCAGGATCAAGATGACTAAGCCCAGACTGGACAGTTAACTGGAGGTGCAGTTTGAAAGCATCTTAGCCTTGCTAGGTTTAAACGCAAGCTGAGGAAACTACCATGTAGAGCCACATATTATGATAGGCCTCTTTTTATATATCTCTTTTTTTGACAGCTTTATATACGTTTTTGTATGCTACATCTGCTTTTAAACTTGATATATCTTAGTACCTCAGCATGTCTCTATTTATTTATCCCTATATCTTAGTATTCAAAGTGACCCCCAAACCACTTAGAATAAATCTGCCAAAGAAGTAGGTAATCATGATGAAGTGAAATTGACATCTTCATAAATGAGTACTGAGATTTGCTTCCAATGATAACTGTAAACAAAATAAAAAGTCATATGGGTCGCCCTTCGTGGAAAGTGTTTATATTTTAAATCACAAGAAGCCTGATTTAGACTAGTAAAAAATGGGTTGCACAGAAGGTACTCCAACAGGATGCTTTTCTTCTCTGCTTGTTATTTGAAATGTTTCATTCATTTTTTTTCCACAGATGAAAACAAATCCTATTAGCTAGGTGAATTGAATTAATGAGTCATTCGGAACAATCTGCAAGACAGTTCATTTTTATTTAACCTTTCTGAATGGTGAACTTCAAGAATTAAATACTTAATCTGTCTTGATTTCAGAGGGAGGAACTTACAGAAGCATGCTTCCATTCTTGTGGAAGTAATATATGCAGATACTGTCAACTGCTTCTGCTGTTGCCTTCAGAACAGATATCCTGGACCACGGTTCTCACATAGATACATTTTTTCCATGACATGTCTCCTAATAATTACTAATAAAAGATTAAAAAATAGAATAGGAGACAGGACACAACTTCATATATACTAGAGATATATAATTTAAAACTCGGTGTTGTACTTTGTTAATTTTCTTTTTTTAATTTGTCATGTTCATAGATAGGAAAAAGAATTTTATTGAAGTTGAGGTTTTTGATGAAATGGCCCATGTTGTTTCTTCCAAGACACATCATAACACAAGCTGGACCTTTTCTTGAAGAAATAACTGCACAAAATCATTAATAAACTTTTGAGAACAAATGGCAAAAAATGCACACAGATGGAAAATACGTAAATATATGTGTTTTAGTTGTGGGGGATGTGTACAAACTTACATGTGAGGAGAAAAACAAGGCCCACAAGTTAATACAAGGAAAACATAGGAAGATCATTCAAACGGGATTTGGAGAAAGGCAATAAAATCAACAACAATATTTTTTTCTTTTATATATCTGTATTAGAGATGTGGGAGCCAGGAACCGTGGTATAGTGGTTTGGGCCTTGGATTATGACTCTGGAGACCGGGGTTCAAATCCCCACTCAGCCTTGGAAACCCACTGATTGACCTTGGGCAGGTCACATTCTCTTAGCCTCAAAGGAAATAAAGGCAAACCCCCTCCCCCCAAAAAAATGTAGCCAAGAAAAGCCCATGATAGGTTTACCTTTAAGTTTGCTGTAAGTCAGAAATGACTGGAAGACACACAACAATAATATAAATGTATTAGATTTTGTGTTCCCACCTGGCTTGTTGAATCTCAGGACTATAACCAAGAACTTCTGCAACTGTAGTTGCTGCTGCTGCTGCTATTTAATATCAGCTGCAATGGGACAGTAAATGTCAAAGTGGGGCCATGGTGCTTAGAGGTGCTGTTTGGCTCATGGAAAAGAGGACAAAATAACATAAACATTTTATATAGATACCATTATTACTTTAGCCATAAGGGAAAAGCAGCTTTGTAGTGTTCATCAGTTATACAGGATGTGGGAATTACATGGGAATTAGTATGTGTAATTCTCTGTTTTTAATACTATCCAAAGTTCCTTTTCTTGAATTTGTAAGTTGACCTCTTTAGGGATCAAATGCAAAAGTGCCTTACTTAGAAAGATCTGTAAAATCATCTCATATTGTGTGCATAAAATAGCTGAAAAACACAACTAACAGCACTTTTCAGAAGTATACTCTAGAAGGATAATATAAAATTGGAGCTGATTTGATAAAATGTAGCAAAATGTTGAAAACAGGTGTTTGGGTAAAGCATCAGCCAGTTTGACATCTACCTTTCTTGGTGATATCTCTTGGAATGAGAGAGAAAAACAGCAGCTAACAGCAGCTATAGAATTCCCACAGTCTAAGAATGGAATTCACTGGATGGTACTGGAGGCAAAGGTGGTCTTTTCCTCCAAATTAATGCCATGTGGTTTCAAAGTGTCAGGTCAGAAGATTCAGAAGTTTTCTCTTTTCTCCAGTATGGTTAGATCACAGGATTGCTCCATTGTAAATATAGCTATGTTGGAAAGGCTGTGCTAAACAATTAAAATGTTTAGCAACAAGTTGTTCCAACTTTTTGGTGGTAATTACTGACTTATGGTTCCTGAATTTTGAGCACAGGTTGTTATTGGATTCCCCCCACACACACATATTGCATGTTGCATCTGGGATACTGGCATTCAATCACACTCAAGATGTTGATGGAACCACAAGTCCTGGTTGGATAGATTTCACCCATACTTAAAAAGAAAGTGTTGTATAAATGATGTATGAAACTCCAAAGTGTTAACAAGATCATGATTAAACATATTCATCATCACTTATCCCTACTGATGCTTCATTGGATCTCTTTTGTAATTGCTATTGAGTCTCCTTTACCCTTACAAATGTCAACACCTTAAGAATTCTGCAATCCAGGGCAATAGAATCATGTATTATTTTTGCAGTAGGTAAACTGTTACATTTACTCAGTTGTATGTAAAGGTGTTATTCTACTGGTAGTGGGGTGGGCAACTTCCATAGGTGAAGGGACTGCGCATACCCTTCTCTGGACTTTGGAGCACCACGATCTTTTTTTCCAAAATGATAAGCCACTAATGGTTTTGGGGGAAAAAAGCAAGCTTCCAGGCCTAAAACTAATTGGGCAGGGAAGACAACATAGCAAAATGTCTTTACCTACCCAAAGGGGGTACCTTTTTAAGTAAAAATAAAAATAGGGAATATGGAGGAGGTGTAGTGGTGGCCACACACTAGTGGGAGATTAATTCCTAAGGACTGTGTGTGGCCTGTGAGGTACCTTTTGCCCACCCATAGAGTTGTGGAGTTTCTACTGCTAATGAAAACTCCATTTCATATTTGCACAAGTGTCACATTCTGCTCATAGTCCGTTCCATGAGTTATTTGACAGGTCATTCCAGAAGGAGTTCCTAGACAGATACACTAGATGTTTTGTAGCTTTTTGGGCAATTGATTATGATTTCATTAGACTTGAAGTTTCCTTGTGTTGCTTGTGTGCTGCTTCCATTAGTCTTTATGTAACCACTTAGGGGAGTAGTGCTACCTTTTGTACTTTTTTTGTTAGCATAGCACTGGATACAGCCTCTTTGTATATGAAATAAACAAGAATCTACTTACAAGCATACGGTCTCACCAGGTAAACAGGTGTCTGAGGTAGTAGGCAGAAAGGAAAAGGCAATATTCATGGATGCATTATTATCACAGTAGCCTCTAATTCCTAACACTGCACTTCCTGAAATTTACTGATATCACTGACTATCTGATGGTTACCATTAAAAAGAATGATGCTGGTTTCATTATGTTGTTTTCTTGAAACTTGTAACTTCTGTAGTGGTTGTTTCGACAAGTTTAGTCTAAACAATAAACTTAATTGATTATTTTCCACACTGAACACTGAAAGAGGAAGAATCTTGCTCTATTGCAGAATATGTCTTGTTTTGGATGATTTTTTTCCCCTTAGAGATAACATGTAAAGGGACAGAAATTCATATTTATGCTTTCAGTTATTGTGTAGTTCTCATAATCTGCTGTGTGATTCCTCTTTAACTAGTGTGGTCCAGTATTTGGCATGAAATCTTCTGCATCCAAAACATATGCTCTACCACTGAGCTATAATCCCTTCTCCTTATAGATCTTTGATAACTCTCTGGCATGCATATTTCTCTTACAATCTATATTGTTGACATTGCATGTTCTCACTCCTGAGTGTATTATTTGATGACTTCAATGAAAACATTGGATATTTTTGCTGAATTGATCTGAAATATGTATATTCTGCTTCTGTTGCATATTGAACCTTTCAAGGCAGCTTATATATTCCTCATCATCAAAGTTCTTTTTTTGAAAAAAAAAAAGTCAATAAAAGTTGCAGTAGAATTGCTTAAATTTTCCTTTCAGAGGCTGACATAGCGCCTTCCTATAATGTACAGTCAGTCCTCCACATTTGTGGGTTTGACTTTCATGGATTTGATTTATTTGTGAGTTTCTCCAACCCCTGCCCTTCCCCCCCACAACCTCAGGCATTTCTTTTTTGGGAAAACTTTCAGACCATTAAATCCTTTAAAAACCCACCTCTGGTACTCCTCTTTCTTCCTCAGCTGCCTCCTGGCCAGATAATGATGGCTCACAGCCCAACTTTTCAGCAACACAAATTCCCTCACAGTGCCCCCCACCCCCAAGGAAGAAGATGGGTGAGACAGAGGGAGTATAGGGCCACCATGCCAACCTCTCCTTTCCTAGACCTGGTTTGGACCCTGGGTGCCCGCTTTCCCCACCATGCCTTGACCTTCTTTCCACAGACACACGTACATTTTGATATTTGTGATTTTTCCACTTTTGGGGGCCCCTGCACCCCTAACTCTAGCGACCATGGAGGGCTGACTGTATAACCGAAATCCGTTCTCCTTCAAGATGGAGATGTCTTTCACCTGATTAATCATAGTAAAAGCTTCTGCAATATTAAGTATGTGCCATGCCTTCCAGAGAACCTCAGTTACCAGTATGCCGCTGGTGGTATTTTTTTTCCAATAACCATCTTTCTTATTTTCAGCATTCCTATGCACCAGCTCCCCACCCCATGGCTCCTCCCAGCCCCAGCACTAATAGTAGCAACAACAACAACAGCAACAACAGCAGTGGCGAACAGTTGAGTAAAACCAATCTGTACATCCGAGGCCTTCCTCCCGGAACCACTGACCAGGACCTTATCAAGCTATGCCAACCGTAAGTAAAATGGATTTGTTGTCCTTCCAACTGGGAATGCATGTGCTTGAGTATGACGTTTACAAGGGCAAATTGTCCCAAGCAGCTTCTAACCTCATGCAGGCAGGCTTATTTATGTGCAAATGAAGTAGTTAGGTGCTTGGTAAGCCTGTCAGTGGAGAACACCTGATAAAGGATAACTTGCATCTTTAGCTCAAGTGTGATAAACATCTTTCTGACAATCCATGCTGAGAAAAAAAGCATAATTTGACCTGCAAAATCTTTGGTGAGTATGAAGAAGAGGCGGACCAGGTAGAGTATGCATTAGTGGTTGCTACGGAAACTTGCTGTGGTAAAAAGAAAATACATGGGAAAAAAGACATAAGACAGAAGTGTCCACACCATTATTGTGGTGGTAACTTTTTAGGAGAGATGACATGGCTCACTTGGATACTTTAATACTGTCAGTTTAGCATATCAGATCAAAATTAGTTGCCTTAAAGGCTGTCTTGGATCTTCATACTTTGAATAAAACTGGGTATTGGGAGGGCGTGCTGGAATTATTAGCCTCTTATTTATGCATACTTCTCTGTGCGTTGAATTTTAGATAATACTAGAAATAATCATTAAACATTAGTGGTTTCTAGGGAAATTATTGGCATTTCAGCTATCCGGACTTTGGGATTTGAACATATGTTTTGTTGTTATCTCTGCCATTCCTGTCTTGACTGTTCCCTGCTTCCCTGGTTTAAGAAAGAAAGAAAGAAAGATGTTACCAATAATAAATTCTGTCTGAGCCCCAGTGTTACAATGATATTTGCTCTGGAAAATGGTAGTCGGAAAATGAATGATTCTTATGTGTTTGAAGCATATTTATTTCTGTCTTGAATGCGAAAGAGTGTTTCTCAACACATCAGGACAGCTTATTAGAAAAAAAAAATTCAACTGCTATGATTTTTCACATTTGGGAGCTTTTTGTAAAAATGTTATTTGCTTTAAAAAAAAGTAGTGCAGAAGAGTTTTTGTAAAAGAAATAACATTTGACATGAATTTTTTGTATTTTGAACAAAAATTCATCAGTTTTTGCACAAAATTTTGAATTGTGTGAAAATTTTTCACAACAAAGTCCCGATATGTATGTTACAGTAAAACAACGACAACGACAACAATGACAACATAAAAGCTCTTGTAATCTCACCTTGTGGGCAAAAACTTTTCAAATCATTACTTCTTATGTGGGAGGATCAAATAAACATCCCAAATGTCTTCAAATATGTATCAGATATATGCCAAGCACTCAGTCTTCCCAGTATATGTTCATTGTGTGTCCTCAGATTTTCAGAACATTACATGGGCAATAAATGCATGAGTGTATTTACTTCTGCTACTCAACCAGGAATTGATAATAGCTAAGCAGAGGAAGTAGAGAGTTGTAAAAGACTGTAGAAATCTATAAACAGCTGTCAATGTTATAAATAAAATTCCATATGCCTAACTTCAGGATATGATCACAGATCATATTTATTTTCTTTTAGTTTTGCTTAGCTTTTATTTGTTTATTTTAGCTCTGTTTACTATTAAAAAAAACTTGATGAATTCTACAGAAGTCCATAATCACCATATTATAGCTATTGTCCAGCAGTCTTTTGTCTCCTCTCACCCACTTCTTCTGTCAAGTCTTCCTTGCTTTAGGCCCTCTAATGTTTTTTCCACGGGGCCCTTCTGGATTAATCTTCCCTTTACTAGCCCTTCTGTTGTTTGAATTTCTGTCTCCCTCAAGGCTTGATCCTTAACATTCCTTTTTTAAAAAAAAATATTTGGTCTAGTAGTAGCTGGGCTCACTTCCTTCAGCTGCCTTTAGCTACTGCCTTTTTCCAAGCCTGGGTGAGGATTATCTGCAAATAGACTGATCTTTCCCATCTTCATCATCATAGGAGCGACATTATAATAATAGGGCATTCAGATAGGAAAATCATAAGCCAACATGTGACTGCTTTCTTTCCCTCCATCTTCAGTAGTCCTGCTGGGGAAGTCACCTTCACATAATTGCAAATGCATGAAACATGGAGAGCAGAAATACACTTACTTCTCCATCCTTTCTGTTGTATCCTGTGGCCTGACCCAACCTCTTTCCACTCAAAGGAGATAAATTTCCAAAATAAGGAGACTAGTGGGGAAGGTCTGAATTGGCACTGTAAGTTTTCTGTTTGGTTTAAAACACTGCAAGTGGAAGCAGTGATTTAGAATACGAGGAGCACCCTTTTGCAGAACTTGACAAATGTACATTTTTTAAAAAAAATACAGCTCTGAGAACCCCCCCCCCTCCACAGAACATGGACAGTTTCTTTTCCAAATTCTGCTACTTGAGGGAGGAGAGTCCCTAAAGATCAGTGTGTGTACATGCAACAAGAAAGAGTTTATGGGGCTCTGAACTGGAATTCTTGGTAATATGTTTTCGTAGGTTGATGAAGAGCAATATGAGGGCTTGGTCCTTATCTTCCCTTATCTTTTAGCTTACCTGATCTTTGTTAGGCTTTGGTAATGACATTGATGGAGGCAAGACGGCTGTCAGGGAAAGAATGAGTGGCTGAATCCTGGACAGCAGCTTCTCAGATTAAATATTATCTGCTGGTTCTTCTACATGAAGAGGAGGAGTCAGACTGAAGGGAAGACTCAAAGTTTGAAAGAGAGAGGTTAGGCAGCTGGTTCTGAAATGGTTGGCACAAAGGGAGCACTTGGGGTGTGGGCTAAAAACTAATAAAGAAGCATAGCTTGAAAGAGTGATGTTTGTGGCAACACTTCCCAGAAATTGCCCTGCCAGTGGTTGTGCTAGCTCAGGATTCTGAGAGTTGTAGTCCAGAGCATAACTCTTCTGATCCCTGAGTGATGAAGGGGGAATATGTGAGGTCTTCTTTATTCTAGTGGGAAAAGCCAAAAGGGAAGGAACTGGGTGATGATTCTCTGGGTGGGATCTGGCTCAGCCAGATGCTTCAACAAAGCCCCAACAAGCATAAAAGTGACAACCGTGCTATTTCTCTTGCCATTTCACATTTAGAGGTCTATTGCCTCCAAACACTGGACATTCAGTTTAACTGTGACAAATCATAGCTGCTAATATGCATCTTCTGTGAATGTGTAATCTTTTAAAGAAAGATTATAAGCTTAGAATCCTCTATTGCTGTATTTTGCAGCAGTGAATCACATGTGTTAATTATGTGTTATGTGAAGAAGTGGGCTGCTTTATAAGCATTGTTCTGTGACTATCCTGTGGTCAGCATGGTCAGTTTCCTATTGCTGCCTGACTGTGTCCTGTTGCCTGTGCAAAAATGGGTGGTTGAAAGAGCGCTGCAGAAAGTTGCATACAGTGACAGTGCTGCAAATGTTGGCCATGAGTATTGCTCTTGGGAAGCAGGTTTCTTTTGATGAACTGGTGTTGATGGAAAGACAGAGTGGGTGTCTCTTTGTAGATTTGGACCTTTCCCTGCCTGCCCTAGTGCTTAGTCCAACATTCTAAATTAATGTACCGCATCACCATGTACCTGCTTTACAATAGCAATAGGTGTTTGATAGCTTCCATGTCAGTGCACTGATGAATCTGCCATGAGTTTTAAACTCTAAAGGAGTTTAAACCTATTAGGGAGATAGGATTCCAAACCCAAGAGAGCTAAGATGAAAAGCCAGAATGGATTCAACCTGCTGACATGGAAGCTGCCAGTTTTCACTGCAAGATATGGTTTAACTTGCATGGTCGAGACTTTCACAAATGCCTGCTCCATAGGGACCTCGCTGCAGCCTAAGATGCTTCCATGGTCTCTGCCCATGACTGACTTGGCTGACTGTTCAACAATTTCAAAAGTCTTGGGAGGTTGGGTTGAAACTACCTCCACTATTTTACCTGTTTGATGTGTATGATGTTCAAGGTGAGAAATTCCCCCCAGCATATCACAATGTTGTTTTATTATTGTTATAATTGCTAATAATATTTATGTTGATCTTTTGCATAATTTTAACGATAATATATATAGTTAAATTTCTAAGTTTCCTCAAGTCCAAATTTTAGGGAAGAAATGGGTATAAATAAAGAAGATTGTTGCTGTTGTTAGATGTCAAATGTAATTTTGTTTTGTTTTAGACAGTGTACCTTCAGTTCCACAGATGGAAGCAAATAGGATGGTGAAAAATGGATGTTGAGGTCTTGCCTTGTGATAATTTGAGAAAAAATATACTAAGTGTTAGCGGTTTCATGGATATAGGAGTGAACATGATTTCTATGGATGAACATAATATGTGTTTAAACCTAGTGTTCTTCTTGTCTCTTTCAGCCTTGCAGTTTTATGATATGCCTCATCTCAATGCTTTCGTAGTCTTTTCACTGTGACAGTCATAGAGAATTTTGGTGTGGATTATATGGTCTAATCCGCAACAGGTGTGAAAACACAAATAGCTATAGTCTAATTTATACCAGCTGGCACTTTAATGTTGTAGAGTCCAGAAAACATGTTTTTGTTTGTTTGCTCTATGCAAGCTGTAGTCCAGGATGGTAGTGACCAATGGCACATTATGTCTATGGTTTTAGTGTAGCCTATAGTTCACAGGGCAATGTGGCACCCAGCAAACTTTGCTGTAACTTGTACAGAATTGTTACAATCCTCAAAACACACATTGCTATAAATTTGATTTATGGTATGTCTCTTACGTATGTGAGCCCAGTGAGTTTAGTGGGCTTTATTCCCAGGCATGTGTGCATAAAACTACAATCATAATGCCTGTATGTGGTGAAGTAGCTACTTGTACAGACCCCCATGCAGTTATATTTCACTTGCTTTTTGGTGCAAAGAACACTTTTAATAGCAAACTCAGGCAATGAGATATGGTTTCGTTGAGGTTTGTAGATGGTCAATTAAATGAAAATGAGACTTCTTTACAAACAAAAACATACCAAAAAAACAGGTCAGTCAAGACTGGGTATGATCAGTAGCAGTTAAGTTATTCATTTATTGTTGAATCATTTGACTGAAGGCCAGAAATGATAATATAGCCTTAGTTGCCCACTGAAAGTTTAAGAAAGGGCACTCCCCCTTAAGAGACAGTTCAACAGATGGGGAACCATACAGAGAAAGCCCTGTCTCATGCTTTCATCAGTCTAGCTTCTTGAGGTGGGGGTTGCTTAGTGAAAAAGCCATAGGGTTGCTTAGTGAAAAAGATAAAATGTTAAAAGTCATGACTGTCTGGCCAGAATATTTATGAAGATTGCTGTTGTCAGGGGGTAAGGATATTGTGCAATGTCTTGTAGTTCCCCCCATCTAGTTTATAACAGAACTTGGAATAATAATAATAATAATAATAATCATGGTAGTAATATATTTTGAATTACAAATCTCAAAACTCCCGCAGTCAGTATGACCTCTCTCTGTGCCAACAGGTAAATTCTGAGTTTTAGTTTGAAAAAAGTAACTTCTCCAATAAATTTTTATAATCTCAAATTATGTGGAAGCTTTTCCCCCACCCATCTGATTATAAGAATAGGCATCACTGAGGCAAGCTGATATAAATATGATTTTAAGGGCCGAGTTACCAGATTTCTTTAGAGCAGCCTCTTTGGAAAGCTGAATTTGCGCAAGCCAAATTTTTCTCCCCCAGCCCTCTCCCTTCTTCCTTCCTACGGTGTTGCTTCTTTGTCCCTGATCACAACCTTTCCTACCTGCTGTGAGACAGATCTAGAGCACTGAACGCTAAGGTGCAAGGCAGGGGGGAAGAAAAGTGATGGGCAGAATGCATCAGGAAGGACCGTGAGGATTCTTTGTCAAGATATGGTCACTTTTTTTTACCACTGCTCTCTGAAGGTCATATAGGCTTGTCTGCGAGGAGAATTAATACTCTATCATTATAACCAGCAAATACAAACAAAGACGGCAAAAGTACTGGTTCATCCTTTGTCAGTGAATATAGAAAAAGGTTTTGACCAATTAATGGTGGGATGGGGGAGGGAATGAGAGTCAACAAATAATCTGTTTTTGAGCCTCTTGTTTTGTAAAGACCATATTTGCAATCCCCATTAATACTCGTTTAATTTCCTGGTGTGCAGTTTTAAAGAGTGGAGGGAAATAGGAATTCTTGTTTGGTAAGTGCCATTGTTATCTAAGCCTGCTGCCACTTTTTACATCTCAGTGGTATGTTGTTGTTTTTCTGATGTGTACTGCACAGGGAATAGAAAATAGCCATCTGGAGCGCTAGTGACACTCAGGCTGCTGAGTCCATTACTGCGCAATGCCAGACATTTCTGACAAATGGATCGACACCATCAAACCTTTTATCAATTTAAGGGTAACCTTGTCACAGTAATCTGTCAAACAGCACAAATATAACTATAAGAAAACAAGTCATCATGAACTCAGTAGTAACCAAGTAAATAAGAAAAATGTTGCTGGAAGCTTTTCTTTGTTGCATACTTTTGATCCTGCAGATGGTTTCACAGTGTTTTAACCTAATATATAGTGAGCCTTTTGGATATATGGGGCAGTATTTTCTGCATCTCCTGTATGTCACAAGTACATTTGTGTCCTAATAAACGAGGTGAAATGCTCATCAAGTACTATGTGAGTTGTAGTTCAACCCATCTGGTGACCACCAGGTTCATGAAGGCTGAAATGGATACTTTCTCTTCAACTATTCATAGCTGCAAAAGAATATGGAAGTAGTGGACATTATTCATGGTCACTTCATTCAAAGGAAGGAAGGAAAGAAGGAAAAATTGAACCAGGCTACTGTTGTGCTATTTCTTATTTTTGATACACTTGGTTTACTGGGCTAGTTAACTGGTTCAGTACAGTTTGATTATAGATCAGTTCATAGAATTGAATTATAAATATACAATATTTGTATTTTCCCCAGTATAATTTTCTAGTTCCTTTTCTCTCTACAGATTAGAAGATGATCAAAATCTGATGTGATCTTTACCATACTTTTTATTTCAGACCCAATGTGAAATGAAAGGCATACCTCACTTAACAAAGGCCATTCCTGCACTGCACTGTTATAGTGCTATTATTCCACTTTCAACATCCTGTGGAATTCTGAGGCCAAAGAACTCTCTGGCTGAGAATTCTAAATGCCCCTCCCTAAACTGCAAACCCCACTGGAATAATAGCACTAAAACAGTGTAGTGTGGAAATGGCCCAAGTCTCTGACAAACTCCTTTTTGTGAAGTCTTTTTTGCCCCCCTTCTAGCCCCTCCTCCTTTGCTCTTCATCTTCTATCTAGGTGGAAGGATTTTTTTTAAAAACAGTATTAGCATACTGAGAGGAGGGTGAAAGACTGGAGGAACACTGGTATTCAATTGCTAGGTTGCAGCATTATTTCTGCAATAAACATTGCAATATTGCTTGAGCTAGAAAAGAAAAGGATGCTTCTCAGCCAATCCTACTCCAGTTAGTTCTACAACAGGGAAACTAAGGGCCGTTGATTCTGGGATCTGTTACTGAGCATGAATGGACAGCAAAACAAAGAAATGGGGAAAGTGAATTAGCCTGCTTAACTAGCTACCCCCAGCATGTTAACCAAGCATAATCATAATCTATGAGTTTGGCTAAAATGGAAATAGAAAAGTGGAGGCTGGTGAAACAAAAAGACATCCCTAGGTGCATTTTGGAAGAAGTTTTCATGTTGCGTGCAGGAAGGTTAAGTTGTTTTTGTTTACTAATCCCAGGCTTACCTAACCTGGCTGTTTAATTTCGTACATGCTTGCTATTAGTTCTGAATGAAAAATTCAGTGAAAGATAATGAATTGTTCTTCCTTGTGTGTTTGTGTGTGTGTGTGGTATAGGAACCTATTCCTATTCTTTCCGGGTTATTTCTACTTCTGGTACCAAACTTTCTGTTAAAAAAGTAATGTCCAGGAACACATATATTTCATTAACTGAGGTATCCCTGTATATTTATGGAGACAGTGGGTTGGGTCCAAATTTAGTGACAGAATGTTGAAGTCTGTCGCCCTTTTTGCATGTTACCTGTTTGTGCGATGGGGGAGGGTGTCTCGCGCGAGAAGCCTTGTTCGAAACGCTGCCGCTTCCCCCCTCCTTCCTACCGCAGGTCGCCTCCTGTTTGCGTGACCGTTGCGCTGTCACCCCTTCCTTCCTTCTGCAGTGCAGTATGGGAGTTGTAGGCTGTGCTGGGGGAGGAAGCGCTACCTGCCCAGCTCGCTGGCGCACCGCAAGCAGGTAAGTGTGCGAGGGCGCTGTGAGCATTGCGCGAGCGCGGGGCATTTTCAGCTTAAAGCCGAAAATCAAAAAATGTGCCCTGGAGCGTGAGCGCCACGCAAGTGGGAGTGTGTCGTACGGAGTGGCGCTCCCATTTGCACAGCACTCAAGGGGCGCTCGCGCTAGAAAAAAACCATGCGAAAAGGGCCTGTGAGAGCTGAGTTGTGATCTTCTCAAAATCTGCATCCAACCTCGTGTTAAAATAGTTTTGTTGACTTAATCAAGAGCATGCTAAGAGATTTGGCAAAGATAAATACATTCACACTAAGTGTTAAAAATGCTACTAGCATTACAAACATCTGAGTAATACCTGTGCCTACTTATAGATATCAGTCTCCTAAACTACTTACTTCCTTTGCCTATAAATCTGAATAAATTCTAGGTTGGAAAACTGAAAGCCAGAATATATAGGACAGTGATAAAGTGAATAACTTAATGACCACATCCATTGTAAAATTAAATTAGTACTGTTTGAAACTTTATTTTCTGTCATTATCCACTTTGTTACCCTTATGTAGATTAGATACTTGAGTCAAACTCAGTGATACGTTAAATGAATGGAAGCATTAGAAAAATCCTTCTCAGGCAGGATTTCAAACTCAATTCACCCCTCCCCTCAATAGATGAGAACTAAGAGAAGAAAAGACCATCTTCTCTAAAAGTTCCCCCTCCCATTTTAAAGCTCTTATGGTGGAATGGCTGAATTTAGTTAAGATATTGACCTAGTGGCAAGTTTATCCTTCCACCTACACATAGTGGTTTTGGTTAAAACTGGACTCTTACCATATGTTTCTGAGTAGAAAATCAACTTTTTCACAACTAGGCTCTACAGATGCATTGTCCAGTTTGATGCTTTCTCAAAGCAATCAGATTTGATTTCAGGATACAGTGGGCTGACATTAAAGATTAATGATAACACAGTTAATTACAAATGAAGTCAAAGATACCTGAGAAGCCACCAGACAAAATTACTTAGAAGAGAGAATAGAACATGGCTTCCTAAACCTAAGAATACCATGCTTTGTCATTACCTTGATACGCCTATATTTTGCTATCAGTCGTGTGCCTGCATACTAAGCCACAGCTTCCAGCTCTGCAAGAACACCACCAACATTGAACTGAGAACTTCTTCCATGCTGGGAGACTGCAGATTCCCCTACAGTACTACTATCACTATTCTAATATGGTGCCACACTTGGTGCTTCAAAGATGTGTATGGACATTGCCTGTTTGTATAAGTTTCATCGTCATGGCTGATGACTGGACACTGCTAACTATTAAGTCCAGCCCAAGACATTTTACTGCCTGAGATGGAGCAGCAAATGATACCCCCCTTCCTCAAAGCTAAGATAATTTGGTGCCTCTGAACTTCCACAGAAATGGTTTTAAAGGAACATTTTATTCAGTAGATAGAGCAAACGTAAGCAACACAACAGTGGTGCTTTTCATTCCCCTTAGGGCCAAATACATGTGTCCCCTCCGCAAAACAAAAAACTGTGGCAGCACCGTAAATGAATATTTGCTATGTGCTCTAGATGTCTGCGTGCTTCGACAGAGACATCCCAAGAAGTTTTACTGCTTCAGGCAACAAATCTCCCACCCCCACACTATAGTTACAGAAGGAAACTCTTATAACAGTTGAATACTACTTCAGCAATGACAATAACGCAGTGCCTTCAACATCCATGAGGACAACAAATTAGCTTAATAAGAGCTTTTTCCTCTATCCTCCAAGAATGGAGATTGCCTGATGGGATCAGGAGGCATGGTTGCCCATCAGCATCTGCCACCTGAGAGGCTATCTCTTAGCCTGATGGTAGTGCATCTGCTGTGCTGAACAATTTTTGATACATTTACTCATTTATATTAATTTTACGAAGCCCCATCCTATTCTTGTTGCTTACTCAGAAGTAAAGGCTGTAGAAACTTAGAAGTATACCTAGTCCTGTGTAACAGTACAAAGCCCAGCCCGGTTAATGAATACGCAGACAAGATTAAAAAGCCAAAGTTCACTTTAGGTCACACAAAGGGATGGAAGAGAAATCTCTATTATCCCGATTGTTTAGGAACGTAACCATTTTGTTATAGATGGTGCTACTAATGAAAGCAGGCACATATTTCTTGCTGTTCCCTCAGGAAGAAAGAACAAATGCAGATTCATTTTCATTTTCTTTTTTCTTTTCAAATTATACATCATTTATGCAATTAGTTATGCAATTACATGTAAATAATTATTCGCAATTCAGACTTCTTTAAGGCACACATTCACACTTTAGTCAGTGAGAAAGATTTCATACTGGAAGATATACTCTCAGAAAAATATGTATAGGAACTGTGTTCTTTAAAAAAGGTACAGTACACCAAAATATGTATGAATATCCATGCAGGAATTAAAAACCTGAAAAGTTATACGAGTTATAAAAGTTATATGAAACAAGGATGAGAAGAGAATACTGATGGGATGTGAAGAAATACAAGAACATTGAAATGGAGATATTTTCAATACCCCTGGAAACAAAGCAAGCCAAACGTTAGAGGAAACAAAATCATGTTAGGCATTTCAGGCCCTTTTCGCACCTTACCCTTTAGTGGAGCTGGGGTGCGGGGCTTGCGTGAGCAGCCTCCAGCGAGAGGCTCTTGCATCCTGGTGCCATCGGCTCCGCAGCTGCTTCCTGGTCCTGCGAGTGCCCCACCTCTTCCCTTTACAGTGCAGCCTGGGACCTTTGTGCGTAAGTGTGCATGAGGCCCTGGAGCAATGCGTGACAGCGCAGCACTTTCAGCTTCGAGACGAAAATTAAAAAATGTGTGTGCGGTTTGCGTCAGGCCCTTGAGTGTCATGCAAATGTGAGTGCATCGTGGACAACGCCTCGCATTTACGGGACGTTCAAGGGGCCCTTTCGCTTCGGAAATGCCGTGCGAAAAGGGCCTCGGTTTTTTACCACCCTATTCTTTAATGTTGTTTCTTTTCTTTTCTTTTTCTCTTTTTCTTTTTTTTAAATTTAAGAGTTTACCCCCTTGTTCTTATAAACTGTGTATCACAGCAGGCTACAATAACATTGGGATACAAGGAGGCTGGTAAACTGTTTTAATACAAGGTTCTAGAGAACAGTTTTTACTGGCTCTTACTCAGACATCTGAAGATAAAAGGATTGACTTAACCACTTGAATAAATTTTCCTGTTAGCTTTTAAAAATGATAAAAAAGAATGAATGCCAATAATTCATTATTTTGACCTATTTCAAGAACATCTTGCTATCTTCTCCAAGTTATTCTTTTCTTTTAGTCTAACCTGATCAAGTGTATCCAGGATCTTCTAGCTATAACATGCTATTTAGTCTTTGTAGTAATTAACATATATTGGAATACTACTAAGTATTATTCAGACTGGATTTTTTTTTCAGAATTATTTTGGTAATTTACCATACTAGATTCCATGTGTTTCACTGAGTATTGGATAACTGAATAATTACTCAGGGTTTGGTTTTTTAAATGAGCAGCAGTGGACCATGTGATCTGCTCTGTTTCCAAGCCTTTTTCCATGGTTTTGCTGGAGATGGAGATAATGAGTTGTTTAACAGACCTAATGAAGCACTCCATCTGAGGCAGAGGCTATGCAACCCCTGCAACGATGCTTCTGAAAAATTGCCCTTGGCACTTAAGGCTGAGAATGTGAAGAACATGTCCAGCCTGTGTTGCTGCCTGAAGGGAATCTTCAAGAGCATTCCTTTGAATGGTGCCCACTGGAAACAATTTTGTAGGCTAGTACTTCTGTCATGTTCTACCTCTCTATTTGGTGGATGCGTTTGCTTCCACTGTGCTTTCATTTCAGGCTTTGGAATTAAAATTCATTAGAATTTTAAATAGTGGTTTTTAAAGTAATCGTTTTTTGTTTTTATCATAGAACTAACATCAAGTGAAGTTAATTGTCAACAATCACTATTCCATGTAATTTTAATTTGTTACACTGAGGGAGTAATTTGGCCATCTTGAGCCTTTTTAAAAATAGTTTGAATTGTTTGTTTCTTTTTAAAAGTAGTCAATGATGAATACATTGATAAAAATGTAATCAATGGATTAATTTTATAATGCTCATTAAACGATAAATGCTGCTGGGTTAATTTTTCAGTTGATATTAATTTTATTTGACATTAAAGCCAGCTTTAAGAGTGGTGTTTCCAACCTCTATCCCAAAGACAGCATTTGGAGAGGAAAGTTGTGATGATAGAAAAGAGAGATCTTGGCATAAAGCCCTTCTAAAGCAGAAGTTCACAACTGTGACCCTCCAGATGTAACATCTAGTTATGTATGCAGCTTTTGAAAGTCTCCCATAATACAGAAGGCCGAGAAGATGTACAGAACTTGGAAATAGTGAATTACAAATAATTATGTTACCTTTTGTGATAACAAGGGCACAATTATGTAAATAACAAAATATTTGCTAATGCTATTACTGTTTTCTCTAAGGAGTAACAATTGCAAATTGCTTTGCTTGCCTTTTTTTTTTTTTTTGGAAGCAGTTTGAGGGGATTCTCCTCCAAATTACAGTTTTCTTATGTTTTACTTGTTATCTGTCCTCCTCCCAGTAGGAACTAAAAGTAACAAGCAATGGAATAAGTGTTTAAAGAATGACTAAAAAAGTAGTTTCATAGCGTTAACAGTAATATCTGCCTCTAGGGGCTCCAAAATTAAATATGAATTGAATTACTCTCGGAAGTAATTTTCCAAGTTCTGGTGATGTTCTATGAAAGTGCTAGTATAGCAGAAATCAAACAGATGTTGAATCAAATGGGAGTAGGACCAGCTCTGTTACTAGACAGTGAGACAGATACTTGGGGCCAGCATCAATTCTTTTCCCATTCTTCCTGGGGTCCATGGCTGTTATCTTCTGTTGGAGGATGAAGGCCCTTTTCGCATGCATTTTCTGTTGCGAGAGGGCCCCTTGAGCATCGCATGAATGGGAGCGTTGGTCAGTATGACGCACTCCCATTCACGCGATGCTCACAAGTCTAAAGTGGGACGTGTGCACATTTTATTATTTTCGTCTGGAAGCTGAAAATACTGCGTGGCGCGCAATGCTCCCGGGGCCCTCGCACACTTACCTGCCGTGCGGTGTGTCAGATGAGCAGGCCGGTCACACTTCCTCCCCCAGAGCAGCCTACAGCTCCCAAGCTGCACTGCGGAAGGAAGGGGCGGGCGCTAGCACGATGGTTGTGCGACCAGGAAGTGAGCTGCGGGTGAACGGAGGCGCGCGGAAAGGGCCATAATCTTGTGTACCACATGGTTGCCCTGCATTCCTGCTGCCCTCAGCTGCAGTAGAAGTGATTGTACATTTATTTGTTTCATTTATTAAAATATTTCTATCCCACCTCATATAATAAGATCTCTGGGCAGCATACCCAAATTTAAAAAACAAAACAGGGAAGAACTATTTAAGCAGTCTAAAATGTAGAAAACAATTAAAGGTGTTTAAGACACTGATGATGGTCCTGTTTCATACTGACTATTTAAGTATGTCAATATGAAATAGGACCTTCGTCAATGTCTTAAATGCCTTTAATTGTTTTCTCTATTTTAGACTGCTTAAATAGATGGGAGCAATGGTGGAGATTGGGGGTAGTAGCTTCCCAGTTGTTCTGGTAGCTGTTCTGCGGGTTTTCCAAGGACTATTTTGATAACCAACTAGGGATAGAATTATGATCAAGTGCCATTGTACTGTAGGCAAATAGAGTCTTTTGTGTAACGAATTTTTAAATAGCTCCCTTTGCAAGCGTCTCAGTAGTACAACCTGTATTGTAATTATACCTCTGGCAAGCTTATCTCTGACCACTTGGGCCTTAGTGACACAGATGGTTCCAGGACTCAAGCTAGGCATCTGTTCTTTCAGGGAAAATGCATCCCCATCCAGAGCAGGTTGTTTATCACTCTTCTGGACCTAGAAACCACTGAACTTACAACTGTGGAAGAAGGGCTGTGCTACCACTTCAGTTTGATATATATTGGGGAGGAGGGGGCTTTATCCTTCGCTACTGGTAGCATCTTCAGCCTGCCATGTTGTTGAAACACCATAGTTCAGTGAGAGTGGCTTGTGTACAGAATATCCCTGGTGTCTCCAGTTAAAACAGGTAGCAGGTGATATATCCTTGTCAGAGAAACTTATGTGGACACTATTGGTCAAATTAGACCATAATAGAAAGAAAATTTGTCTGTGAGGGTGTAAGCTAAATAAACAAAACAACATGGAGAAATAAGAAAAAAATAGCCTATTTTTATCTTGGTGGTAGTTGTGGTTGTAGTTTTAGTTGCTGCTGTTCTATTTATCTGTTCTATTTATTTGTTCTATTTATTTGTATCTCACCTTTTCCTTGGTCCTGAATTCAAGGCAGCTTACAAAACTCAAAATTGATACAGCTACGAATTCACATTGTGCAAAGTTTTAAAATGTAATTATACTTTCAACAAAATTAAAAGCAGTTAAAAACAAAGCATTAAAAAGAGCAACAGATAGAAACAGCACAGCTTTTGAAAGGACTTCCTCTGAGCAGGCAGCCCTCAAACTTTTGCACTTAATGGACTATACGCAGAACTACAGCTCCCAAAATTCCCTAGCCAACATGGTACAATGTAAGGTATAATGGCAAAGGTAGCTGTCTTGACTACAGCACAAATTCCTAAGTCCATATTGTAGCCAAGCAAAAGGATACAAACATCTTTGGGCAGGACACACTGATGACATTCAATAACTGTACAACCCTGATACCTTCTGCAACAAAAGATCTGTAGAGGCATTCATATTGACTACCACTCCATCTCCTTCAGAAATCCACTTAGCTGGAAACAACCCTCAAGATGAATCTTAAAAGGCAATCATCCAGTTCTTCCTATACCTTTTCTCTTTCATAAAAGAGTGTGAAGCCCTAGGTCAGTGTATGCCTAAGGCATTGCAGGAAGTCTCATCTGGGATGTGAAACTTTGCACCGTATAAAGAAGAAAAGAACAAAACCAATATAAACTAGATTTGAACACCTGCAACAGTTCCTGTTCAGAAAGTTGTCCCCCACCCCGACGCTGGAATGTGGCTGTTTCTGTGCTTCTTTGTTTCAGAAATTTTCTTTAAAGTTGCAGATAACATCTATATTTTTTGCCACCTGCACCCTTCAAGATAGACATACAGTAAAGCAATGTGTAAGGAGATCATTTTCTGTTCAGTGTTTTTAGAAGAAATTCTGTATCAAGATAAGATGCAAAAGCAAACCAGTGTTTACTCAAAAGCCTTTCTTGCTGCCTACTGTGCTGAGTCAAACGGCAAACGTGTAGAGCTCCTTCGATCCCATCCTTCTCACCTTTGAATTGATAATGTCTTTTGCTATTGAGAGAGACCATTGGCATCTGGTGGATTCCATGCCACTGGATTGATGATCCCATTCTGGGTTTTAGACTCAGCTTTGTGCAGTGTATCCAAGATTCAGAACCTGTTCCTGAAACTGATTCAACATATTTGATTGCTACTTTAAAGATTGGACTGAAAACCAGAGTGGAATCACCATCTCACTGAACTACACATCACCAGCCACCCCCTGAGTCACCACCTAGTCACCTTACATTTTGCTGGTATAAGTGCTAGTTTTTTATCCTAGGGCAAGTTTCTAAGGCAATCTCCTCCTTTTCTGACTGGTTAAAAATTAAAGTTTTTTTTTTCCCTTTTAGAATGAAATCTACCAAATATAGTGTGAAAATGGCTGGTTCACATTTTGACAAGCATGTGTTTGGCCTTTCAAGATCTCATGAGACAAAGGAGTCTTGAGAGATTAGTGCTGAAATCTTCCAGGATCATATGGTCCTGCAGAATCTCTGGCAAGATTTCATGCCCTGACTCTCATGATGACAAGAAATACTGGACACCATCAAACATTTCACCAAGTAGTACCAGGAGTGATAGCAACAGTGAAAGTTATAGCTCTAGTGGTGGTGCTGGCATGCACATACCTGGTCATGGTCAAGGGAAACAAATGTGTCAGTATTTGTTGTTGATGTGAGGCTGAACTATCCCAAATACCAGATCATCCTACACACTAGGAATATGTTCAAAGATATATCAATGTTTGACGTGAACCTTATTGTACATCTGATTTAGAGTAGAGCCATTGAATCAGCGAGATTTACTTATTTGTTGTCTCACCAGTCAACAATGGATTGAATGGGCTTACTCTAGCTAGGACTAACCAATAGGATTCTACCCATCATCTGTTACATCATAAAAAGATATACAGGAATATACAATATATAAATGTAGTCCCTTTTGCCATGGGGTCTGCCTCTTTTGCTTTAAATTAAGCTTCCTTGAGTTCCACTCTGGGGAGATGGTGGGATATAAAGAAAGTGATTAATTGACTGATTGATTGATTGTTGCACCTTTGAGATGGAGAAAAATAAATTTCTAGTATCAGCTTTTGTGCACTCAAATCTACTTAATTCGATGCATGGAATGAAGCCTCTGGGGACAGACAGGTAGATGAAGGAAGAAGAGTGTGATTTGAACTAGAATCACAAACAATTTCAACAGTGGTTGTAAAGAGTAGTTAAAGGGGAAAAGGTGAGAAACAGGTTTTACGTGTAAGCCAAGATAAGCAGGTAAACTTGGATAGTGAGGAAAGTGCTTGATGTAGAACATTGATCTGAGTACAGGTAAAGCACTGCAACAAATCATATGCAATGTGCCAAGAAATCATGGTCTGTTCGAATCACTCTTAGTATGTTCTGAAATTTGTGGATATATCCCAATTCAGTTTCTAATTTTCCTTTCAAAGTTTTAGTTTGAGGACTGCTGTTCAGTGGTCCAAGAAAGAATGTCCAAGAAGGTTGAAATGTTCTGCAACTGGTTTTTGGGTATTCCCATATCTAATGTCCAGTTTATGTCAATTTATATTCTGGCATAGACAGAGGACAGTCTCCACATCAGAGGATAGCTGATGAAGTGGACATAAAAGCTTGTACTAGGACTTTCTTTTTCTCCATTTGTTTCAAACATGTTATTGGTTCCCCTTATATCTTTTTACACTAGAAATGTGATAGGAGCACTACAAACATGTATGTATTTTAGGCACTGTAGAGACTGCAGTGCGTAAATGTTTAGTTTTGGCTTCTTGGAAGCTGAAATATTTTCCATGTTGGTTATAGCCACTTAGTAAGTAAACATAAACTTGCATTCTCTGACTACTGAAGCAAGTCAAAAATGTCTGACAAAATTCAGTCATTCTCAAAGGTCTCCCTGGTGGAAACTGGACCTTTGCCTAATTTGACTGATAAACTTTTTCACCAGATGATACAATCTCCTAAAATAATGGAAAATCCACGTATTCAGGGTCATGTAGTAGGATTAAATTAGTGGCTGTCGTTTATTGATTCTCATATTCACAAATGTGTGATATTTGGGTTGTTTCTAATGCAGGGCTTGTTAATATTTAATAACTAATTTTGTGCTTTATTTTAGGGCAGAGGAGAGGAGCATCAAGGTATGAGGAAGGCAAACACATTTAATGAGAGTCTTCTGACCTCTTGAAGATACTTGTGCTCCTATTCTTTCATTATCCCCTTCAGTTCTGCTCTTCCTGAGCATGTTTTTTTTGCATCTGGTCACTCAGCCGTAACGGCACTGCTGGATACGTCCATTAGGCCCTGAGCTGTTTGCTTATTATTAATGTAAATGTTTGAGAATCTGAAAGCACCCATGGCCTACTCAGGCCAAAGAACAAATAGCAGCTGCATATGTCTCCATCTGGAGCCCCAGTTGCTTCAATACACTCATGAAAAAAACTGTTTTTCCAGGATGAAACATGCAACTTTGAAACTTGTTGCTCCATAGAGGAATACACATGCAAGATTCAGACAGTTACATAAAGGTTCAGCAGTCCTCCCATTTTTCCCAATAACTTGAGAAGAAAAAACAAGCAGTACATATGGGTGAAACAAGGGAAGTATTTATAATTGTGGTAGGGTGAAGAGATATAAACTATATCCTGGAGAAAATTGGGAATGAAGCAAAGACACACAGTTTCTGTGCTGTTACAGACCTAATGGAGGTTCTCCTTTCCAAGTTTACTGCATTCCAGGAAATGTAGTGCTATGTAACAGAAATGCCAAAGTTTTATGTCAGGAGTGATGAACCTTTGTCCATCCAGATGTTTTGGATTCCATTTCCCAAAATCCCTAGCCAGTGTGGTCCAAGTGAAGCATTGCGAAACCCATAGTCCAAAATATCTGGACAACAAAAAGTCCCCAACTTTCTTTTGGACACTCTGGTCTATCTGTCTGTCTGTCTGTCTGTCTATCTATCTATCTATCTATCTATCTATCTATCTATCTATCTAATCTAAAAAAAACACTTCCATGACTGTAGACTGAGGGATTACCTTTCAGAGAACACCCATGTTCTGGAAGCTGTTCTGTGCATGTATGTTTCCCCTTCAAAGTGAAAATTAAGGAACGTGAGAATACTTCCAGGAAATGACTTTCCTCACCATCGTGAAGTAAGCTCAGCCCTGAAAAAATTGACCTTACTCAAAATACTTTGCCCTGCTTCCTTCAGCTGTGCTTGCCTATATGACCTCAGGAGAGGAGGTTAGAATATAAAACAAGACAAACAAAAAAAGATTGACTCAGTTATAAGTATGAGCATACCTTTGCAGGTTATACCAGGAGCTACGTCTCCTGTATAGTTCCTCACTTTGTGATCAGTTGCAGGTTTGGTGACTCTGGGAAGAATCGTCTTTTTGAGTTTTATTCCTTCTAGCTAATTAACAATGAAAAATATAAATCTCTCTAATTTACAGAGATCTCGTAGATCAGGGAGGGGGAATCTTTTATGCTATGGAGGGCCATTGACTGATGGGAATGTCAATCTGTGACAAGTGTAAATATTGAACAGGACTACCAATAAAAGTGAACAGGTAGATGCCATTTGCTTTTTCTCCTTCCATTCCTATAGTCTTACTCTTACTCTTGCAAAGGTGTGTAAATTGTGTAACTGGCAGGCTATATGCATTATCCCGGGCCATTTTTGTGATGAGTAGTTTCCAGTTGCATTGGAAGTTGCTGATGTGGCTTTCCAGGACAGCATAGTCAGAAGCTTTCAGGTACAGGTAGATTTAAATTTAGTACAACTTGTCTAGTTCCATGAGCTTGTTCTTGTTGTGTGCCTTCAATTTGTTTCTAACTTTTGGTGACCCTAAGGTGAACATATCCCAGAGTTTTCTGGGGCTGAGAGTGTGTGGTGCACCCAAGGTCACCTAGTGGGTTTCCATGGCTAAGTGAGGCAGTCTAAACCTCAAACCACTACACCATACTGGCTCTCTTCATAAGCTTACTTACCATATATTGTTCCCTCCTGAACAGCTTTGGGGAAGGAAGAGGACGAAGGAATCTTGTAGATGGGAATGCTCATAATGGTGGAGAAGCTCTCTCTTGAGATGGAGGGATACCAGTCTTTACAACCTGCTTAGGGAAAAATTAAACTGTTTCATATAATTCTTCAACAAGAAAAGACCAAACATTTGTTTATTATTCATTGCAGGTGGCTTTGACTTATGATGGCCCTATGTGAGAGACTTCCAAGTCTTTTTGGGGTTTGTCTCAACATAGGGTTTTCAGGGTAAAAGATATTCAGAAGTCGTTTACTACTACCTTCTTATGTATGTGCAGTACTAACAAGAGTTAGCTAAAGTGTAACTGGTGATGTCTTTGAGAGATCTTCTTCCAGTGTCATCCTCTCTAACATCAGCATCAGTGTCAACCTCTCTATCATGCCTAATAGAAGCATGAAGTCCCACCGCCATGTAAAAATAGTGCCACAGTGGAAAGACAAAGCATATTTAGAATCAAAAACAGTGGAGCTCACCTCTACCCCAAACACATCTGCCCAGGTAACTGTCCATTTAAAAAAAATTGAGCAAAGTGGAATTGATTACAAGATATGACTGCAACCCTACCCACATTTTAGTAAGGAACACTTAACTTTTAAAAAGGAAGCTTCAGAGGTTCCTTTCCCATTGCTTGGCTCACCTCCAAAAAGATTCTTTTAAGGGTGAGGATGGAAGAGATTTTTTTTTGTAATGAGAGGAAAAGATTAGAGATCATCCATATCCATATTGCTGAATAAATATTGTTGTGGAATATACTTATTAGCTACAGTTCAACCGCAACTGTCAGAGTGACTTACAAAAAAAAAATCAAAACAATAAGGAACAAAAATAGCAATATAGGAACAGATCCAGTGCACAGCAGAATTCTTTTTTTAAAAAAAGCAAACAAACAGCATCTCCACATTAAAATATTTTGAATGCATTGCTAAAGAGGAAAAATGGTTTTTACCTGGCAGAAATTAGAAATCTGAGATGATGCCAGGTGACCTTGCTTGCAAAAAGAAATTTTACAAATGGGATGGTGCAGTCAAATCATTATGTCTTCAGTCACCAACAACCTTTCTTCAGAAAGCAGAGGGAGCTGGAACAAGGCCTCAGAAACTAAATTTAATATCTGGGTAGAAATTCATACAGCAAAAGGCAGTTCTTCAGTTTCCCTGCTCCCAAGCTCTTTTGGGCTTTATAGGTCAAAATCAGCATTTTGAATTGTGCTCAGACACAGCAGCTGTTTGAAAGTGGTGAGAAAAATGTTTGGTGCATAGTTCACATTAATAAACATGCTTATAACTTTCCATTTGTTATAGTTTCCAAATAGTCTTCAAGAGAGATTTAGAAGTCTCTATCTATATTTTATCTCATTCTAGTCTTTCAGTATGACACACATCTACTCGCTTAGTCCCAAATAGATTCTACCCATACAGTCATTGAATGGTGAATCCCATTGATTCAATGTGTCCCCTCTAGTTAGGATTAACAACAGGATTTATACCCCCTGAGTATTTCTGCACTGTACAATTACAGCAGTTTGGTATCATTTTAAGTGACATGGCTCCATCCTGTGGAATTCTAGCATCTACAGTTTGGTAAAGAACACTCTAGCTCACTCCCACTACAAGAGAATATACGTATTCTCTGGCATATAAGACGACCTTTTAACCCCTGAAAAACTTTGCAAAAGTCCTGTAACAAAGAAAGCACTTAAAACACACACACACACACACACACAAACAAGCCTTTAGTCCAGTCAGTTCTCTACCCTCAAGTCCTGCAAGGGACATTCAAGTCAAATCTCTAGGCCTGTCTCAACAATTCTCAATACCTACCCTCCAGTCTCAAATAAAAAAAAAATACAGATTAATGCATGCTCATTAAACGATTCTGGAGGCAGCTACTGTTCACCTTGTTTGTTGTAGGGAACACACACTCCTCCTATAGAATCAGATAGAGGAGAATCCCATTCTTTCCCAGCTCAGGTTTTTTGGCATTCATTGTTTAATAATAATAATAATAATAATAATAATAATAATAATAATAATATTTATGTGTATCCCGCCTCTCCACATGGATCGAGGCGGTGAACAGCATGAAATACATTATACATTACATTGTTTACCACCAAAAGTCTGTGTTTCTCCAGCTCTCCTTTGCAACCCTTCCAATGGCAATGCTGCTTATAAACTTGCAGCAAGACAGAGGAAAAAGAGGAAAAGGGGTTGAGAAGCATAAAAAGACTTTCTAAAAAGGGAACTTCAAAACAGGTTAACAGAAGTATTCATGTATTCAAGACACAGAAGCTAAGATCCTTTTTGCACCTTACCTTTTAGCGGAGCTGGAGTGCGGGGCTTGTGTGAGCAGCCTCTAGTGAGAGGCTCTCACATCCCAGTTCCTCCAGCTCCACAGCTGCCACCCACTCACGCGAGAGCCCTGCCTCTTCCTTTTGCAGTGCAGCCTGGGACCTTCCCAGGCTGCAGTGGACAGGAAGCGCGACTGGCCCAGCTCCCGAGGCTCCACACACAAGGTAAGTGCACGCAAGGCTCTGGAGCGATGCGCAACCAAGCACCATTTTTGACTTAAAACTGAAAATGAAAAAGTACATGAGCAGTGCCTGCCAGGCCCTGGAGTGTCATACAAATGTGAGTGTGTTGTGTGGACCACTCCTCACAATATGCACGATGCTCAAGGGTCCCTTTCGCATCAAAAATGCCATGTGAAAAGGGCCTAAGAGAGGAAGTGGCATCATGACAATCTTAGTTCCAGAATGGACCAAAGAAAACTGGTGAAGGGGAAAGTATGGCTGGCATGGCTTGCATGGAACCCCTGAACCCTTTTTTGCAGTCTTCGGAACCCCTTGGGGCATTCCCACAGGCTCCTAGACCTCCCCCACAAAATCAGTTTTGCTCCTCTGTCCCTTATCTCTCAATCCCTATCCCAAAATTACCTTGGAGAGGGAGGCAGCAGCAGGGGGAGGCAGCACTAGGAGCACAGGCAGCAGGAGTGAGATATAGCGGCCTCCAGTGCATGCGAGGCTTTATGCTGGTCTGCTGGCCAATCGCCCGTGCCCACGTGGGTGGGAAACACGTGAGGAGCAGGATCCCGTCCTGGTCTTGAGTTTTCAGGCATCCTGGTCTCCCAAGTTTTTAGACGTCCTGGTCTCCCAAGCTTTCAGGTGTCCTGGTCTCCCAGGTTTTCAGGCATCCCAGTGTCCAACAAACTGTTTGAGTGGTGGATTCGAAAGATTCCATTTGCCTATTTTGGCACAGGGATTCGGATCCCCAAATCTTGAATCCTTGCCAAAGATTCGAGGATTCAAGGATTCGGTTGGCCCATCCCTAGATGGAAACATGACAGTTAAAGTGGTATAAAACTTTTCTGACAGTGTAGCACAGATATAGTCACTGTTTCCCAAGAAGCATTTTACTTTGTGCTAGCCTGGTATCTTGCCTACCACTTTTGTACCAATTAACCCACTTTTCCCTTTCTACAAAAGGGCAGGGAAAAGGCTTTGAAGTGAGCTTGCAGCCACCAGATGCAATAGTCTCCAGCTTTTAGATTAAGAAAGTGTTGTATTTTTCAGATGTCAGATACATGTGAACTAGAGCAACAAAGATGAATTGTTTAGTGCAGTTCCAACTATATTTCATATTGGTTTTCTAAAGAACTCCTCTTCATGTGACACAATTCCAATAAATATTAATGTATAGGTATTAGAAGAAGAATGTGATATTTTCCATTGAGTTCTTGGTGGTCACAGGATAGAAAGTTTTCTCTATGGTCTGAATATTTTCTGCACACAAGATAGGGACTGATTCTTCAGAAACGTTATCTGACTGCTGTAATGTGAACTAGTGGTGATATTTAGAATGAGACGTTAGAAAAAGCAAATGTTCTGAGTATCATTCTTCGCTAACACTAGGAGTTTAAACATATGGCTTCCATTTTGAGAAGTGGCAATGGAATAGGTTGCTTGTGTACTCCTGCTCATAATTCTAGCATAGTGACATATTATCAGTAGTCAAACAAAAACCCTGTTATGCATCAATTATGAAGTAATTTGAACAGACAGTGACAAGAGCACTGTCTCATGTAACATGCAGTGTTGTTTATTCCAAGTATTTGAATGAGACACTATTTATGATTTATAGTTGAAAACACAGTCAGCTATAATGTATTTGTTGGCTTAAAAATTTCGTTCTCAGTCTGACAACGAAAGAAAGCAGGAATTGTTTTGATAACAGAAGATTGAATAAAAATTGTATATGAGTTCAGCAGCTCACAATTCCCACTTTAAAAATTATCCAATAATAGATTGTTGTTGTTGTTTTAATTTGCATTGTTACAAAATGTGCATCTTTGCTATATTCACCGTGAGGATGGACTTTACCTTTAATCAACTCAGTCTTAAGAAATAATAATAACAGTGGTAACCTTATCAGAACATGAGTCTATATTGCTACCCTTTCACTACTTTCCTGGCATGTCTGTTATCCCTCTAATTTTTTTTTTTAAAAAAATTAAAACTGCCTTTATTTTTTAAAAAAATTAAACAGCATTAAACCATTTATTTTTGTTGCTTTCTTTATAGTTGCGCGTAGTAGAAAAATAGCCAAAACCTGCATACAACAAGAGAAGTTTATAATTCCATTCCATTATGTTTTATATTCCTTTACTATCTTCACAATGCTCATCTTCATGATAGAGAGAAAATGAGTACCCAGCTTGTTGGGGGCATGTATAGAAATGTTTCGAAATACATGCTATTTGTAAGTTGTTCGCCGCCTCGATCCATATGGAGAGGTGAGATACAAATAAATAATAAATAAAATAAAAATAAAAGAAGAAGTCACAGAATAGGGCCACAGCAGATATTAAAATTGAGCTCCAACATTTGAAAGAATTGTTCTTCATAAGGCACATACTGAATGGACAGAACACAATGGTGCAACCATTGTACCATCTATTCTAACTAGGTACATTTTCAAGTGATCTGCAACTCCTAAGTTCTCAATACCTGCTACTATGTATGAGTTATTGAAAATGGCCTTTTAAGAATTGAAAAATTGGCAATTACTAGTGAATAATTTTTGTAATGGTAATAAGAAAGTGAAGATCAATGAGAAATTTTGGTACAAACCCCAAAAAGGAGGTGGACTGGGTCTCCCAAATTTAAAATGTTATTATAACGCAAATCAGTTGAGATACATTATAGATGGAGTCTTGGGAAAAGGGGATTTAGAATGGTTAGAGATGGAAACAACAGAAATTGAGAGCAGATTAGAGAATATCTTTTTTGGAACTTTGGTAAGAGAGAACTAGAAAAGATAGAAAACCCCTTTTTGAAAAATATATTAGAAATTCGGAAGAAAAATAAGAAAAAAATAATGCCGGCTATTTCACCATTAATCCCAATAGTGACAACAGAAAAATTTCCAAAGAATTTGAGAGATGAATTAGAGAAGGAATTAAAAAAGCAGAGAATATATAAGTTAAAAAGATTGGATGAGTATAATGGCAAATAAAGATAAAATAAAAGAGAGATTGCAGGGTACTAAGATGTCATGGTTTAATTATATTCAGTTAGAGCAGTGGACAAGAAATTGGAAAAGTAATAATAAAGATATTAGAGAATACACTAGATTTGAGCAAATGATTAAGCAAAGAGATGGAATGGAGGAAAATGAAATATTGAAGGGTACCACAGGTGAAATATATAAAATATTGTCAATATATGAAGATGAAGGTGAATATCTTAGAAAAATATGGGAGGAAGAACTAGCACAAAAAATAGATTTTCAAGAAAGATTTGGAATCAGTGTCATTTAAAAAAATTATCCGTAAGGATAAAAGAGAATTATTGTAAGTTGGTCTGGAGATAGCACCTAACACCAGTAAGGTTAAACCATATAGATAAGAAACACTCAAGGTTATGTTGGAGGGGTTGCTGAGAGATTGGCACATATGTGGTTCGTATGTGGTGGAATTGTGAAGGTGTACAGAAATTTTGGCAAATTGTGTTTAAAGAGATAAAAGAGATAACAGGAATTGACTTACAAATATGTCTGAGTATAGCATTATAATTTATATTTGATAAGGTTAATTGTACCCAGGCAATGAAGGATTTAATTACAAATTTATTAACTGCAGCAAGATTAATTATATCAAGAAAATGGAAAATTCAAGAAGATTTTCAAATAAAGGATTGGTATAAAGAAGTGTGGAAAACAGTGATTAATGATAAACTAACATGTCAAATTAAAGTCAAAAAAGGAATATGAAAGGGAATGATTTTGAAGAAATATGGAAGATATTTATGGAAAAAGTCCTCATAAAAGAGGGAAGTGTCACACCTCCACAAGAAGAATTACAATTTTGGAAAGTAGAGTAAGCTGAGAGGTAATTGGCTCAAGGGATGCGTTTACACTTAGTGTTAGAACTTACCTTTAAGGTTTCATTTAAAGTTATATTTAAGATTACATTTAAAGTTAGGGTTAGTATTAATATGTTTAGTAATAGGATCATCTTTAGTAACAGCAATAGGTTAAATATAGTTGAAAAGGATAGAGTTAAGAATTATAACATGTGGAATAAATATATGATGATAAAGGATCTGGAAAGAAATAACAATGTAAGCTATTTCATTGTAATGTTTACTTTTTCACTTTTAAGTGAATCACGCAGTGTTATATTTTGTTTGTTTTTTCTTTATAATTAATAAAAATTTTAAAAAAAGAAAAAAAGAAAAGAAAATGGCCTTTTAAGTAACTTCCATGAATGTTGCCTTTATCCAGAGACTGTTACAGTTAGTGGAGAATTCAGTGATCCTCATATTTGATGTGGTCTCCAACAGCTTGCATATCTTTCCTTGCTTTTTTTTGGACTGATTTCCTCCAAGGGGCTGCCCTCCAGATGTTTAGAGTACATCATCATTCATAAGTGAGGATGATAGGATTTGTAACCAGCTCAGTTGCATGGTCTTTTTGATCTAGACCAAAGACCATCAAATTGGGGGTCGGCTGATTTAGACAGATTTTAGCTGAGAATTTCTATGGATGGTCTTTGATCTAGATCAAAAAGAGCAAGCAACTGATTTAGAAAAGTAGCAATGGCTGATAGCTGATGCTGATCATTTTCTAATTATTGAGTTCTGAGATCCAACCTTTCCGCCCCATTTAAACTTGTTTGAAACTATCCAAATTTGTCTAGAAGGGTAAAGAACACTTGCAGCTTATCTCATCCTTACTGAAAAGGAGTGTCTCAATGCATCAAGACACTCCATCAAAAAATAAATAAAACGGTCAGCTGCTGCAAGATATTTTTTACACATCAGAGAAAGCATTTAAAGTTATCCACTCTTGAATGTGATGAAATAAGCCAAGATCTACTTTATTCTCTTCTGATCTTGGAAACTAAGGTAGTTGGGGCTAATTATTCTTTGCATAAGAGGCCACCTGTGAAAAACAGACCGTAAGGTTTTTAAACCGAAGGGAATTTCAAAAATAGTTTGAGATACAGTGTGGGGCTCAGTCTGTGTGATGGTGGTAGAGATGGGAGCAAGGCACACTGCAGGCCTAGTATCAAGTAGTGATCATAATATTTGTCTGCTTCTCTTTTTTCCACATCCAATTTTTTTAAATCTCACAAATTCTTTCTGTCCTGAATTTAAAGCAATTTGTAATTAGAGGTGGAGCAAGTATGGTAAATAATTCACATTGGGGGTCCTGGTGGATTGAGAGGTGACACGTAAGTAAATAAATAAGATAAAAAGTAAATGAATTCTTCAAAAAGAGATTTAAATAAATTTCTTCCCCCATTTGTATCAGCCAAAAAACAACAGGCAACTGCTGTCCCCAAAATGGGGAGGATTATGTCTTCATAAAGAAGGAGACAGAGAAATTAGGAAGTAATACAAATTCTGCAGTAATGTACAGTGACCCTTACTGTGACCACTGCATGTATTTATGCAAGGTTGTGCAAAGTGTCACGTTCAATGGACATTGCAGACACGTGTCTTTGCTGCTGTAGGCATGTGCACATTGTCTTTTGTTTTATATGTCTTTTGTTTTATATGGAGGTTCCTGGAATGAACCCCTTGCATATACAGAGGACACACTGTACATACATTCAAGTCAAATCTTTTACAACATGGACAGATAATCTGTCAGTTTCAATTTCTTGCACATTTAGATGACTTTCTTTTAACAATCTTGAATTGTATTGTGAATCCAAAGAAATTAGGTGGATCATATTTGTCTGAAGATGTTTTGGTCCTTATCATATAAATTTAGGCCCTTTCCACATGGGGTTAAAAAAACGGTGTAGATCGACCTCCACGGAGGTCGTCTACACCGTTATGCGAATTGGGGTGGATTACTCTCGAGTAATTCCACACCGCAATCCACGGTCGGGTGCCCACAAGTGGCACTGGCGCATGCTTTTGAAAAACCACATTATATGTGGTTTTTCAAAGGCACGGGACATCCAGCCCCATGCAGCCCCGTCGCAGTGCCTGTATGGATTTACAGACACACAAAAAGGCGTCCCTGCAGATCGGGCAGGGGGCGGGATTTCCGGCTGGCGGACTTCTCCGATTGGTGGAGAGGCTCCGCCAGTCAAAATCCCCCATTTTGGGCGCTGCCAGGCACTGAGGACGCCGCGGGACGCTGCTTCGTGTAGAACAGCGAAATGCTCTCCTCTGCGCGGCGACGGAATGAGGTAACCCCACTTTTTAGCGTGGCTTTCCCCGTTTCCCCGCCCGTGTGTGGAAAGGGCCAAAGTTTGACTCTAGATGTGTGAGTTAGATGGAACATAGCACATGTATTCTGAAATATTTGTTCCAGAATATAAAAACAATATAGCACTACAAACAAGTATTTTTACATGCAGTTTATTACTAACATTGAGCTTTGTGTAGCATGTATAGCAAGAATCCAGGTTGTAGCATAACATTTAGAAAGAAAACAAGATATCTAAGGGACTGATCTTGCTCAATTTTCCACTTCTGTATCCCTTTTAAAATGCACAAAGGTACAGTTTGTTCTAAAAGAGAAAGTAAGTGCAGCTGAACTATGGGAGCAATTAAAAGGAAGAAAAACAAGAGAGACAGAGTGTAATCCTGTTCATTACTTATTATAGGACTTGTTCATAGGATCACTTTTAAGATGTGATTGTAATTCTTGCTAATAGAGGAAAAGGGCAGGCTGTAATTGTGCCACTGTTAAATATTACCAGCACAGAAACAAATATTTTATTTAATTTAATTGTATGATTTCCCTTTTACCATCTTCAATAAGCTGAAACAACGACCTTCTACTATGTAATAATAAGGAGATGAAGGCTTTGTAAATATTTTATCGCTCTCCTGAAAGTATTTAGAACATTGTCATCTTTATTACACTTTACACAAGAGGAAAAAGGCTTCTTAATTATGGGAAACGTCTCTGTTCTTTTTGCAGCACCTAAAAAAAAAAGGAGGGGACAAAAAGGGCTGATGATCGTTCCTGTTGTTATATCTGTCACGCTATCTAACCAAGGTGAATGTTGGTCAAAATCAGGTTTGCTATTTGCAAATTGGGCACGAAGGTTATGCAGATAGTTTTAAGTAGGCCAGTCTTCAAACTGATTTCACCAATGTAGAAGACAGTAGATGTCATAAATAACCCTAACAACTATCACTGTTGCTGTGACCACCACCTACTCTATATCAAGCCTAAACATTACCCAGGACATTACTGGGTATACCTTAATCTTGTTATTGATAGTCTTAGGATCTCTGGAAGCAGAATAGGAATTGTGCAGCCTGCGGATTACCTGTGGGCCATGAATGTCCTCTGTGTGTCCCATAGACACTCCCAAAAACATATTTTTCAATCAAAACTTTTTCAATCAAAAACATTCCTCTGGAAGCCACCCAAGGACATATTTTTTGTCTAAAACAAATCCCATCCCAGCACCCTTTTTTGTCCAGAAAAAGCATTTGTTGGAAAACTTTTAGTGATTTCTGATTTCCTCAGAAAGAGCAGGTACAACCTATGGAGGGTGAATGTGGGAGTGGCAAATGGGTGATCTGCAATCCTATGGGCACTCCGAGACTCAGTTCAGCACTCAGATCCTTTCCACAGTGTCCTCCCATCCTGGCATGGGGGTGGGAGAGGAGCAGGACCTCAATGACGTTTCTGAATGGCGTTGCCGTGGTCCCCCTCCTCTCCTATCCCCAGATGGCACGATAGTGGATTAAATCATTGACAGGTTTTCCCCTGATTGTGCCACCATCCCACATTTACCTGTCTGCGGAAAGGCAGGAAGCACAATGGCAATGCTTCCTACCCCAGTACAACCTGGGAAAGTGCCCAGCTATGCTGTGGAATAAAGAGAAGTGTCCACTGCACTCCTTTCCTCAGGGAGCCATTCTGGTGTGGAGGGGAGCACTCCTGTCGCCCTCCCTTCCTGGCAGAGCTGCCCTTGGGATCACCACCGGAGTACCATGCAAGAAGGTAGAATACAGAAAAGGCCATCTTTATCAGAAAATTCATGCATCACTATATCTGCATGGAAACATTATTTTCTGTGTAGAAAATGTTATTACTAACACAGAAAATGCTGTTTTATCCACACACACAAAATAAATGTGCAAATTTTGTGCAGGGAAGTTCTGAACTGCAGCTTTTTCTATGCAGAGAACATTTCCTTCACAGAAAATAATATCTTTGTGCAGAATATGCTGTTTTCTGCACAAAAATGCCATGTGCAGACTTTGCACAGAATAAATCTCAAGATGCCTATAGTCTTTGAAAGCCACATAGTTTTCAGAGACTTACTCACATCAAGAAGAGTATAGCTAAAATTATTTTATTGTTTCCTTCAAAAACAAAATTCTCAAAGGATTACATCCCTCATCTTTTTGGAGGCAAGAACTGTGACAGGATGAATCTGAAATAAGTTATATTATTGTGCTGAGACAGCTTTTATTATCTGAAACAGAGACAGTAATGAGACTTTTCTCATTTGTAAAACAGTAATAAATGCATAAGTACTTACCTGTGTGAGGTTCATTGTGTTACCCCATATTGTTCTCTAGACACTAGACTGTTCTCTAGACTGCCAGTAGCTAACACTCCTCTTGTGTATAAAGTATGTTCAGCTGGGTTCAGTGAGGATTAGTCCCAGCTAAGTGTGTTGAGGAGTGCAGGCTGGGCAATGTTTCTCCCACCTGCTGAACTAGAGTACTGAAAACCTCTTTATGGTAATCATTTAGTGGCCATTTTTTGTTAGGCTGTTTTTGCTAACAGAAGGGTATTTTGCTGTCTAATCTCAGAGATGTGTTGACAAGCACTATTCTGCTGAATGAGAGCCTAAAAACAGGAGTAGAGAAGGATTGGAGTAGGGAAGGAAATCCAAACATCTTTCAGCACAGGGACACAGAGATGACTCCGGCATAGAATTAAACTTGCATGATATGAATCCTAAGGAATTTCTAGACCCCTGGATTGAGAGAGTTATGGCCTCAGCATCAGCTGATAATGACAGTTCAATTGGTCCTTAGTCATTTTGACCATTGGTCATTGTGCTATAACTTACTACATATTTCCAAGCTCTTGCTGCCATTAAAAGTTGGAGAATAAGTAAAATTTATGCGTGGAATTCCACACAGGGGGAAAAGAAAAACTATAGCCTGTGAGACTGTCAACACACTGTACTGTGAATGTTGAGAATTTGCCTTCAGTTGTGCTGCAGGCTCTGCTGAAGAGGGCTTTCAGACTTCAGTGGAAGCTTTTATACACACCGGGTTTGCCAGATCAAGCCTGATGCCAACAGTGAAGTGCTCTTTGTCTCATAATGTAGCCATCTTCTACTGCTGCTGTCAGGCAGCATTGAGCTGATGTGTAATATTTGTGGCTAACTGTATATGCCCAGAAATATGTGCTCTCATAAACCTCTTGGATCTTCTTAATGCTGTAGATAATTCAATCTCGCCCACAAAAATGACATTAATGCAACATTAGGGACTGGGGCAGAGTAGCAAAGGATAGGAAATTATAGCATGCAGGACTGAAATTCTGTCTTTGGCTTTGTCCATGCAGTGCGTTGGTGTTTCGAAAGCTTATTGAAGAAAGTTGTTTTACATACATACATACAGCTGGATATCCCTTTGAGAGAGAAAACCGTGGGATCTACTAGCATGTAGATTTCCATGCATTAATTTGGATATAAAGCCAAACAGGATAAACAATTTTCTGTTGAGGGGTGTATTGTAGTCCAGGACAATGAATTAGCTGTGCTTTTCCCTCTTAAGAACAAGCCAGCTTGCATGCCTCCTGCCTCCTCCCCCGCTCCATGCTTCCTTAGACTAGGAAAGAGTGTATTTTATGAGCCCTGCCAGGGAGCTGAATATAACTCTATTTAATAAACCTGTTCTGTCACCAACACCTGTATGAAGCCTGAATGAGTAATCAAGGTTCAACATTCAGCACAGAGCTGGGATTTATTTTGGCTCAGGCTTTCCTTTGATGCCGGTCAGAGTGTTTATTTCCGGTCCTTGCTTTTTATGCATTATTTATATTAATTAAATTTCTATCCATTTTTATCTGTATTTTTCCATTTACATTTTTTTCTCCATGTTTATTTTAAATGGATATTTTCATACATTAACATGACCAAGACTTGCATCATGGTACATGGAGAAATGCAAACCCTGTTGGTTAGCTAGGTTCCAATTTAAACCATACCCAGACAAACATAGATCAGGGCATTTCATAGACAAATTTCAGAAGAGCAAATCCTTCAAGCAAACTTTCTTGCTCATGTCAAAGCTTATGGTTCAGTTCCAAATTGTAACATCAGCACTGTAACTTCCCTTGGTGCTATTTAGGATTTCCTTCTCTAAATTCTACACAGGACAACTCTCCCTTATGCTGAACTGCACAATGCAATGCAAATGTACAGTAACTGATATGATGGTGAATTTTACAGTAGTGGATAGCATAGTTGTTTTCATGGGAGGAAAATGTAGCTTACTGGCATAGGATCTTCAACAGAAGCAAAGGAAGTTGCTACTTTTACCAATACAGCTGAACCACTGCACAGGGTTGTAGTTTTGTCATCCTGAGGGCAGTGAACAGGGCAATTCTGTGTCTCAAAAGCAAAACAAAAAAGTCAGTACAAGTTAGCAGTCTCAAATGTTGTTTATGCCTTTTTTACTCTTGGAAACATTTTGTGTTATAATGCAATGCAGTGTTTTGCTGAGTTTAAAGCTAGCTTTCTCTTTGGGGGGAAAAAACCCTCATGCATTTCTCTTATCAGAAAAGGATAAGAATAGACTGAATAGCATCCAACAGTTGTATAAAATTGTAGTACTTAGAGAAGGAGTGGAGAAAGTGTAGCCTGTGGACTGCATGCAGTTCTCCAAAGGCTCCTTTTGGTCTGCAAGAATAGCTCCCTCCCATTTGTGAATTGCTTATGGAAAAACATTACTCTAAAATAAAGGACATGGGGCAATTCCACCACAGTTTCACATATACCCTTGTAGCGTTTTAGGTGCTGGAGGAGGTCCTTTGTAAATAGGAACCAGAAGTAGACTTCTAGTTCACTTCTAGCTTACAAAAAGATCTCTTCAGGGTCTAAAATGCCCTGTGGAGAGGATTGGAAACTTGCCAGTATTACCACCTCTTTGTTGAATTTTTTAAAAAAAATTCTAAGAATTGGGGTGAGGGTAGTGGTATGGGGGTTGTCTCTGGTGGGGGGTGAATGTGGCCCACAACCTTTGGCAGTTGCCCATCTTATTTGAGCTCCACAGTAGTGACGATTGGCCAATACAGTTTCTTTTGGCTACCGACAGCCTTGGGCATTTTTATTGCTGTTATATTTATATCTTACCTCCTCTGCAATGAGCTCAAGTAGTTTCCCATTCTCTCCTCCTCTCCATTTTGTAATCACAAGCAAATCTGTAGGACAGGCTGAGAGAAAGGGACTTGCTGAAAATCATCCAGTGAGTCACATGAATAGAACCTAGATCTTCCAAAAGGAAGTCCCAACCAAAATTAACCATTATGTTTATACTGGCCCTCTAACATAAGTGTTAATCCTCAACAGGAAAATCCTGTCATGCTTTTCAGCTACATCAAAGTTTCATTTCAAGTAGGGATGAGAGACTCAGTTATTTCTAGTCCATGCCACTTTTGTGTATGTGTCCTTTGTCTGATCATCATTTAAAATGTGTACAAAAACTCACATTTTAAATTCAAATTTAATGTATGCAGAGTGTTCCCATCCACCCCACCCCATATAGCTTTAAATGCATGTTAGAGTTGGGTGTTTGGGGTTTTGGGGGCATTCATTTATTCGAAGTTTGTCAGTGTAGCTGCCACAGAAGTGTAAGTGCAGCAGCATCACTTTACTGTGATTTAACTACTAAAAAGTCATATGTAAATCAAGCTTCAGTCAACGTAAATTCAGAATCAACAAGATATTTTGTGCACATGTTTTTAAAATAATAGGTATACATTGCAGTAATGGGTAAGAATGTAATTAATCTCATTTTGATAAGAATTTATCAAATTTAGTTTTCCAGGACAGTGTGTGGCCTAGTACATAGTTATTCTTTGATATTTGTACATTTTGGTTTTGCTATACAATTCACTGAACTACTATCAGCTCATGGACTGAGCGGTGGGAGGGCTCATCCACTAGTGGAGTGGAGGTATCCACCCCCAACCAGGGGCCATCCCTGCTCTGAAAAATGCAAACAAAATGTAAAGGAAAAACAACCATAGGAAAAATTGTACAGAAAGGTATGTGCCCATATAGAAATGCCTTTCTGTCCAGTCTCTACTATTTTTCATACACAAGTTCATACTCAAATATAAAGTATTTTTGGGGGGAAAAGGCACAGGGAAGCATCTTATTATAACATTGCATTAAAACATTGTATAAAACGGGTTACAAAATGCATATGTTAGGTAAAGTTTTTTGTACAGATTTAATTTTGTTTCTGTCACAATGAAGTCAGACAAACCTAAGATGTTCAAAGTGAGAGAAACCAAAAATGTCATTTGTCTACCCCAACTGCAGGATTTTGATACTTTAAATTTACAGTCTCGTTATGGTGGCTTCATTTGCTTCCTTTGGAAAATTTCATCACAGAAAAATGTATCTGTTTCATTTTAGGCTTGTTAAATATACTCTGGAAATGAATAAAACAGACATATCAGCCTTGAAAATAAAGAGCGTTTATAGAAATATTTAATAAACTGAAGCCCTCCTGTGATACAGTTTCTATAAATAATTTCTGAAAGATGTAAACTTATCTGAAAACACAGTAGTATTAGAAGCTGCACAATAATTATTACTGCAGAAAAGTGAGACACCTAGACATTCATAATTTGTAAATAATGAAAAGAGGTTCTGTAGGCTCACATGTGATTCTCGTGCACTCTACATGAACTCTATAAAATGCTTAACTTGCAATGATCTGTTTGTTGACAGGGCCTGATGGTAGCTGGCTTTCATCTCTTCTGTCTTAAAGAATGGAACTTTGTGTTAGTCTTTATTTTTCTTTCCCACAGCAATATACCGGTATATTTAAAAAGTGAAAGGGAGACTAATGAAATGGGTGGAAAAGCTGCATGGAATGCAGAATGAGCAGTTGTACCTTGAAGGGTGACAGCACGATCCTATGCATGTTATTAGCTCAGAAATAAATTCCACTGAGTTTGATTGTTTACTCCCAAGAAGTATAGGGTATGAAGTTGCAGCCTGAAGTTATGAGACAAGTGACACCTTGGACAATTAATAGTAATTGACTCTGTTATCCTACCTTACTTCATGGAATCAATGATTGATAGGAATTTTAACCAATAAATACATTGTTTCATAGAACTGAATTCTGGATGAACAATAAAAAGATCTTCATGACTATCTAGCATTTTTGTGGGTTTTCCTTTTTATGCTTTTTGTGTACCCTTTTATGCAAGGGTAGGTCACCTAATTTTCACCAGTTCACCAGCTTACATAGTCCTTGGTGCCGTGTCCTACATAACATCAATATTTTCCTATCTTTCAGAAATAGTGTCTTTTCTCCCCCCCCCCAGAGAGGAACATGGAGGGCTGGAATGAATTGGGTATGGGAAGATCAGCAAATGTCTGGTACCTGGTCTTTCACCAACTGAAACCAGGACTGAATATAGGATTTGGGATGCTGTAGCTATTCACCGTTGCATTCCTCCTGATCGATTTGATGATACAGTTCCCCAGATCTGGTGCAGGGTGTGGAGGGGTGTTAGTGACCTCAGCTTCTGCCTGCTGATCTAGTGTGATGCCCTTTCCTCTGGCCATCCCACCTGTAGAAGTAGGCACAGACCATCCTGATGCTGTCTGTATATACGTGTATGTATATATATATATATATATATATGTATATATATATATATATACACATACATACTGTCAGGAACAGATTCACTCTTACACGGATCAACAAACTTAATAGAAGATTTATTGTAACATAGTAAGGGATGCTGTCTTCAGACGTTAAAGCTCGAGAATGGAACGTTTTCCCCCCACCTTACACTTTAACAGACAGTTTCTCCTAAGATAGTTGTAAAAGAACGAACGTCATCATGCCAAACGGTTCCTTTGAAATTCCAGCCAGAAGGAATGGTTGGCGCCTGGGAATAGCTAACAGCCTACTATCACTATTTCCTCAGTCTACTGCTATCCTAAAACAATAAAACATGGAGGACTCCCGACATCCTGCCCCACTTTTTTAAAAAAAATATATACATAAAGATACACAAAATATAGAAAATATCACGGAACAGTAGAAAGACAAGAAAACTAAATAGTAATATGAATGCAGTAGCAAGTCAGTCGGGGCGTTGAGGAACATCAGCCGGCGAAGAAGTCAGCGAAGGTGCCCTCTTCAGCAAACTGGAATGAAAAACAGGATGAATAGCCTTGAGGGAAGAAGGGAGATCTAGTTCAAAAGAGACATCATTAATAGCCCTTTTCACAGGAAAAGGTCCGAGAAAACGAGGGGAAAGTTTTTTAGACGGAGAAGGAGAGGAAATGTTCTTAGAAGAAAGGAAAACCAAATCCCCGGGCTGGTAAAGGGGATTAGGCTGCCGTTTACGGTCAGCGAAACGTTTGTGGGAAGCTTTAGCGGATGCTATAGCATCTGAGACGGATTGCCAAATGCCAGAAAATTTAGAGACCCAAGCAGAAACAGAAGGAGGAGCGGAGGAAGAGAGGGAGGGGGGGAAAGGAGAAGGAAGGAAGCCGTAAACTATTTCAAAGGGGGGTTTCCCAGTAGAGGTATGAACCGCAGAATTGATGGCGAACTCAGCGAACGGAAGGAGCGGAGCCCAATCATTCTGGTTCTCAGAAACAAAACACCTAAGAAATTGTTCAAGAGATTTGTTAACACGCTCAGATTGGCCATCTGTTTGAGGGTGATAAGCACTGCTGAGTTTCTGAGTGACTCCCAGGGTTTTCAGTAGACAAGTCCAAAACTTGGAAGTGAAAATTGGATCCCTGTCCGAAATGATCACCGAAGGTAGTCCGTGAAGTTTCCATACATGATTAACGAACAGGTCAGCCAGCTGGTCAGCACGGGGTAGTTTCTTTAAAGGCACAAAATGACATTGCTTGGAAAAGTGATCAGTAGCAACCCAAATAACATGAAAGCCGTGTGAAGAGGGAAGAGACACGATAAAATCC